>WEIV01008985.1:0-43210 GCA_013390005.1 Calyptomena viridis | reverse complement strand
CGGGCAGGGGTCCCTCACTGCCCCTTGGTCTCCTGCCTTCAATTCTCCCCCGCACGCTGAGCTGCCCTTCTGCTTCCCAAAGAACCCGTGGGTAAAACAGCTCAGCTCCCTGAAATAATTTTGTACTAAACCCTCTGCCGGTTGTGTGAACGAGGGGACCGGGAGCGATCGTTGTGGTGCTCGGGGCGATCCCTCGTATGGAATATTCCAGCGCTGCTCTTGGCTTCTCCACGGTATTTGTTGGAGAAATATGTGAATGAGAAGGACGCGTTTAAGCGCTGCCCCTCGGTGCGAACGGAACCGCAGCCGCCGGTGTGGGTCCGGTAACGTGGCCCTGTGGATGCCGCAGTCCCGAACCCCCGGTAACTGCCCGGTCCCGACTATCCGGGAAAAACATTCCGATCGTGCAGCTCTTCCCCCGCGGCCACCGATCGTTTCACGGGGGGAGCGGCGCTCCCGGTGCGCCGCAGCCCCTTTCCCTGGAAATGGCTGTTCTAGGAACACGCGGCTGCCAGCGGGGCATTAATGACCGGCATTAATTGAGCTTTAATCAGAACGCGGGAGAGACGTTTCATCAAAGTCCCGGGCGCGAGGAATGGTTGCGACAAGTCGGAGGGTGCACGGGCCGGGACAGGCCGTGCCTCTGCGACGAGAACCGGGCAGCAGCACCCAAGAACCCTCGGGAAACACCCCGCAGTGGGAATATTTGTCTGGAAGTTTAGTTGGAGTTATAGTGGTTTGTTGGGGGGTTCCTCTTTTTTTCCAAAAGCGCCATTAGTTAGAATTTTTCGTCTCCCGGCTGGAGGATTTGTTGTTGTTTAGTGCCAGGTTTGTGCCTGGAGGTTCTTTAGTCTTGGAAAGAAAGAAAGGAAAAATAAAATTAAAATATCCCTGGATGAAGACGGGTACGGGGAGAGCAGGTCGCCCTCAACCTCTGTGCCCACGGACAGTTGGTCTTCTCACGCCGGTTCTCGTTTGTTTTTTCACTTTCTTCCTCTTTTTTTTTCTTTGCTGTATATTTTCCTTCATTGTTTTTACACCCTTTTTATTTATTTTTATTGTTGCTGTTTTGTTTGGGTTTTTTAACATTTTTACTATTATTATTCCTGTGTTTGGAGCGCGAAGCCCCGAGTTTGCTGGAGAAATCGATAAATCCAAAGCTAAGCGGGTGTTTCCGGGGCCATACGGGCGATCACCCCGGGAGCGGCGGGACGGACCCGCCGGGGTTTTCTTGGAGCAGCTGCAGCACCGAGGGTTCTGTCCCGGCACCGCTCCGGGGCTTCAGTCCCTGTTCGCCCGTATTTCGGTGGCCACACTCCTCATTCCTTGGCCCTGGAAGCCGCAAAACGGGCGAGTTCGGCTCAAAAGAAAGCTGAGGAATTATGGAAGCTGCAGCAGGGAATCCCGCATCAAACGCCGCTGCTCTCTGCACAGCCCGGGGAATAAATTCCTTTACATTCGGCTTTATTTAATTTTTTAAAATACATAATAAGGAGTCGTTTTCATTCTACTGGCTCTGCCAGCTTTGGGCTGTGTCCTCAGCGCGGCCAGAGCTGAGCCCGGGCTCTCGTGGGTAAATGACACCCCAGAAAAAAAAACAATTAAATTAAAACCATCGGAGGCAGCTCCCGGCGGGTCCCGGGCGGGCGGTGCCAGGGGGGCAGCAGCACTCGGGGACCCCCTCTCTGCACGGAGTGAGGGTAAACCCTAAAAGGCGCAGATTTGTCCTAAATCCCTCCGAGATACCAAATACCGATTAATCCTGGAATTCCTGATGGAATGGCCGTCGGACAGAAACCCGATAGAAATCTCTGTGTGCGAAAACAGATACATCTTTCCGTAATTAGTTGCCGAGATACTGTTGTCGTGGTTCAACAAAATATTAATCACCTGTCCCAAATCCCTAAATCCCCGTTTAACTCCCGTCCTTGGAGGCGAGTTTAGTTCCCGGTCAGGAACAGTCCGGAAAAGGAGGGAAGCGCCCGCAGCCGAGAGCTGCCCCGCAGCCCGTTCCTTCCCGCATCCCGGGGCTCCAGGACCGTCCCCTCCTCAGGGGGGTCCCTGCCGGTGACCCCCCGCACGGACGGTCCCCGCCGCGGGCGCGGGGCTGCCCTGCCCGGTGCGGGACTGGAGCCGCCCGGAGCCTTGGAACGCGCTGCGGGAGCATCTCTGGCTGCGTGTCTGTTCCCCCTCTTTTCCTTCTTAAATAAACTTCCACGGTTCCAGCCGTTAACGTAATTCCAGGGATTCTGTGGGGATCTCAGAGACGGGATGCGCTGAACCCCCTTCGGGTGTTTTCCCGAGCCCGCAGTGCTCCGGCCCCTTGGCTACAGGTAACCCGGAATTTAGGATCAGACGAGGGGGAAGGAGGAGTGGGAATTCGCCCCAACACGGGCTCGGGGGATCGCCCCAGGGTCCCTGTCCCGGCGGTGGCAGCAGGGACAGCCCAGGACGGGCAGATCCCGGCTGGAAACAGGCGCTCAAAGCTCCATTTCCAGCGTTGCCCTCGGGAGTGGCTCCGGTTCGTTATCCCCGTGGACATCCCTTGGGCTGAAGGGTGATGTGGGGTGTCCGGTTCAATTGTGGGGTGAGGTGTGTGAGGAGGGGCAGAGCCGGGAATTCACTTGGAGCAGGGAGAGCTGTGATAGAAAAACGGAGGATGAGTTGTCCCCGTGCTGTTGTGACAAATAGTGGATAGATTTTGTTCAGGAATTAAATAGATAAAATCTCGGATAGGGCAGAAGAGTTTTTATGAATACAAAACAAACCCACGTTTGTTTGTTCTCCCTCTTTTCCAAAAGTATTTGAGAAATATTTGTGTCCTCTTTTCTGGTTGTTGTTGTTGTTTTGTTTGTGTGGTTTTATTATTACTGTTAGTATTAATTTATTTTTTCCTCCCAAGCATTTATGTAAGACCAGAGAGAGATTTGACTTGAAAACATTAAAATTAACTCTAAAAAAGTTTAGTCCAGGGCTCTTCTGCCTTGGGCTACAGCAGCTCAGGCATTTTCTGCTCCATTCACCTGCTGCCCCGGTATTTAGACACCCACGACAGCTACTGAGGTCTGGCTGTGCGACCCCCCAGACATAAAACTTGGGACCCAGAGAGCCCTGAGCTCCTGGTACAGGTCCTTCCTTTAACTGGGCGAGGAGACTGTGACTTTCTGGTTATGAAATCAAACATTAGGCCCCTGCACTCAGTAGCAAAAAATCTTGCAGCTTGGTCGTAAAATAAGGAGGGGTTTTATTGCTTTCACATCCTTTCAGGATCACCAGAAAGCTTCTGAGAGAGCCTTTTTATTACAAAGAAAAATATAAATCTCTTTCCCTGGCACCTGGGGACGCGCTGGGGTGCGGGAGCAGCCCGGGGTCCTGCCGGCGGTGGGTTGGGTCGAGCCAGGGCCCTGTGGCAGCAGGAGCAGGGTGAGCCACAGGGGCCCGTGCACCCGCTCGCGGGCACGAGTTTTGGCTGTGGCATTTTACAACCTGGAGTAGAGACAGAGCAGGGTGTAACCAGCGTGGGCTCACGCTGGCACCCAGGCACACCTGGCACACGTCCCCGGGCTTCACGGTGGGGCAGCAGGATCTGCTGTTGCCACTGTCCCCTGTGTTTGAGGATCTTGCCCTGCCACTGTCCTTTGTGTTCGTGGATCTGGCTCCTGCCACTGTTGCCACTGTCCCTTGTGTTTGTGGGTCTGGTCCCTGCTGCCCTCCCTCTGGTTTGTGACTTGTTCCAATTTCCATCCGAGGCTCTCGAGCTGCTCCGAGTGGCAGTGTTAGCGTTTCTGCTCAGGAATGTGGACCTGTTTGGCTGGATGCTGGACAGACAGATGGAAAGCTGTGCCTCAGAGCCCACAGTCAGGAATATTGCAAGAAGTAGCTGTCACTACTAAGGAATGCAGCAGAGGAGGGAGATTAAGACCAAGTTCCTTAGATCCACTCCCCACCGCACGCGAGCTCCAGGTCTTGAGGCCAAGTCTCCCCATCTGTGCCAGTGGGACCAGGGCACTGGTGTGGTGGCAGCAGTGCCATTTCTCCTTTGTTTCAGTGCAGGGAGGAATTGAGCTGTAAGAAATGTAAGAGGCCAGATGTGGCAGAGAAAAAAAATCCCGAAGAATGGTAGATTAGATAAACATCATTTCCTGTGACGAGCAAGGTAATAAATGAGGTCATCCTGTAAAACACCTGGGGCTGCGAAGACACGGCTTGGAAAGGACTGTCCGGGGCTGTGGGTGGAGGCACTTGGCCTCCGTTCAGCTCCACGGTGCTGGGCTCGGCTGGGAGCCCTCCCAGCTCTCTGCAGCTTCATCTGGGTGGAAGTTTGCCTGAGTGGGAAAAGGGGCTCACCTGGGACAAGCCGGGTCTTGACTGCAGGCTTTGCTGCCTTAGCACTGCTCACAAATGCTTTAAAGTTTCGACAAGCCCTCGCACACACCGGGAGATAGAGCAGCGTTCCTCAAAACACGGTCACACCTCCCGATCCCGGCGCTTCCCCCTCGCGCACACGGAGCGCGGCAGGAACACCTACTAATCACACAGAGAAACTTGAAAGAAAGTTTTTACTCTGAACTGCATCCAGATCACCATTCCTCCATTAAAATTATATTTTTAATGTCCTATAATTGCACCAGGATAAGCCCAGGTGTGTGTTCATGTGAGATAACACGCGCGGGCACCGGTGAAGGCGCTGGGCTTTGTCTCAACCTCCCCGGTGCCTCCCAGGCATGTGTTATCTCCAAGTTTCATGTACCTTGTCATGACTTACTGTTTAATGAGATGTTTTAAAATGAATTTTTTTTCTTTGTTAGAAATAAAGAGCAGCTCTTAAAGGGTAGGTTCAGAAAAGCCACTTGGGTTGCTTTTTGGCGTGTGGTTTGAGTGAAAACAGCAGCACCTCTGCTCTGGGACGTGGACCCCAGGTGAGGCTTCTCTGTGGAGAGCAGGAAGCAAATACTACAGACACACTGGGCTGGCTCTGGAGCATCTCTGCCTCCATTTTGGGGAGGTATTTTTGTGTGTGTGAGGTATTTTGGCAGCTCAGTTTTCACTGTCACATCACCACCCTGGCTCCCACAGGGGCTTCTTCATCCACTGCTGAGTTGGCAGTGGGGCAGCCTTGGGTGGGTGACACCCTGTGGTGTTTGTCCCTGCAAAGGAGGTGGTAACAAGATTTCACTTTGTAGACTGTGCCATGCCACAGGCACTTGCCTGGTTGGGGTCCCACAGGACACCCACCCACAGCAGCAGACACAGGCAAGACCCACAGGAACCCACCCATGTCCTGCCAGTCCAGGGTCACACCAAACCTTCAGGACAGAGGCAAATACAGACCATTCCTGCCAGTTTAATAATATTCCAAGATATATGATCTCAGAAAAAAAAATGTTTACAATCTGCCTTAATTATTTGAAGAGCCTAAATGAGGCCCTCTGAAGTCCTAGACTACCACCCTAACCACTAAACCATCCCACCCTTTCCTGTGTGATCCAGGGAATTACTCACTCTTGCTGTCCTTCCATTTGTTTGTTTATTTTAATTCTTAATGGAGGAACTAATTAGCAAATGTGGATGTGATGCTTGGAGCTGCTGCATGCTCACCCTTTGTCTCCATGTCCTGTCCCAAAACCAGCTCTGCTGTGTCTGGGTATCTCCTCCAGTTTGGTGAGAGATGAAGTGTTGTGGTTTGGTGGGAAAGGGCAGAGAAACAGAAGGGAACGAGAGGGAATTGCTAGAAAGGAGCCCGAGATACCCATTGCAATTAAACATCCCAGAACACGGAGTGCCGGCAGCTCGGGAGAGAGGGGCTTGGAGCAGGACAAGAGGAGCTGTGAGCAGGTTCACCTTCGCAGCCTAAAAATCCATCACAAGGTCTGCAGTGCGTGCTTGGGATTCCAGCAGGGCTGAATCTCCCCACCCTCTATCTCAGGCATTTATCTGGCATCAGTCACCCGAGTGCCGAGGCGCCAGGGGACGAGGGAGCGGGTCAGGCCCTGTTGCCTCCAGACTGGTCATACAAGTCCCGGGGAGAAGTGGTGTCTCCAGTGAGGTGGCTGTGTGGGGATGGCGTGTCCCCAGGGCTCCCTGCGAGCCCCGAGGTGGCCACATGCACAGGAGAAAGCAGGGCCACCATCCCAGGCTTGGAGAGGTGTGAGCAGAGGATCTGGGTGTTCGGGGTGACCTCAAGAACAAGCTCTCAGTGAGTAATAGACGGGGCAGCCATCGAAAATCCATCAGCAGAGGGTTTGTCCCATTAATACACCGGTTTTAGGAGCTTGGAGCATCCAAGCTAGGAAAAGTAAATGCATTTTCTCTGTGAAAATGGGTGAGCAGTGCCTGTCCCCACAATGATCCCTGGGTGAGCAGCAGCTCCGGAGCAGCCACAGATTCCCATTGCTGTGGTCAGATCCAGACCAAAATCCTGCCAGCTCAGTGGGCTGAGAGTGAGCTCTATATGAAGAGAATAATTTTTTCTATTATTATTCATGTCTAATCTTCACTGAAGAGCCTTTTCCCCTTCAATAATCTAAATACATGTAACAAATTGACAGAAATATCACTGTGGCTTCCACAGGATCCACCACCACTCCCCGAGATGCCGTGGCTTTGTCCTTCCTTTTCAGCTTATGTCGATCCCAGCCACACAAATCCAGGTGCATCTGTGGGGAATACAGGGAAAACCTCTCAAGCATGTTACTGTAAAATGGATTAAACTGTTTAAACACATGGAGATCCCATAGACTGGGTGCCAAAATGTTTGTGCTGCTAAAGGAATAAACCCAGGGTGGTTGATGCTACAGGCAGAGGGATGGTGTGTGCAGTGCTTGGAGCACTCACTGCTGCACAGCCAGGGGTTCCATCGGATGGGAAACTTCCCTTGGTGTCAGCACGGAGCTGTGTGGGTTTCCAGTTCCTCTGGATTAAATCCTCGGGCTCTCCAGCCTCCCGTTTCTGTTTCTTGCCTTCCCAAGATCTGCGTGGTTTGTGATGTGAAACACGAATTCTATTCCAGCAGAATTTGAACTGAGTTTTAAATGGTTATTCAGTAATTGAACTGAAATTTAAATAGTTATTTTTCTAGTGTAGATGTGAAAAGGTGTAGCTGTAGATTCGGGGGAGAAAAATTTAGAATCAGAGGGAGGGAAATAATGTGAATTACCAGACTAAACTCACTTCTCTGATGAAGTCTCTGTGTTAGAGCAGCTTCCAAAAAACAGTGCAGGAAACAGCTGCAAACACACTTTGACATTCAAAAGCAGAATCCAAACCCTTTTAATTCGTTCCCTTTGAAGGTTCAGACCCTTGGGTTTCACTGTTTGGGGGGACATTTTGGTCACTAATATTTGGTGCTTTCCAGCGGGGTGTTACTGCTCAGGCTGCAACATCAAGGGCTCCCCAGACAGCAGAACTCATTCCATGAAATGAAGAATGGAAGGGAAACATGTGGGAACTCACCGCAAAGTAATTGTGAGCCGTTTCCAAAAAATTGACCAAATATTCCGAAAAGCAGCATATTCAAGGCCAAGTCATTCCTAAATGATAAAGCAGGGAAATGCATTAGCTGAAATTATTAATTTCAAAGCACTTACTAACTGGCTTCCCAGTCCTGCAGAAGTACAGAAGGCTGAGTAAATTTTAATATTATATCAGGTGGCCATTCCTATCAAGACACAATTTACTCAGCAGGAATCGTCCTTAACCAAGAGGTTTTACCCACTGATTTGAGGGAGGCTGAAACCTTCCTGCCCCATCGATCCCTCCCAAAGCTCCCCGGGACACACCTGCAGCAACACATGGCCAGGACTTCGCTGGGCCGAACAGAGGCACAGAAAGAAAAATGCAATTAATATCACATGGCACCTTCACATTTCTTTCCCAACCTGATGAATTGATTTGCATGAGAAAAAAAAAAGCTAAATATGGGAGCTTTGCATAGGCACAGGATGTCTCCTGATCAGCTTTCTCATGGGAATAGTTTGAGGCTGTATCCCTGCTCTCCTGCGAGGTCCGAGGTCCATTTCCCTATCGGGACTCATCAATCTGGAAAGCACAGAGATAAACCCAAGATTCTTTCCACCCTTCCATTTGAAAAGGCCGATGACAGTGGTTCCTAGAGAAGCTCTTTGACACGGGGACTTGATTCAGGTTGTGCATGCAAGATAAAGAAAATACCTGTATAATCCCCCCTGGGAAGAGAGGATAATTACAGAGTGCGGGTTTGAAATACAGCTGATGGCTCTGACCTCCTTCCCTGGACCATCAATAAATACCTCTCCGCTGAAACACCAGGAAATTGGAGCAGCTGAACTCTGCGGCACCTCCTCGCTGAAAAAGGGCTTTTAAAGGGATGGCGGGAGCAGCTGCCCCGGCTCACCCCCACATCCACGTACTCCTTATATATGTATCTCCAGCTTATAATTTACATCACAGACATTCAAAGGAAGGCTAGATGAGCTCACTGGCAGCTCTCCCTGGAAGACAGCATCAATCCCTGACTTCTCTGCAGCGCTTTCCTCGGGGGCTGCACACAAACATCCCTCAGCCAGAGCTGCCCACCCGGAGCGGGGCAGAGCGGCAGGACCCCCATGTAGGGAACCAACCGCTGGGCTCGGGGCTGTCATCGCTGCACCTGCAGAGTCGGGGAAGCCAAACCTCGGCACCTGCAGCACGTTTGGAGGGTGCGGGTGTCCCCTGGCAGGGCAGCGCGGCTCGGGGCTCTGTCCCGCAGCGATGCCCGAGGCCGCCGAGGTGACCGGGGCACCGCACCGGAGAGGGACGGGGGGCTGCGAGGCTTTGAGGGGGCTCAGACTGCGCTGTTGTGCCTGAAGATGAGCGATTGCTTTGTCCCAGGTTGTCACCTAAGGCGATTCACTGATACCTCTTTAAAATGCAATCTCAACTGCAGCACACTCCCACTTTTAAAGGGATGTCGCAACAAAAGCTCCGATACCCAGGGATTCGGCCTTGCTGGGGAGGAGAATTTACCTGTAATGTATCTGAGGAGAGAAGAAAACAGACTTGTAAGACGGGCAGAGATTTGCATGTTCCCTCTGGACTTGTTTTTCCCCTCACAGCACCCCGAGCTCCAGCTGGAAATGGAACAGAACAAACAACACCACGATAAAGCAACTCAATTCCCAAGTACCACAAATTTTCCTGCTTACAAATCATTTTGCAAGCAGGCAGCACATTTCTTCTATGGAAATGAGTCAGTACTTCATATTTTTCTCTCTTTTTGTGTTTTCGTTTTTTATTTTCAGGCAAAGTTTTTTTCCTTAACCCCAGAAGTCGATGATGTGCTCCCAGCCCCCGAGCACGGGCTCCCGCAGCTCCTGCACCAGAGCCCGAGCCCGGTCTGCAAATGCACCTTTTTTCACTATTTACATGCCAAAATGGCCATTTCCAGGAATCACAGGGGTGATTTCAGCCATAGACTTCTGTGAACACAGATGAGGAAGGAGAGGGAGTGCAGGAGCTCGGGGATGGAGCCCGGACCGTGCAGGAGAGGGAGGCACAGGGCTGTGCATTGGTCTGTGCTGGAACTCACCAGGGAAAAGCACAGAATTCTCCGAGGCTTTCTGGGTAAAAGCATTTGAAGAATGGGGGGTTTTCTGCTCCTACTTTCTAAACTGGAACTTAAAAGCCAGGGGACCCAGAACAGAAGAGGCAGAAACTTTTTGCTTGCTTTTGGGACACTCGGAAGGCATGAGGCTTCTTCCTCCATCCACTGGATTCACAGTCGAGGGATCCATTCAGCCGTGGTTTTATTCTTTCTCCCGGTTGTCTCCTGAAAAACTCTCACAGAGACAAGGCTGTGACATTCCATCCTGCCCACAGCATAGCTGGAGGTATCAGGACCTCATGTTTTCATGGGAATTGCCTTTCCACACTTGTCTGCTGCTCCAAGGGGCATCATCACATCCCGTGCTCAGGCTCTGACCAACTCCTCCTGGCTACGTTCACCACCCAGGGAATTCTCACCTGAAGAAATCTCTCACTGGAGACCACTTGGCAAGTGTTAATTGGGTATCACAGCATCCCTCCCAGGTAGACATTATTATATTATATTATTATCTCCAATTTGTTGGTGGAGACAGTCAGGCTCAGACTGGGGTGGTGACCTGTTCTGTGTTGTAACACAATTCCATGCTCTTTGTGCCACACACAGGGAGACAACCCCAGGCAGGCAAGTTGTCCTGCAACTCAAGGAAGTCAAGGGACCAAGGTTTTGGTGTTCTTGGACACCAAGAACTGTTTGAAATCTCCCACTCTCTGCATCACGCGTTTTTGCACCACAGCAAATGGAACTGTGTGAGCTTCATCATCTGACAGTTCCACTCAGGGCACATTTGAAAGACAAACCAGAGCTGACTCAGCACAAGGAGACACCTCTGATGGGAGATCACAAGTCTTGTGGTTCGAAGGAAAGATGAAGCCACGTGTAGCTGCTGCAAAGCACCAGGGCAGGAGACTCCTGGGGGAGTTTGTGTCTCTCTGCTCTGCAGCTCAACACGCCCCTGGAACACGAGGTATTGCAAGTGGCCTTGTGACCTTAAAGGCAGCAGTGAGATGCTGAGCCTGATGGAGACTCTTCCTGTGATGTTGTACAGCAGAAATGAGGATTATTTCCCTTCCCACCCTCAGGAAAACACCGTGTGCCTGTTACTGCTGTGCTGCTGTTCCCAGCACCCAACTCCAAACCATCAGGGCTCTGGGAGCCAAGACAATGTGGTGACAAACAGCTTTATTTCACAGCATCCTACAGAAAATCTGGAGCTATAAAAACAGGCTGTGCATCATCAGTCTGCAGCACAGGTCTTCCCAACACTTGGGCAACAGCTAAAGCCTGGATTGCTTAGAAAGGCATTCCCACAGACTGGAATATCACACACATAGATCATGCCCATTTACCTGGGCTTTGGTAAATCATTTAACTTGCTCTGTGCCTCAATTTTCCCCAGCTGCACTAAGGAGATCGAGCCAGGAGTGATTTAATGGCTTTGGTGGCTGCTGCTGTACCAGCACCAGGCTGAGGATTAGCAATGCATGAAGCTCTCTGAGGTCTACCAGCAAAACCTTATTCCAAAAGCAGATTTCTCTTTCAAATCTGACCCTTCCAACCCGTGGCTGCCCCACAGTGCTTATCTGCACCCAGAAGCTCCACAGGTCAAAATACTTCATAGGGGTTTGAGTTTGTGAAATTTGCAGCCAAACTCACCTGGAATTTCTGAATTAGGAGCAGCATGATTAATCTGAATAAAAAACTCTCTCATGAGGGAAAAAACCTCTTAGGAACACTTGGCAGCTAAAGAAAGGAGCAAAAAAAAAAAAATTAGGGGTCAGAGTGAAGCAACAAAGCCTCAATAAATAATAATAATGAGTAATAATATATAAATAAGAAGAGCAGATAGCAAAGATAGACATAAGAGGAAAAAGACCTTGCATGCCTCAGAGCAGTTCTGAAGGTCTGATGTCTCCTCCTTCCGCTTTCTTTGGCTGAATCAGCCCAAATCCACCTTGTGTCCTGCCCTTTGTACCTTCCTGGAGTGGGGTGGGGTGACCCAGCCGTGCCCTGTCCCATTCACCAAGCAGGGCTGGAGGGGCACTGGTTTGGGCACCACCACCAACCCTTCCCTCGTCAGCCTGTGGAACGTGTTGGGCTGTTGCTGTGTGAATGAGCCCCTCTGGGATGTGTTTGTGCTGAGAACCCCGTTCTCCACGGCCACGGGTGGGAGCTGAGACTGCCCCAACCCTGCCAGGGGCTGAGCAGGGGGAGAGCCGGGTCACTGGGGGAAATGGGGTGTCCTGCTTCTTGTGCCAAACCCGGGTGTCCCCTATGGCTGATCCCAGAGAACCTGGGAAGGGGTGCCCAGTGCAGTGACACCATATGACATTTTTATTCCCTCCAAAGTGCCATGTGGGGCTCAGGCCCACACTGTGCCTTGGCCACTGCTCTGCCCCGTGGGCTCCCCACTCACACTGGGGCTGTTCAGCGCCTCAAACCTCGCCGTGAAAAGCCCAGCCCTGCTCCTGAGAGCCATTTTGTCCAGGATGACCCCTGGGCACGAGGCCGTGGAAGCAGCACCGGGCACTTCCCACGGGGCCGGGCCCTGCACACCCTGGCACGGCCGGGCAGGGCGCAGGGGTCGGTGCCGGGTGTGGGGCTGTGGGCTCTGTGCTGGGCCACCCACACTCCTCTCATGCTTCCTTCTTGTCTGCAGGCTGGCTCAGGTGCTCCGATCACCTGCTGCTTGCGGGAACAGGAAAGCAGCAACTGAAGATCGAGGGGGACTTTTGGTTTACTCAGATGACAAGAGACAATTTTGGTTCCCCAAAAGCCAAGGAAACAAAGCTGTCAGGCTTTAATGGTAGCTTGTCTCCCTCCTGCAGCATGTTTATGGGCAAACAAGCTGCAGATCAGACCAGGCAAACAGCAGCAGGTGAGGCCAAATAATAATTCATAATTAATGGCGAATGTGGCTTTGTTTATTCTTGTTGTGTCGAGGCAGTGCTGTGTAATGGATGAAGCTGCTACAGGACTCCAGGGACCGGCTCAGTCCCCAGTGCTGCCGCCTGCTCTGTCCCTCCCTCCCACCCCGTGTGCCCTGTGAGGGCACGAGCTCTCTGTGACACAGGTGCCCTGTCCCACACCTGCACGTGCCCAAAGTGACGGGGCTGTGGCCTCGAGGCAGAAGAGCAGTGCCAATATCCGTGCTCAGTGCCAGGGCCTGCCTGGTTTGCTCGTGGCACGGCTGGGATGACCCGGCTGCGCTGGGCTTTGCCTTCACAGCCCCTGGATCTGGGGCACAGCTTTCCAGGGGGGTTGTTTCTCCCAGCAGCATAATTCCCAAAAGCTCCAGTACGTGTTTCCCAAGTGTTGTGGTGTCTCCATGCTGTGCATTGGCATCATCTGTGCCTCCCCACCACCCCGTGGCTGCGTGTGGGGTGACTGGCAAACACATCGGGGCCGTATCCAACACTTTTCCAGCCTGGTTTTCCAAAGGCTCCAGTGTTAACTCCCACTGGTGCCAGCTGGGTTTGCCTCCTGCCCGGCCGCCGTGTCCCATGGGGGTGTGGTGAGGCACAATCCCTCTCTCTGCATGGCTCTGCCATCCCCTGGTGTGCTCAGGTCCCCGGCCACGCATGAGGCCTGAACGTGGCCACCGCATGATCACAGGCATGACCCCATCTGTGCAAAACCACCGTGCACTGCAGAGTGTGGCAGTTATACAGAGCTCTTCGTGTGGTGCTACAAGAAACATCTGGTCCCAGGGGTTGTGGTTTGGGGGTTGTTCTTGCTGCAGCAGAACCCCCTTTGCCGGGACTGGGACCTGCAGGGCCTCGGCAGCGCTGCCCGGATATTTGCAAACCAGGCTCTGACTTTTGATTTTTAAGGGATCCCCTGGAGACTAACCTAACCTGTTCTGGGACTGTGGAAGAAATCTTTGAAGTTGCTGCTTCCTGGAAATAGTTCTGGTTTCCTGTGTCTCATGAGGATGTTCCTGTTTTTGTTCTTCCCCGGACGTCCCTGAACCAGCCTCAGTCATGGCAAAGACCAACCACAGCTGCTGGTTCCAGCAGGGCACTGGTGCATCCCGCCCTTCACTCCCTGACTGTACAAGTTTCATGTTGGGAGGAAACTCCATGTCCTTCGGCTCCTTCCCATTCATCCTCTGCTCTTAAAACATGAGCCATTTTTCTGTAACATGTGCTGATTTTTATTGCCATGCCAACAAGTCATTGAACTGGATTTACAATATGCTGATTGTAAGCACCCCCTCACAGGTCCAGTCCATGTACCCTCCCTGGTTAGTTCTAGGGTTTTCTGTTTCATTTTGGGCACATGTATTTCCCCTATAAACCCTGCACTCTGCCCTGGCATTCGCTGCTGTGTTACTTGCAGGACCCATCTGGCTGTGGAACAGTCATTCCTGAGGAACCACAAAGAATGCCAGGGCTGAAATGATCTTTAGATTCTTTCAAAGTCTGCTTTTCCCCTCAAGTTAAATTGGTTATTAGTTTCAGAACATAAAAGCCAAAGAGATTTGGCACAAGTCTCAGTCACAGTTTTAACTTATAAACCTTTATTGCGTCTAAGAACATTTCTTATGGAATAACAAATGGGAAAATTGAGTCCCTTTGCCCTGGTGTGATGCCACGGGCCTGATGCAATGCTGCAGTCACCAGTGCCTGACCTTGTGTTAATTGACTTTTGCCCATTAAGTAAAGGGAAGTCTGTGCTGGATCAATTGAGTTTGATCTTCTCAAGCTTCCTTTGAGCCAGGGATGATGAAAGTTTAGGGCTGTGGCTGGTTGCTAATCCCAGAGCAGAAGGCAAAGAAACTCTCTCCCCTGGTTCCCGTGGGCACACACTGGCAGCACAGCTCTCAGCCAGCCCAGCAGCTCCTGGGATTTGGGCAGGGAATGGAGGTGGTGCCTCAGGTGGCTGATCCTGCCCGGTGGGACACAGCGTGTGCTGGGCAGAGCTGGGCAGCAGCCATGACCCTGGGAGGGCACTGGCACCCCAGCCAGGGCACCAGCCATGCTGTGCCCTGCCAACCACCCCCATGGAGCTCCCAGAGGGCACAGGGGGAACAGCTGGTCACAGGTCCAGCCAGTGGCACTGTGGACAGTCCTCAGCCTTCCAGCAGCCCAGCCCAAACCTGAGCTTTAATTACAGCCCAGCTGAAAGGCGTGGGAATGCAAGTGAGAGCAGCGTCCAGGCTTCTTCCCTTTTTAACCTTTCAGTGTCATCATCCCCCCTCTGTCCTCCCACTGAGGGAAATAAGGAACTAACTGAGACATCCCAGCAGCCGTGGATGGCAGGACACGGTGTGGGGGGCTGCAGTGTCACTGCACAGCATCCCTGGCTCCAGGGTCTCTCAGCCACGCTCTCCTCTCTCCTTTCCTTGTCTCCCAGTGCCCATCCCCTCCAAGGCCAACGGCACCACCATCTCCAGCCTGTCGATGAACAAGGACGGCCTGATCGGAGGGGTGACGAATCCCAACGAGGTTTTCTGCTCCGTGCCGGGCCGCCTCTCTCTCCTCAGCTCCACCTCCAAGTACAAGGTGACGGTCGGGGAGGTGCAGAGGAGGCTCTCGCCCCCCGAGTGTCTCAACGCCTCCCTCCTCGGAGGGGTCCTCCGCAGGTGAGCTGCTCTGAGAGCCCTGGGCTCTGCCTTCTGCACTGGCTTTTAACTCTCAGGAAAACGGGGATGAGAAATTCTGGTGTGTGGTGCATTGGGGAATAGTATTTTTGTTGCTTCTTCTTTCCTTTCAAACCTCTAAGCTTAAACTGGGATTGTGGTTGTTTTAACGTGAATTACACTGGGGTTTTTTCCCTCCTCTTTGTCTTCTCTTTTCAGAGCCAAATCAAAAAATGGGGGCCGGTGTTTAAGGGAAAGGTTAGAGAAAATTGGACTAAATCTACCTGCAGGAAGGCGCAAAGCTGCCAATGTCACCCTGCTGACATCCCTCGTGGAAGGTAAGAGCTACTCCCTGCTTCCATGGAGGGTGGGAGTGCCAAAACTTTTATTCCTTATTATCCAGCTTTCCACAAACCAGAGCAGTTAAAGTATGGGGTGCTCACCACTGAACGAGCCTGGGAAAGTCTCTATGTTGATCCAAACACATGTCCTTTAAAATGAACAGGCAGAGGGGAGAACACAAATTAAGCCAAGACAGCAAATGTCCAAGAAAATATCCAAGCATGGTGTTCCTGCCCATATCAGGAGGGTTGGAACTGGATGATCTTTAAAGTCTTTTCCAACCCAAACCGTTATATGATTCTGTGTCTGTTTTCCAAAATTTAGCCATTTCTGAATGGCCCATGGAAAAGGCATCCCCATGGATGCTGAGTGGGGCTGTGAGTTGGTTCTGATAGTTGGGTCACAGAGACTGAGCACAGAAAAGCTTGAATAAATATGCCAAGGATTTCACAGCTGCTCTGCAGCCCCATGTACCCACTTGGGACAAAATTCATGTGCCACCCTGGAGCAGCATCGAGTCCATCAGGGCTCCATCCCCATGCTCAGGTCCATGTCTTGTCTCCCACAAGAAGGAAATGTCCCATATCCAAGTCCTGCCCTCTTCCCTGGGACAACAAGGGATGAGTGAGACATCAAGGAGATGCCAAACAGCTCTGAGGCCTTGCAGGTAGAGCTCAGGAGCCACCCTTGGAACATGGCATTAAGGGCTGAGCTCTGGAAAAGGTGCTGCCCTGGCAGGCAGAGCCCTGCCTGGACGTGTGAGGTGCCCCTGCCCAAAGCCACTGGGTTATTTCCTCCCCTCCTGCTTCTTTGGCACCATGGAAATGATGATGTCTCTGCTGCGTCCTGGGAGAAAAGGACATGGGACACAAACAAATGGAATGACAGCTCTGCCTCCCTCCGAGCTCCGGAATCCATTGTGTCCGTGCCCGGCGTGGTGCAGGCAGCTGCCTGCGGATCCTGAATAGAAAATCAGCTCCATTGTCGCCAGCAAATTAAATGACCCGCTTCATTAGGCTGAGGTTGTTACTGAGGGCGGTTGGTTCGTGCTGAATGAAAGGCTGATTTCCATGAAAAGAAAAGAACGAAAAGAATGAAGGAAAGAAAGGAAGGAAGAAATGTACAGTCCGAGTTCAGGTGGCTGCCGGGGTTTCGGTTCCTGCTTAGCAGTTCATAGTAAATAGGAGTGGTGCCATTTCTGCTTGATGGATATAATTTCCTCCTGAACTTTGATGGTACCAGGAGATGTTCCCCCCAGAGGAAGGTGCTGCTTTGCCATCACCCTACACACAGAACTGGCTTGTTCCCCTCTGTCCCAGGCACCCTCTTGCCTGGACATTTGCTATTTTGGCTTAATTTTTTTCTCCCCTCTACCTTCCCAGTGTCTGTGCATTTAAAAGAGCCATTGGGTGTACTTTTGAATGCTAATAATAGATTTTTTCTGACACCGATCCACTCAAATGGATGGGAATGATGTTTCTGGGGAGCCCAGGGAGCACCAGGTAGAAACAGCTCCCTTGGGAGTCCTCACTGTGTACTCTGAACACTCACCCTCCCTTGGGCAACTGCTCCATGAGAGCAGCTCCAGCCTGAATCCAGGAGAGAAGCAGGGCTGTATTTTCACTCCAGAAACATCCCTAAGTTCTCAAAAGAGCTCCCGTGGCCTCTCTGCCCACCATGGCCCTCAGAGTGCTCTCCTGCAGACTCTCCTCCCCAGGCCCTGGCTCAGAGTGGCTCTAACATCTCTCTCCAAAGCCAGCCTGCCCCACCCCTCCCAACACCTCTTTAACCCAGCATCCAAATTGCCTTTACAACACTAAAATGTGCAGCCACTCGCACACTCATGTAGGAAATAAATCCTGGCTCTGACCATGGGGTCACTCAGCTCTTTTCTATCATCCCATTTCCCAGCAGTTGTTCCTTTCTGACTGTTTTTAAACAGACAACCGCAGTTCTGATTCTTTAGGTTTACCTTATTTGCTCCTTCTTTAGAGGAAATGAAGTGGAAAGGACTGTTGTTGTGTGGGAAGCCCAGACACTTCCCTGTAACGGAGCTCGGGGAGCTGGGCTGGGATGTGGGTTAATGCTGTGAGGATGGATGGCCTAATCCATGTGAGCAGCAGGGGGGCAAGTCAAATTAGCTCGGGATTTCGGGTGTTGGGCATGATCAATTGCCATCAGCTCTGATTATTTCCACGGGGACGCCCGGAGATGGATCAATTCCATCAATGGGTGGGCATTTCCACAGGGTGATGGATACGCTGCCTGCACGTCCAGCCCGAGGGCCCCAGCTCAGTGTGGGGGGATGTAACCCCCTTCCTCCTGCCCCTTCCTCACAGCCCTGCTTTGGTCACAGGGCTGAGGGCACTTTTTCACCCTTCAGTCCTCATTTCTGCTCAATTTGGAGAGGCCATGCAGGTAATCTGGGAAGAATTTGGGAGAGAAAGATGCAGCAGGGGTTGTCCTCGAGTGAGAAACACCTCTGCTGTTCTTCCTTTTGGAGCAGGTGCCCAAAACCCCTCACGCTGCTCCAAGGCCAGCACCTTCCTAATGCTCTTGTAAAGCCAGTAAAGGAAGGATCCAGCTGTTTAGAGCTGGCAACAGTTCCTTTGGCCCACACAGACTAATTACCCTACTGATGAGAATAAGAAACTCACAGTGGTGTTCCTGCACCACGAGATGAAGGTGGGGAGGGCTCTTGGGTGGTCACTGAGAAAGGGAAGAGCCCCAACCCCACCAGAAATGGGCCCTGGCAGTGAAATGGCTGAAGCTGCTGCAGTCGTGCCCTTTGCCAGCGGTGCTGGCTCGGGGCTGATGCCACTGTGTCCTGCTCACAGGTGAAGCCATTCACCTGGCTCGGGACTTTGGCTACGTCTGTGAGACGGAGTTTCCGGCCAAGGCGGCGGCAGAGTATTTGTGCCGACAGCACTCGGACCCCACGGAGCTCCACACCAGGAAAAACATGCTGCTGGCTACCAAGTGAGTACACATGGCAACGAGCCAGGGGTGTGTTTGGTGTCTGCAGCCTGGGAGGGCAGAGTGAGCCCCCAGTTTGCTCTTCTGCAGGAGGGGGTGCAGGCAGGTGAATGGTGTGCATGGATTGAGAGGGTGACATAACCACAGAAGAGCATTTTGGCACTGCCACATGTGCCCCTGTGAAGGAGAAGCAGCAGCAGTGGCTCCAGTTCTGCATCCAGGAGTTTTCCACAGACTGGAGCCAAAAATCCCTGGGGGAGTTGGTCAAGGAGGAGGCAAAGAATCCCCAAACACACCCAGAGAAGTTGTGGCTGCCCCATCCCTGGAAGTGTTTCAGGCCAGGTTGGATGGAGCTCTGAGCAGCCTGTGGAAGGCATCCATGTCAGGGGGGGATGATCTTTAAGATCCCTCCAACCCAGGCCATTCCATGATTCCACAATTCCACGAGCAGCCTAACGACCAAACCTCTCTCTTCCAGGCAAATTTGCAAAGAGTTTGCAGACCTGATAGCCCAGGACCGGTCGCCGCTGGGGAACAGCCGCCCCTCTCTCATCCTCGAGCCGGGTGTCCAGAGCTGTTTGACTCATTTCAGCCTCATAACCCACGGCTTCGGGGGCCCGGCCATCTGTGCCGCCCTCACCGCCTTCCAGAACTACCTGGTGGAGTCCCTCAAGGGGCTGGATAAAATATTCATGAACAGCACGGGGAACGGGCACACGGCCGGGGACTCCAAAGCCTCAGAGAAAGAGGTGAAGCATCGGAAATAACGCGCTGCCTTCCCCTGCTGGGAGCTGCCCCCGGGCACCGGCGGTGGCACCGCGGGCACGGGGGGAAGGAACGACCCAGTGCACTGTTTTCTGAACTGCTGCGTTTGGAAACTCGTGAAGCAAACAAAGAAAAGGTTTGAAAAAAGGAAAAAAAAAAAAAAAGAAAAAAGGAAGATTTAAAGAATTGAAGAAGAAAACAGCTCTAATGGACGTAGAAGAAAAGCCAGGCTGATGGCTTTGGGGGGTTGCCTTTTTTTTTTTTAATCGTGGATGCAGGAAGCCAAGTCATGTGCAATTTGATTTTGTTTCGTTTTGTTTTTAAAAACCCATAGCGAAATCCTGATGTGCTCCAGGAATTTGTTCCGACTGAAAAACTGAGAGGAAAGAGCAAAAGCCTCGTCAGGGCAGACCCAGAGCAGGAGCAGCCGAGGGCAGGGGGATGGAGCACTGGCTGTACCTGGATTTATGCGCTGGTTTTGAGGCAAACACACAGGAAACATTCCCATTTCCCCACCCACAGCCCATCCTAACACCAGGCCAAGGAAAACTGCCAGCAGAACTGTGGATTTAAAACAGGTCCAGACTTCGTTTACAGCTTCAAACTGAGTTTTACTGTGGATTTTCCCATGGGATGAGGAGTCCCAAGCCATGGCACGAGGAGGAACAACCACAGGACCGAGGAGAGCCCCCCAGCTGCTGCATTCACAGCTTGGGATAAGGCAAGTGAAGTTAAACCCAGGACTAATTAAAACTCCACAACCCACAGACAACGGCACACAAGTTTCTAAAATTAATAATAGGGATTAATAAAGCACAAGGAGCAGAACTTGAACCAGGCCAAACTGAACTGTTCTAAATCTGTATATATTTATTTATGTGTAATTAAAATCTGAAAGTTTTAAAATGTCCAGTGCAAGTTATTTATATCAAATTCAGTTGGGTTTTTTTTGTTTTGCGGTTTTTGTTTGTTTGTTTCGGGTTGGGTTTTTGTTTGGTTTTTTTCTGAAAGATGAAAATCTTTGGATTTTCTGCCACTAGAAATGGGAATGAAGTTTTGGGTCCACCAAACTGTAGCATGGACAAGCTAGGTTGTGATGATGATGACTCTAGAAGTTCTGCAGGATTTTGTACTTGCTGTTGTTTCTCTTAATGCTGCAATAGATGTACAACACCCACACCACAATGTCATTCTCATTCTCTTAATAAACCTCTTTTTATTTGAAGAAAACACCTCCATCGTCTTTGTGAGAAGGATCCTTGGCCTCTGTGGTTGTATCTTGAAATAAATTATATTTTTTTATATATATATAAAATATAATGTATAATATAATTATGTATTTATATTATTCTTGAAATAGAATATATTAATTATGCAGAAATTCTGTAAAATTATCTGGATTTAAGAAAGAATCCTGCAGTTTCATGGCTGGGGTTTGACTGATGCCACAAACAGAGGTTGGGGAGTGACATGAGCTGGTGTTCATATCCCAGACTCCTGTGCCAAGGCTGGAGATGAACAGTGAGATCATGAGTTTGCTGATGTTTCAGAGCTACCCAGGGTAGTCAAATCCAAACCTGTCTGTGAAGAGCTGCAGGAGGACCTCATGGTATCTGTGACAAATTAGAAGATAAATTAGAAGATAAAATAACCCAGCTAATCTCCAGGCAATGAAGCTCCAAATGAGCTGCTGTTCCAGCCACCTTGTGCTCTCACAGGAAATAAATGGAATGGTTAAAAAAGGGATTAACCACCCCGAAAACAGATCAGGCTGCATGGCATCCCTGTGCCTGCCTGGTACTGCTCTGCCCTCAATGCCACTTGCAGATCTGGCCAGTCCAGCTGGTAAATCCAGAGGGAGCTCAGGTGGGAATGGCTGCAGTGCCAGGCAGGACCAGGGGTTAGAGCTGCAGGAGGAGTGTGTGACAGAGGTGAGGAAAATATGGCAGAGAAGAACACAAACAGGGAAAGATGACACCAAAACAAGAGGCAGACACCCCTCAAGATGGTCAGGAAGCAGGTTTGGATAAGTGAGTCTTACCTGTCTTAGGTAAGAACCTGTGAATTTCATGGAAGCAGATGGAAAAATGGCTTTTGACGTGATGGATGAGGGTTATTTTAGAGATTCTTCCCTACACTCCATTGCTCCTCTCAGCCAGAGGCTGAACAGCTGGAATGAGTCTGAGCCATGGCAGCACTTGCTGCACTGGACCCTTCTCAGAGTTGTACCCATCAGGTTTCTCTGGAGGTGCAGAATAGGCTGATGATTATAGAGGGAAACCTCCAAACTGCCCCAAAAGGGACCACGGGAGGTTTGGAACAATCCTTCTCCCTTTCAGAAAAATGTGAAAGGAAACGTTTCATGTCCTAATATAATTTGTGGGGATGGCTCAGTGTCAGAAACTTGCATCTAAATATTCCCTTCAAAGCTTAGGGAGGCATTTAAATTGGGAATGGGATTGGAAACGTCCCTTGGTATGAGGTTTGTGAAAGCAAAGACCTAAATTACAGGCTCTGCAGGTCTGGTTTAGCTCTGGACCTTCCCAAAGGAAGAGCCAAGGAACAAGGAGGAGTCAGGGAGCAGAATGGAAATACTACAGACACATCAGAGGCTTGTTTACACTTCAAAGCCAGTTTGGCTAATTCAGGGTGTGAGCCAAAAGCACAGAAACTATTCCTATTTAAAATTATTCCAAAGTCGGAGCGCCCTGTTCTGCATCAGCATAATCCACATTTAAATGGATTATGATAAGGGGGAGTAAAGGTGCTTTTGTGCTCCAATACAGGTTTCCCTACATGGGGTTATTTAGGATAACTCCTGCAATAATTCCCTTTGCAGACATCCTCTGGTGCAGGGGAGCAGAGCAGAGCGAGTGACGCCCCGACACAGGATGAAAGTGTTGGTGTGCACACTGTAATAGACAGGCGTGAAATATCATTTCCTAATTTAATCACATTATGCAAACCTGGCTTGGTTGGGGCACTTTGAATATCAAGGAATTTTTAGACACAGCAGCGCTGAGCAACGCAGAGAATCAGGATCTGCCTCCAGTAATTACACACCACATCCATGGGGTGGAAAACACCCCCTTCCTCGTTTTCCTCTTTGGGTACCTGGGAGTCCTTGGAATGTTTTATGAGGAACAGTCTGGTGCCCGACAGGCCAGGAAGCCTCCAGTGACCTGAGAGTGGGAGGAAGTTGGATGATTTGGATTCACTTGTTGGTTCCAGCACAGATGCTCAAGACCAGCAATGGACACTTCATGCAGGACCAGCTCTCTAAAAGCATCGAGGCTTCCCAAAATTTTGGGCACTTCATCCCTGCAGGCCCACAGAGATACCCCAGAAGAGTCAGGGTTGTGCCAGGCCACTTCTTGTCCATCCTGGAATTCCCTCCCAGCTCACTGTCAACCAAGGCCATTCCCTGACGTGTCCTCTGCCTTTGCATCCTAACAGAAAAACAGGAATTTTGCCCAATTCTGAGCTCAACCCTGGTATAAATTCCCACACTGATCACAAGTCTTATCGTGGGAAAATACATGGGATTGTGTCAAAGAGTAAAAATAGATCCAGGCCCATGGTTTCTACGCTTGTTACAGGACACACTGGAATTTCAATCCTAAAGGGGAATTGAAACAAAAAAAAATATATCTTTTTTGAATTAATTTTGAATGAATGACAAATCCAGGGAAACCACATGCCAAGCCTTGACTAGTGAAAAAGAACATTAACAAAAACTCTTCATTCCCTGAGAGTCAGCTGTCCCAAGGGCAAACTGAGGGGAACAAGGAGCTGTGACTGTGCTGCATCATTAATGCCAGTGAGCAGAGGCTGTGCTGGAATTCCACATGGCTTTGGACACACTAAATAATTACCTTTAAGCAGGCACCTTAAAAGCAACAGGGTAATAACAGCTCTGGTGTGAAACAACCCAATAACCAGAGTTTGCTGACCTGTAGTTAATGCATTCCTTTATATGGGAGAGTCCATTAAATTCCCAACTTTACATGCAGAATCCAAGGAGCCTCATGGCCTGTGAGCAAGGGAAGTTATTCCTGGTAGTGCAACTGAATCAAAACACCAAAACTGGAAGTGTTTTCAAATCAGGCAGTAAAATAAATGTAATTTGTGAGGGTGACACAATGATCCCGAGGTTATTGATTTAGACCCTGTGCTCCCTGTCTGGGCTGCACATGGAGCATTTGGAGCCTTCATTATCCCAACAGAGCTGGCAGAGAGTCTGAACCCTGCTACCCCCTGGAATGTGGCCATCCTGAGCCACAATTTTTATATGGCAAAGAATTCCCACTGGAGCCACCTGAGCACTATATTTACAATAGGACACCATAAATAGCAATAATAATTCCAGACACTGAATATCCACACAGGCTTTGTCCCCACAATCATGGTGCTGATGCATCCCAGAGCCCTTCCAAGGCAGGAAAAATTCCAGCAGTGTCACTCTGGATGGCTCCTTTGTATGTTTTTATCCTGACACCTTCAGGTGCTTCTCCTTCGATTATTTTCAGCAGAGAAAAGGCTAAAATGATACCCTGAAATCCAGAGGGATTTCCCATCAGGAAAGCTTCATTTTAGGAGCAAAGGTTATAGCCAAAGAAAATGTTAAATGGAGACAAGTCAGCTTCTTCTGGGGTGTGAAATGAGTTCAGAAAAAGATCAAGTTATTGCTCCAAGAAGTTCAGCAGCACATCAAGATGTGTCTGGTTCCTGCAGCTTCTCACCTGACCATGGTTCTGTCTGTGCACAAGCACCTTGGATTCCCTTTGAGTTTTTCCACCACACAGAGCCTTAAATTGGCTAAAATCTCCCCAAGAGGCAGCATTTTGTTGGTGTGACTGAATGAACTGCACACTACCAAAAAACCCCAAATTCTTTTCAACAGTCTGTTTCAAAGAGATAATCTATAAGTTTATTATTTTATTATTTCATTTCCAATGATAAAAAGTTCTCTGCTTTAAGGATCCCTGTTCTACTTCACTGCCTGCTGGTTCCATGTGGAAAAAAAAAGGCAGAGAGGCATTCCAACAGGGAGGCAGGAGGAGGAGGCTGCTGGAAAGGCCAGTTTGCTCAGTCTGGACCATGAAAACAGCCTTTCTTACACCCTCCTGGTAATGTGCTGCTGCTTTGCCTCTTAAATGGACCCTGGCACCACAAGGAATTGCCTCAGCCCAGGCCTCCCACTCCTGACCCATTTTCATTTCATTTCCTCTCCCCAGCCCTGTCATACAGCAGCAGCACATTAGATATTATATATTATGGCTTTTGGAGTTTCCTGCTAATTTGGTCATCACAGGGAGCCTCCAGGAGCCCTCAGGAGTCACCACACAGGATCAGAGCAGTCCTGCAGCACAGATAACTCTGGCCTGGCCCTGTTCAGCTTCTCTGGGAGGGTTTGGCACAGTTTTCCAGAGCCAAAATGGNGCAGAGAAGAACACAAACAGGGAAAGATGACACCAAAACAAGAGGCAGACACCCCTCAAGATGGTCAGGAAGCAGGTTTGGATAAGTGAGTCTTACCTGTCTTAGGTAAGAACCTGTGAATTTCATGGAAGCAGATGGAAAAATGGCTTTTGATGTGATGGATGAGGGTTATTTTAGGGATTCTTCCCTACACATCCATTGCTCCTCTCAGCCAGAGGCTGAACAGCTGGAATGAGTCTGAGCCATGGCAGCACTTGCTGCACTGGACCCTTCTCAGAGTTGTACCCATCAGGTTTCTCTGGAGGTGCAGAATAGGCTGATGATTATAGAGGGAAACCTCCAAACTGCCCCAAAAGGGACCACGGGAGGTTTGGAACAATCCTTCTCCCTTTCAGAAAAATGTGAAAGGAAACGTTTCATGTCCTAATATAATTTGTGGGGATGGCTCAGTGTCAGAAACTTGCATCTAAATATTCCCTTCAAAGCTTAGGGAGGCATTTAAATTGGGAATGGGATTGGAAACGTCCCTTGGTATGAGGTTTGTGAAAGCAAAGACCTAAATTACAGGCTCTGCAGGTCTGGTTTAGCTCTGGACCTTCCCAAAGGAAGAGCCAAGGAACAAGGAGGAGTCAGGGAGCAGAATGGAAATACTACAGACACATCAGAGGCTTGTTTACACTTCAAAGCCAGTTTGGCTAATTCAGGGTGTGAGCCAAAAGCACAGAAACTATTCCTATTTAAAATTATTCCAAAGTCGGAGCGCCCTGTTCTGCATCAGCATAATCCACATTTAAATGGATTATGATAAGGGGGAGTAAAGGTGCTTTTGTGCTCCAATACAGGTTTCCCTACATGGGGTTATTTAGGATAACTCCTGCAATAATTCCCTTTGCAGACATCCTCTGGTGCAGGGGAGCAGAGCAGAGCGAGTGACGCCCCGACACAGGATGAAAGTGTTGGTGTGCACACTGTAATAGACAGGCGTGAAATATCATTTCCTAATTTAATCACATTATGCAAACCTGGCTTGGTTGGGGCACTTTGAATATCAAGGAATTTTTAGACACAGCAGCGCTGAGCAACGCAGAGAATCAGGATCTGCCTCCAGTAATTACACACCACATCCATGGGGTGGAAAACACCCCCTTCCTCGTTTTCCTCTTTGGGTACCTGGGAGTCCTTGGAATGTTTTATGAGGAACAGTCTGGTGCCCGACAGGCCAGGAAGCCTCCAGTGACCTGAGAGTGGGAGGAAGTTGGATGATTTGGATTCACTTGTTGGTTCCAGCACAGATGCTCAAGACCAGCAATGGACACTTCATGCAGGACCAGCTCTCTAAAAGCATCGAGGCTTCCCAAAATTTTGGGCACTTCATCCCTGCAGGCCCACAGAGATACCCCAGAAGAGTCAGGGTTGTGCCAGGCCACTTCTTGTCCATCCTGGAATTCCCTCCCAGCTCACTGTCAACCAAGGCCATTCCCTGACGTGTCCTCTGCCTTTGCATCCTAACAGAAAAACAGGAATTTTGCCCAATTCTGAGCTCAACCCTGGTATAAATTCCCACACTGATCACAAGTCTTATCGTGGGAAAATACATGGGATTGTGTCAAAGAGTAAAAATAGATCCAGGCCCATGGTTTCTACGCTTGTTACAGGACACACTGGAATTTCAATCCTAAAGGGGAATTGAAACAAAAAAAAATATATCTTTTTTGAATTAATTTTGAATGAATGACAAATCCAGGGAAACCACATGCCAAGCCTTGACTAGTGAAAAAGAACATTAACAAAAACTCTTCATTCCCTGAGAGTCAGCTGTCCCAAGGGCAAACTGAGGGGAACAAGGAGCTGTGACTGTGCTGCATCATTAATGCCAGTGAGCAGAGGCTGTGCTGGAATTCCACATGGCTTTGGACACACTAAATAATTACCTTTAAGCAGGCACCTTAAAAGCAACAGGGTAATAACAGCTCTGGTGTGAAACAACCCAATAACCAGAGTTTGCTGACCTGTAGTTAATGCATTCCTTTATATGGGAGAGTCCATTAAATTCCCAACTTTACATGCAGAATCCAAGGAGCCTCATGGCCTGTGAGCAAGGGAAGTTATTCCTGGTAGTGCAACTGAATCAAAACACCAAAACTGGAAGTGTTTTCAAATCAGGCAGTAAAATAAATGTAATTTGTGAGGGTGACACAATGATCCCGAGGTTATTGATTTAGACCCTGTGCTCCCTGTCTGGGCTGCACATGGAGCATTTGGAGCCTTCATTATCCCAACAGAGCTGGCAGAGAGTCTGAACCCTGCTACCCCCTGGAATGTGGCCATCCTGAGCCACAATTTTTATATGGCAAAGAATTCCCACTGGAGCCACCTGAGCACTATATTTACAATAGGACACCATAAATAGCAATAATAATTCCAGACACTGAATATCCACACAGGCTTTGTCCCCACAATCATGGTGCTGATGCATCCCAGAGCCCTTCCAAGGCAGGAAAAATTCCAGCAGTGTCACTCTGGATGGCTCCTTTGTATGTTTTTATCCTGACACCTTCAGGTGCTTCTCCTTCGATTATTTTCAGCAGAGAAAAGGCTAAAATGATACCCTGAAATCCAGAGGGATTTCCCATCAGGAAAGCTTCATTTTAGGAGCAAAGGTTATAGCCAAAGAAAATGTTAAATGGAGACAAGTCAGCTTCTTCTGGGGTGTGAAATGAGTTCAGAAAAAGATCAAGTTATTGCTCCAAGAAGTTCAGCAGCACATCAAGATGTGTCTGGTTCCTGCAGCTTCTCACCTGACCATGGTTCTGTCTGTGCACAAGCACCTTGGATTCCCTTTGAGTTTTTCCACCACACAGAGCCTTAAATTGGCTAAAATCTCCCCAAGAGGCAGCATTTTGTTGGTGTGACTGAATGAACTGCACACTACCAAAAAACCCCAAATTCTTTTCAACAGTCTGTTTCAAAGAGATAATCTATAAGTTTATTATTTTATTATTTCATTTCCAATGATAAAAAGTTCTCTGCTTTAAGGATCCCTGTTCTACTTCACTGCCTGCTGGTTCCATGTGGAAAAAAAAAGGCAGAGAGGCATTCCAACAGGGAGGCAGGAGGAGGAGGCTGCTGGAAAGGCCAGTTTGCTCAGTCTGGACCATGAAAACAGCCTTTCTTACACCCTCCTGGTAATGTGCTGCTGCTTTGCCTCTTAAATGGACCCTGGCACCACAAGGAATTGCCTCAGCCCAGGCCTCCCACTCCTGACCCATTTTCATTTCATTTCCTCTCCCCAGCCCTGTCATACAGCAGCAGCACATTAGATATTATATATTATGGCTTTTGGAGTTTCCTGCTAATTTGGTCATCACAGGGAGCCTCCAGGAGCCCTCAGGAGTCACCACACAGGATCAGAGCAGTCCTGCAGCACAGATAACTCTGGCCTGGCCCTGTTCAGCTTCTCTGGGAGGGTTTGGCACAGTTTTCCAGAGCCAAAATGGGAACAGGAGGATCCCCAGCCCCACAAAGGACAGGGAGCCCATCACCTCGTCAGGGAGGTTTCAGACAAACTGGAACATTCAGCTCTCCCCAGGAAAGTGGGCAAGGCAAAAGAGGTGGGAAAACCCTACAGAGCTTCTTTCAGAATGTTTGGAATATGGATCTTTTAGAGAATCTACAGTATATCTGGTAGAGTAGAAAACTTAGATGAAAAGGTAAAATAATTAAGGAGTATTCCTGTTTTAAAGTATTCTTAAAAAAGGTTGTCAGTGTCTGTGAACCTGCTCAGCCAAGGAATAATTCTGCAAATCCTGTGAGGAAAACCAGCTCTGTTCAGCTCAGTTTGGGGCAAAAATGTTTCCTCTTAATTGCTGTGTTAATAACTTTTATCACAGCTTTTGAACATAAAGAATCTTTTGCTTCAGTTCTCTGCAAATGTTGGAGCCAACATGGAAACCAAACCCAAAAATGTGTGGTTTCCCAGCTCCTAAACACACCAGCAGGGGTTAACCTCAAATTCAGGTTATTTAACATAGGAGATGGAGCTCACACCACCAGCCTTCCCCTGGTCCATCAGAGCACCAACAATGTGAGGGAAAATATTGGGTTTGAGTGTTTCAACTGTTAAAACCCAACCCACACCCCTTGGAATATCAGATGTGTCCCAGCAAAGTCCCATGTGATGCTCTGGGCAGGTTTCTCATGTGCTTTTTGTGAGACAAACTAAATTAAAATCCTGTTTTAATTGTTTCCTTCTTGAATGTGTTCACTCAGGGACACACATTTAAGGATGATTATTAAAAAAAAAATAAAAAAGGAGAGAAACAGGTTTGAAACTTATCACTTCAAATCAGAGAAAATAAGGAATAAAGAAAACCTGGAAATCCTTTTATATCCCAACTCAGCCTTGCCCAGTAACAGAAGTTTCAAAGATTCAAGAAACTGCTGTTCAAAAAAGGAAAGAAAACCACAAAACGAGCTGACAGCTTTGGAAATGTTCTCCCAATTCCCATGTCAGAGTCTGGTTATTTACTTGAAAGTTTCTGATTCCTATACAATCCAACTGGGGACATTTTAATTACACAGACAAATGCATTTTCTGCTCAGCCCAGGCCCATAATGACACCCTTCAGCCCCAGCCTCACACACTGCAGGCTTGTTGGGAGGGAGCAAATGAATGTGTTAAAATATCCCACATTCCAAACCAGCCATTGCAGATTTTTCCCGTTTTTTTTTCTCTTTTTTCCTTGAGCAAATTTTTGCTGAGGAATCACAGACAGTTCTTTGAGCACAGTATCATGTGGTGCTGCAGCTTTTCCTCCCCAGCACAGATAAAACCCTGTGAGCATCTTCCCTTGGAGCACAGCAGTGAATGTGCAGAGCAAGGGGGAATTGTATGATCCTAAAAAATAGATTTACTTCGACTTCCATCCCTGCCTGTCAGGGCTCAATGGACCAGGAGAGGGTGGATTCCAGCTGCTCTTTTTGGTACTTTTTGGCAAGTCACTGGTTATTTTGCCTTGTGAAAACATGGATAATTACCTGTTTCACGGGACCACTGTCCAACACTTGTGAAAAATAAACTCTGTGTTTTCCAGGGGAGGAAACAAACCTGGAACATCCCACTGCCACTGCTGCCCAGGCTCTGATGCTCTGGGAGTTCTGGGACCATCAGATGATCTGCAAAGCAGAGAGGCCAAACCAGTTTGGGAGGAGGTGGCAGCGTGCAAGATCAGTGCCCCCTGCTGCATCCACAGGCTGGGGAGACACAGGGGCTTCCCCACCACCCCAAATCCCTGGGAGCAGGGAATGGCACCTCCTGCATTCCCAGGGCAACATTTAGCAAGAGGAGATGGAGCAGCACTGAAGCCCAGAGGTGTTTTGGTGGTACTGGAGCAGGAGACTGTCAATAGTCCCAAAAATCCTGACACCAAAAATGATGGAGCTTCCCCTGTGTGATGTAAATCAACTCAGGGAGATCCACTATTTTCATGTTTGGGTATAAACACCAGAAATATTTGATGACATTAAGGAAGCCTCTACTAAGCAAAAGGTAATTTACCCAAAGCAAAACACACTCAGCCAAGAAATCACTTCAGAGAACTCAGTGATTAGGTTGGCCCCACCTTGTAGAGTGGATTTATAGATCAAAAATGATCCTACTCTTGCTGGCATCCAGAGCTACCCTCATTTTAGTTTTCTCTCTATAGATAGGATCAGCAGAATTTAATTTTTCACAGATTTTGCTAAGCTTTACTATTTAACACAGGGAAAAAGACCATCCTGGCAGTTCTGAAACAGATCCTTTCAGACATTCTTTCCTGTTCCCCAACAGTGAAGGGTTTTCTCCCCCTTCCACAGCTGTCTTGAGTTAGACTTACATGAATCAGCTTATTGGATAACGACCTAATTGCACATTAGCACAGAAACAAAACACTTAAACTGTCACTTTACATTTTCAAGACAACTAACTTCTTTTTTAACATAGTCCTCAGCCAGTCAGGAGAACACAGAGATCCAAACCAACATAGTCAAGGGCATGGAAAACAGACAAGTTGTGTATTTTAATTCCACCATTTCCATTTTGCTGTTTTTTTTTTTTAATCTGTTAAAACAACTGATGTCTGTTTAGTTTGATCAGTGAAAATTTCCTGCACTAAATTACTGTTGATGGCTGATAATAACACATGGAAACTCTGTGAGGTTAAACATTTAAAGGATTAAAAATGGTTTGAAAGATAAACTTTTTACATTTTACATTTTTCCTTAAATACACACACAGTGCACATGCAGGTAGCAAAGTTAGAGGGTTTTCCTTCCTTAAATCCCAAGTTATTTCATAAAAAAAGAATATTTTGTCCCTGCTTCAGATGGGAAAATGGACTCTATCAAATCCTATGAGTATAATTCCTAATGTCAGCCCTGGCATGGGCTGATGCCTCTTGGAGGAACCTACTGTCAAAACTAGAGACAAGAGCAAAGGAAACACATTGGGAGAGTTCAGCCTGATCTCTCCCCTCTGTTCCCACATCTTGACTCTGAAAAGTGACATTTCCATTTGGTGGCAAAGCCTCTGCCAGTGACTCACCATGAGCAGCCAGACTTAAAGCTGCTGGGAACACTCCAAAAATGCTTTATTTGCAGACTTTGGGTTATTATTTTTGCTGGGTAATCCCTACAACAGCTCACTGATTTCTACAGGCACTAATTGGTGCTGAGGGCACTCAGTTTGCACAGAAAACCAGTCCCTGCCCAAGGCCACTCACTGCCCAGGGCTGGAGCATCTCTTGGATTGTTTAATGGATCAGGGTCCTGGATTTCTTGGAGAAATCTTGGGCAAACTCAGGTGGGTCAGCTTGGGGGGCTCCCCCACAGCAGCAGCTCCCCACAAAGGTGGGCACAGCAAGAGGGGGGACAGTTTTACCTTCCAGCCATTTCCACTTTTAACTGCTCCCAGTGCTTGGTGTCTCTCTGCACACCATGGGAGGAGAGGCTGCCCCACCCAAGGTGACTTGGAGGTCACTTTTGGGCTGCAGAACTGTCCTGGCAGAGTCACCAACTCAGGTGAGGACAGTTCTGCCAGGCAGCCAAGCACTGACAGCTCCTCTGGTCACAAGATCTACCCCAAAACACCCATTTTCTTCATGGAAAGGTGTAATTAATACCAAGAAAAAGCCCTGTGAGTGCTGCACCTACACTCACACTCTTCTGCCAGCAAAGCACTCCCAACCTAAGCTGGCCTAAGGCACAGAGGCTCTGAAAACTGATCCTGGAGCAAACCCCAAGCTCTGGCTGTATGAGCTGCTGATGATCTGCTCTGTCAGGAAAAGACCATCCTTAAACAGGAAACCCAAGAGGAGAAAAAGGGCCTTGTTAACTCTTTGGGCCCTGAGGCTTTGGGAGTAAAACATATGGTCAGAATTAGCAGCCAAGGCAAAGCAGAGCAGCTCACTGTGACCACAGTGCCCCAGGACCACGGTGCCTTGGTTTACAACATTCATTTTTCTAATATGAACCACAGAAATTAGTAGGAAGCAGTATTTGCTTGCAGTGCTCGATTCTTTCAGAGATCCCTTATGAAAGAGAGGCCTGTCATGATAAATACAGATGCTGTGCAAATGGAAAGGTGAATTCTTTCCAAAAGGGACTCCTGGAGTCCAAGCAAAATATGGTTTTCACAAGCTTTAGGGTTAAACTTGAAGCAGGTAAGAAGTTTCCTTTAAAACATTGATTTTTCACAGATTCCATATATCGCTGTCAAAAATGAAAACTGAATGTGAACATCAGCACAGCAGACCTTTAACACAGTCAGTTATACAGCAAAAGTATCACACTTTTCCTTAAAAAGTGGAAATTCTTTGAAAGTTCTCAAAAAATCTGCTTTGATAGAGTCCAATTTCATTGTGGGCCAGTTCTTTTGTTCCTGGTTTGGAATCAAGGGCTGTATTTATCCATTCCTTGAGGTTCCTGCTCCATTGGCTTTGGATGCAACCCCTTGGATCTTCCCCTCCACGGGGGATTCAGATCCTGGGCCCTGCCCTGAGGCAAAACATATGTTCCACTCCAACCTGAATCCAGCCAGGGAATAATTGTTTTATGTTTATTAATCACCTGCATGCAAATAGGTGCCAATAAAAACTGCAGGCAGATTCTCACACCATCCAAGGCTCCACACCCCAGTCTGGTGTTGGAAACACTGAACTCCTCCAATGAGGAGGCATCGCTGCTTTGATATGCAGTGACAAAAATATCACATCAGCTCAGCCCCTCTGCCATGATGAGCTTGAAACGAGACAAAAAACCTGCAAAAACACTCAACATCAGTGGTGAAATAAATTAGAGATGCTGCATTTGGCTAAACAAGTGCATTAATGCAACACGAAGGGGTGAGATTTCAGTGGTGGAACAACAAGGCTCAGGCTCTGCTCGTGTTAAATGTGAGCTGGCAAGGGGAAATCATCAGGCTGGGGACTGCTGAGAGTAAAGTTGCAAAGGTTTTTAAGAGATTAAGTGATTTAAGACAAAATGTTTCAGAGTTCTGTGTGACTGGCCTTAAATAAAGCCATTGCAGCAAAACCAGTGGAGGGTTAAACTCGTTCTGGGAAGAATGAAACTAGGAAGCCTGATGGGACTCCAGGGAAGAAGGAGATTTAGTTAAGAGTCAGGGTGATTCAAGGTACTGGAGCTGCAAATTGCTCATGGGGCACTAAGCAAGTCTCAGTCTCATCCAGTTCTCACTATTCCATAAGACAGAAATATTTGGTATTTCAAGCTGACAACTTTTTGGGGAAGAAACAAACATTTTCAAACACACTCCTGAGACCAAAAAGCTTTGACAGACAGAATTGAGTCTGTCACTTACCATTTCCAACTGAGAACCTGGGTGTTGTGCCATGAGACAATCCTGTACACACATCCTTCTACTGCCAAGATTCTTTTTTCCAAGTTTATTCAAACATAAAATAAGCACCCAGAGCATTTTTAATGCCAGTTCAAGTGGGGAAGGAGTCACACCAAAAAGTTCTCAGAAGAATCACTCTGGGCAGACCACAGGTATCAGCCACATGATAATTACCTGAGGCTGTTCTGTGAATGGGGGGTTTATAGGGAAGCACCATCTAGAGCCTAAATGGACCAGGGATTATTCTCATGGAAACAAAGCTCAGAGTAATCAAAAGATTTATGAAAACTGCAGTTTAATTTCTCATTGAACTGCTTTCATGTACTTCGGAATGTACAGACACATTTTAAGAAAAATCACACAACTGGTACATCATTTTCTATTTCAAATACCATTTAAAATCTATGTAATGTAGTTATGAACCCACTGTGCCAGCAGAATGCTCTCTCCCAGGAAAAAAACCATGGCCAGGTGAGTTAAAAGTGCATTATAAACTCCATTCTACTTGTCTCAATCTAATTAAAATCAAAGAAAATTATATCAAAAGCAAATTAAGTCTTTGAAAACCTGATTATTGTTTCATAAACAGTGGTAACATCTTTGGAAAAATAAAGTAGATGATTGGCAGGGAACACTTGTCTGGGGTTTGCTGAGCTTTAATGATGAGAGGGGATGACAGAATAGAAAATACAGTTTTCCCACACATAGGAGATTTGGGGAGCAGTAAAATCTCAGAAGAGAAAGCATAAATAACCTGAATGTCCCCCCCTGAACAGTAAATCAAGTTTCACCTTCACCATGGAACAATTTACTCGAATCCTCTCAGGAAGGATCAGTGGAATAAAAAGATAAAACTTGGGTATATAAATGTCAAACTTTATTTGATCTCCCACTGCAGTCCATGATTCATGTGCTTCAAATGAATAGAAAAAAACAAACCCAAAAGTGAACAAAAGGAGAAGACTGCTGAAGGAAGAGCTCTGGGGTTAGGACTCCACTTTGGCAAGGGGAATGTTGTCCATGTCATGGATTCCCTCCTTGTCAATGAACCGGGCGTTGAAGGAGGTCAAGTTCAGGATGAAACGTTTCTGGAGCTGCTCAGCAAAGCCAAAAACACAAAGGAGATGAGATTCACTCCAAGCTTGTATGAAAGAGGAGAATATAATTTAAGAGAGATGCTGTTGCACATCAAAATTGCCATCCTGGCTCTGCTGCCCTGAAATGTTAGGGAGCAGAGTAGGTTTGTACACTACTCAGGGTGAGTTTGTTCTCTGCTATGAGACAATCCAGTCTAGACAAGCCTAGGTTAGGATGCAAAATACACAGGCCTTAAATGTTAGCATTCAAGCAGGAAGACTGGAGTGGGTTACAATTCTGGGCACAAAGTGTGGGTATCACAAAGATACTTTGAACAGCACCCCTTTAGAGCATTTCTTCCTGATGTTTCCCCAGAATTACCTTCAATTCAACCTCTTAAAAACAAGCATAAAGAGTATTTTCCTACAACAAAAGCCTTGGTGTCTGAAATATCTGGAGTGTTATGTTTACACATAATTGGTCACAAACTTTTAGGTCAAGGCTTTACCTCAGGTATCACTTCACAAAAAGCTGGAGAAGAACTAGTATGTACTTCTAGGAGTGTTTAAGTGTGACACAAGTGACAGAAAGATGCTGCAGGGGGTTCAGAAGGAGCATAAGGAAAAGGTCTGTATCAATATTATGCTCAGCACGGAAGAAGCAGAAGTAAAGAAAAGCAATTAAGCTCCAAGTTTAGGTTGTGGAGGATGTGAACCATGCAAAGGCAACTCAAGTGCCCACAAATCCCCTTCCTCAGTAGCTCTTCCACATCTGGCCAATGTGCATTTATTACCCTTCTGGCAAAGGCAGCAAAGAGGAACAGGGAAGTATCAGCAAATGAATGCAAACAAACATCCCTTTCTCAGGATCAGCAGGGCCTGACTTTGGCAACTCACCTCCTCTAGACATTTCTTTAGGAGCTCCACGGCTTCCTCACGTGTGATACCTGTGGAAAACATCCACACATTGATTTCATTAGAGGCCATCTCTCCCCGCAGAAACTTTATTAAATTTAACCAACTTTTCAGCTGAGCACCAAAAGCTCTCCTTCCCAGCTCACAGCAAACACTTTCCAGATGTCCCGAGGACGCCCCGCGCCGAGGCCATCGAGAATCGATTTGTTACAGGGAATGGGAAGCATGACGGAATTCTGCCTCCCATGGCCAGGCCCAGCCTCTGCCTCCCTCTCCTCCACTTTATGGGAGCCCCAAACCAGCTCCAGCTGCCCCTGGAGGCTGCGAGTCAGGGCAGGAGGTGGAGATGGGTTTGGCACAACGTTCCTGCTGGGTATGAGCTCAGTAACAGGGAAGGCACGTGTGGGATGCTCCTGCTCTTCAAACATTTCAGGATAAAACCCAGCACTCTATGGGGATGACACCAAAAGCTAATATATTGCAGCTTATTATTCTTCTCTGTTACACAAGGAATGGAGCAATAGAATTTTTAAGGGACGTGCCCAGGGAACAACCAGGCTCTGTGGAGCTCTCAAAATTTGTTTCTACACCTTGTTCCAGACCTGCATGCACTGTTCAGGCAGAAATTCCATTAGAATAAAATTATTAGTTTACAGTTACATTTCTCTCAGGAGGTGGATGAAAGGATTTCTAATCTCAGAGCAGAGATATTAACTGAAATTTTGCACACAGGAGTTAAGTAGTTTTGTAGCTAAAGCCAAAGATGCCAGATTAACAATATTCCAAGCTTTGCACATTTCCTCATCTGTACAGTGGGGATGGGGCCATGTTTATTCCTTGGCAGTGGATTATGGTTCTAAAATTAAAACTTTAGACAGGCACAAGCACGTACAAAAATTATGATGAGCAGCTGCCACATGCACAGAACTGTAAATCAGTCCAAAACCTCTCTGTTGCCCAGAGAAGCTGTGGCTGCTCCATCCCTGGAAGAGTCCAAGGCCAGTTGGAACAACCTGGGATAGTGGAAGGTGTCCCTGCCCACAGCAGGGGTGAGACTGGATGAGCTTTAAGATCCCTTCCCACCCAAACCATTCCATGTTCTGGGATCCACCACCATTAGGAACATCTTTTCAATGGAATATATCACACACAAAGCCAATCCAAGACATGGAGCAGTAGGATCTGGGACTGCCCTCTGAATATTGATACTCTGGGAAAATGTCCATGTCAGAGCCAATAGACAAGCAAGAAGATCAAGTTATCACACTGTTACTTATTAAAAGCAGGCTACCAGCAGGAAAGTCTAGTCATGTTTTAGAACAAACCAAAACTTCCTTCACTTCCAGTCTGTTACGCTGCAAACAGGAAAAAAATTAGGGAATCAACCAGTTTCATGTTACCATTCCAGCAAAACCAGAAGGCAACTTTTAAAGCTCCTTTTATCCAGCAAAAAGCCAAGTTCCAGTCTGTAGCACCAGGGCAATCCCAGCAAATGTCAGTCTCACTGATACAAAAGCCCTGGATTGAAGCAGCAGAACTCTGCTGTGCAGGGACTCCACGTACCTGGTTTGTAATAGCGGTCCAGGATGCTGAGGGTGAGGAAAGCTCCATATCCATGTGCTGCAAAGGGAGCCTTGGCCAGGGCTGCCAGGTAATCCATGTAGTACAGGGCAGGCCCCTCGTGCTCATCATAGCCAGCCAGGAGGAGGTTCACGTGGTAAGGGGTCTGCAAACAGGAAGGGTGATTCTTTTAAAGCAGGGACACCTGAACCTTTGAATTTAATTCCCCTTGAGAACACGGCTGGTGTCACATGTGATAATTCCTTATCACCAAATGCTGCATCGACCCTGCAGGCAGCAGGGTCTCAACCTAAAAACCACCAGGTCTTCTGGCAACGTGCACTGCACAAGCAAATAAAACCATAAAACTCTGATTCTCCTGAAAACCAGCGTGTTTGGGGGGTTTTTTTACAGCTTTCACAGCACACTCAGACTTTAAAAAACTTAAATGCAGTTTTCACATCAGATCCTTTCATCTCAACGTAAAACTTGTGGATTTTTTCCTGCTGACACGTGAGCACAACATGAACATTCTGCAGCTTCTAAGGACTCTTTGTTCATTTAACCTGCTCTTTGCTCTTTTCCCAGTCCCCTCCTGGTGACCACAGCCCATTTCAGGCCATATAAAAGCTCTCACACAGTGCAGACAGTTACACACAGTGTCCTGTTCACTGGCAATTTGATTTTTTTATTGCATGTACCAAGTTTAATCTGCAATATTTGGCAGTTTCCTTCATGTTCTGGGTTTAGTGTTCCACCATCATGAATAAATCAGACATCCCTTCTTCTCCCACATCTCTTTCCAAGATCTGTACTTTGTAAGACCATGAAACACACGTGCACTATGTTATTTTTAAATGTAGGCTCAGAAAAAAATTTGGGAATTGTATGTACTTTTAAAAGCAGCTTTTATATACTTCCAGTGTTTCCATATCTACATGTTTCTCATTAAATTAACTGTACTAACAGGATATCTCTAAACTGCTGGAAAGCCTGGATCAACAAAGCAACAAAATAAGAAAAAAATGATGATGCAACCAACAGATTAAAAAAGCAAACAGAATTTTACCCTGAAGCCAAAACATTAACTGTATCACAGGAAAAAGTTCATTTTGATACCAAGTACAGTGAATTTCCACACACAAAAAAAAAATCATAGAACACTATTTTTACTCTCAGACAGTAAGAAAGAATAAAGGAGGCTACAGTTACATATCAAACATCACTGTAAATGGTGTGATTTAATCTTCAAAGCATTCAAGAGTATTTGGAAAGAAGTTACCATGCAGCTGTATTCGTTTAATTAGGCTGTATTTCATCATTTATTTATTCTGAAACATCACACAAGTTGATATTTAAGAGCCATGACACAAGATCACTCAAATTATTGTGTGACTTGGAATTACCAACATTGGCATATGCGAGATACTCAACCATAAATAAATGGTGTTATCCAGCCTTAAACCCATCTGTAAACTCATTTCCAGTTGTAAGTTCTCCTGCTAATGGTCTCTGAGACTTCTTAAAACTAAAATGTAAATAATTATCCCCCATGCCTTATTATTCAAGAAAGGCAGGATTTAAACATTAGAAAATCTACATAATCTATTTACTTCTTCCACGATTATAAACGAAATTTGCAGCATAACACCTCGATGCTGAGACTTGAATTCCTTGTACATCCCAATCCTTTTGTCCATTCCAAAGGCAGCCCTCCTTGCCTTCTGTGACTCAATCCATGCCAACAGTTCTAAATCCTTTACAAGACTGATGTGGTTAAAAGGCCCCCAAATGAGTGATGACTGACACTCCAGGTCGTTCCTTTTTTATCCCAAACTTCCCTTCCTACAGAGACACCAATTCCCATCCTGAGTAGCTTTGCACTTGAGGCTGTTTGAGTTAAAATAACGACAGCAATTAGGAGAGGTGTGAAATTCTTCAGAATTTACAGCTGAAGAGCAGAGCTGTGCTAAACACCCCAAACCCCAGCTCGGGAGGGTGGTGGTGACACAGCCCTGTGACATCTGGTGGAAGCCAAAGTCACAGCGAGGGGGAAAAGATGGGAGAGGGGAAGTTTCCTGCCAAGTGTGGACACAGGGAGAGGAGCTGAGAGGCTGCCTTTGGACTCCAGCCAGACCCTGCCACCTATAATTAAACAGCATCACAACTAGAGACTGAACTTCACCGCCTTGGGAGGGACATGGGGTTGTTTTTCCTATTCCCCACCACACAACCTCAGCAGTAAGTTAAATGTGCCAAACCTGGCACTGGATTCAGCAGGTGAACCAAGTGAGGTGCTGGAGGAGGTAACAAGAGAATCATGGAATGATTTGGGTTGTAAAGGACCTCACCTAATCCTGCTGTCCTTCAGCTTAAGGCCATTCCCCCTTGTCCTGTCCTACACACTCCAGCACCACTCACCTCCAACAAGAGGGAAATGCCTGGGAAAGTCCTTTTGTCCTTTCCCCTTCACACACCTTCTGGCCTTTGTAACAGCTTCACATGGTGAGTGCCAATACAGCAACAAACTACATTTTCCCCACCAAACTTACTACTTGTCAACTACTTTCCCACACCTAGCAGGAGGCACTGGCATGGTCCACCTTTCAATTTTTTCATTTTTAGTTTTATCACCCACATGACTACGTTAGCAGCCTCCAGGAATCCCTTATACAATTTAAACAGACACCAAGCACCAGTGTTAACCCCTCTGCTGTCCCACAGATGACGACGAAAAAGTAACAAAATTCACAGGGAAAAAAAATTAATTCTGATGGCAAGGCTCGTAATATCAAACTCTAAATCCCACAAACAAACCATTAAGTGCTGTGGCTGGAGAGGAAGGGTTCTCCTGCAGTGTGGGATCAGTGTAGTGTGACAGCAGTGTCAGAGTGCGCCGAGCCCCGGGGCCTCACCATCTGCACCAGAGCAGTTGTGTCTCTGGTAAATAAACACATCTGCCTCTGCCACTGTCCTCCCCACTGTGCCTCCCATCTGGAGCAGGTGAGCTGGAAGCCAGGCATGGGCTCAGGAAGGAGGGGAGCCACAGGGAGGATCAGGCCTGGCACAGAGGAAGACAAAGGTGCCACATCAGTGTCGCGTCCTGATGGGCAAGTTCACCAAAATGCCTGTTAAAGGTACTTTCAATCATGTGTAGGAAATAGCTGCCTCTGCTCAAGTGGGGAAGGACACTCAGTCTCACCTGTGCAGGTAAGACACCCCTGAGATGAGCCCCCAGCACCAGGCAGCCCCCAGGGCCAGGCCCCAGGCAGCTGTTACTGCTTCACATCAGCCTCAAAAACCACACAGAGATGCACAAAACACACTCAAGACTCCAAATCACACCTGAACACAAGGTGTAACAAACAGCATCACTGCCAATGATCATCTACCAGACACAGAGCTGGATGAAGCCATTTAAACCAGAATAGTAGTGTGGACTCACATCTGAGTTGTAAAAGGATCCACCAGGAGAAGTAACTTTCAGCTGTGACTCACATCAGGAAGGACACCAGTGATCTCTGGCTGTTCCTGGGGAGGAGTTCTTGAACAACTCACACTCCACACATGTGTAGTTCCCAACAGTACAGCTCTGATGATTTATTTGCTACTGTAGAACCTTTCAGGCCTGAGCAGTTAGAACAGCAACACAACTTATCCCACACCCTACCCCTGACAGAGCTGATCAACTTCATTCTCAACATCTTGTCTCTTCTTGCTTTCTTTCATGTAACACATCAACACTCTTCTCAATTAAATGCTTCCTAACTTTGGATTGTTGAAGGTCCATTTGCCCCTTCACAACATCTTTTCATACTTTGAAAAAAATCACCACGAGAAACATCACTAATTGCAGTTCAGTAACTTGGAAACACAACTCCAACTTGGATGTGATATTTACTGAAAGCTCCGTGTTGCTGTTTACAAAAGGCACTTGTTTTGCCAAATACATCAAACAGCTTTTGCTCTATGAAATCATTTTCCAAGAAGATTAAGTGGATTTGGTGCATTTGCATGAAAACTCACAACCTTATCTCGATGTTCAAGAGCTTTAATTCACTTCAGTGAGTGACAAAGTGTTTATTGGGCCCAAGGCTGGAATTTTAAGTCCATAGTTGTATCAGTTATTGATAAGTGCTGCAATAAGTTTTTTAAATAAGCAAATCACATTCCATTTTATTAAGATACTCTCTCAGCAACGTGAATTCCCAGAGTCACTGAGGTTGGAAAAGCTCTCCCAGCCCACGGAGTCCAAGCTGTGCCTCACCCCCTCCTTGTCCCCCAGCCCAGAGCACTGAGTGCCACGTCCTGGGACAACTCCAGGGGTGGGGACTCCCCCTGGGCAGCCCATTCCAAATTCACCAGCAAAAAGGGCAGCTCCCACCTTTTCCCAACTCCATTTCTTGTGGAAGGATGTTCCCTGGGAGCCTGTGCCCACATCCCAGCCAGCACTCACCCGACTGCGCAGATAATCCGCGAGGTTCCGCCGCGTGAAGTTTGCAGCTGCCGTGGGAGACAGTTCGTACCCTGGGCAAGAAACGTGGCCATTTATCTGACAGCACCACAAATCCACACCCCTGTCTCACCTCCCGCCTTCCCACTGCTATTTTGAAAGAACAAGATGTTCTTCAGTGAGAAAATGTTGTGTCATTTGTCTAATTGCAGTTTATTCTGAAAGCTACAAAAAGGGCTCCTGAAATCCAGACAGCTCATGTGTGTTTAGACCATGGAAATCAGGGCTTCAAAAAATTAAAATATTAGGGACATGTAGCTCGAGTTTTTTGCCCAGTGTATGAGAAGAACTGGTAACAGTTGGCATGAATAATAGGTTGGTTAGTGAAATATTGTTGTCATTTTTATTACAAAGAGGTTTCCTGGGATTTGGATAAACCTTTTAATTTACACCACATAATCCAGCCTGCATCCTGCCTCAATTACCACCTTTGCTGGACACTAAAAATGCAGAAGTCCAGGCCTTTCCACCAACATTCACCTAGGAACCACCCTGAACTTTGCTCCAACCCCTCAGTACCTGTCCTGCTTCACTCACCATTTCTCATTTTGTAGAGCTGAACATTTTTCTGGATGTATTCTGCAAACTGCACCGTGTCTCCAGCCTCCCCCACACACAGCAGTAAGATCTTTTCACTCATCTTAAACATTTTGTCATGGTCTAGGCAACGAAAAACAACATTAAGAGCCATGGTCATAAGAATAAATTATTTTGCCAATATCCTGACACATCAGGATTTTTCAGAAGCAAGAAAGAGACCCTCCTAGACTCAAAAATTAAGTTTATGTGAGTGAGACTTTTCCAGAAATTTTTTTGCTTTGTCATTTTAAGTGCCAGGGCCTCCCCACCTCCACAGGGAAGGATTTCTTCCTAATATCCAATCTAACCCTGCCCTCTGGCAGTGGGAAGCCATTCCCCCTTGTCCTGTCACTCCAGACCCTTGGAAATAGTCTCTCTCCATGTTTCTTGTAGCTCCCCTCAGGTACTGGAAGGGACAAGCAGGTCACCTCAAGCTTCTCCTCTCCAGGCTGAAATTAATTTACAAATTAAATCGTTTACTAGCAAACTGCAACATTCTAAATAATTACCTGAAATTTATGGGTCCCCCCCTCGCCTCTCACACCAAGGGCAACCAAATCCTACATTCTAAGCCCATTTTCCTTAGTGAAAAAAATCATTTGGAGCCAGCGCTTACCTGGACAGGGGAGTTAACCTGCGAACCCGAGGGTTTCAGGGCGTCAAGGGTTTTCAGGTATAACAGGGCGGTTATATTGGATAAGGATTGGGAACTTCCCAAGTGAGGCTTTGAGCCCCGGGCTCAGGACTGGGAATTTTGTAGCGGCCCTTTGAGCCCAGGGCTCAGGATTGGGAACTTTCCAAGCGGCCCTTTGAGCCCCGGGCTGGCTCCGAGCGCCAAAGGCCGTCCTGGATTTCCCTCAGCGAGCAAACCCCACCTGGGGGTCCCGCAGCTCCTCCCGCACCCTCAGCCCCGCCAGAGCCCCCGCTCGGCCCCACGGAGGCCTCGGAGCGCCCGGCGCGGCACAGCGCGGGGCTGTCACCCGGGACACCCCCGGCACCCCCC
>WEIV01008984.1:214904-307238 GCA_013390005.1 Calyptomena viridis | reverse complement strand
ACATTATTTAATAGAAGTTAGTTTGTTGGGTTTTTTTTTTTTTGGTTGCTGCTTAAAGAACTTTTAACAAGTTCTTTACAGATATTAGCATTTTGATCTCTTGGAGTTGTTACTGCTGCTTTTAACCTGAGGTCATCACTTGGACTTGTGTGCCACAAGAATCAGGAGTTTAGGGGGACAGTGTAAGAGCTGGATATTGCTCTTGGGACCAAAGCTGGGGAAGCTGAGAAGGGAATAGCTCTTGTGAACAGCTGTCTGGGAGGTTTGTTTTTTCTTCATTGGTAGTTTAATCTTTAGCTGCTACCAGTCCCTCAAGAGTCAATGGGAATGTAAAATCAGTTTCTGCAGGCTAGAGAAAGGAAGAAAAGAAGTGAAAATGATCTTCTGCTGAACAGGAGCTCAGTCAGCAGTTCAGTCAGGTCTGAGGAAGCAGAAGAGTTGGCCTTCTCTAGAGCATGTGAAGGCATCATTCTGCATCCAGTGTAATTTCTTTACTAACTAGTGATCAGTGGTGACTTAGCTATCATACAGCTCTCAGCTGTCTTGTGAGAACACTGACAAAGGTGCACCAAGTTATGTGTTTTTACAGTCTTATTCCAAGTTCATGTTTGCTACACTCTGATGGAGTTTTTGTATTTTACGTGGAGAAGTCCTAGCCAAGGGCACCTGGGTTGTAAATAAATTGTTAGAGGTTATTCAGAAAGGAGGTATAATGAATCTAGAGTATTTCTATGTTAGGATGAAACTAAACATTGTTTGCTTCCATTTGTAAAGATCTTATTTTCAACAGTGTGGCTAAATGCAAAAGCATTTATGCAGCTCTTGGTCGGGAATTCTCATGAACACCATGGACATTTTTCATCACTAGTTAGTTAGGTTTAGTTTTACCCTGTTCAGCAAAGCTTGAAAACAGGTAACAAATCCTTGCAGCTTCCTCAAAAATCACAAGGAAACAAAACAGCTGGTTATTCATTCTTCTTCTTTCAGCTCTTCATTTGACAAAATTCACTGCCTGTGCCTTGACCCAGGTGGATCATTTTGCATAGTACACACTGAGACTTTGGTCCTGAATGAGCTCTAACCTTTCAAGCCCCACAACTATCAGTGTTATTTTGCACACTTGGACATTTAAGCAATCTGTGATGTTGTTTGCAAAACATGATACTTCTGCCACAGCCATGAGCTAACTAAGGTATTTTTCTTTAGGAAATTCAACAAGAAACTGATATCCCTGAAAGAGAACTTGTTAGAGCCCTACAGTCCCTTGCATGTGGCAAACCAACACAACGTGTTCTCACAAAAGAGCCTAAATCAAAAGAAATAGAAAATGGTCATATATTTACAGTGAATGATCAGTTCACATCTAAGCTACACAGAGTCAAGATTCAGACGGGTAAGTGAGCTTTATATTCTTCCCTCTTGCAGTCCCAAAACTGCCTTAAAATTTAAAATTATTTTTTGCAGGGTTGCTGTTCATAGAAGTAAAAGGAAAAGAGAAATACAGGTGGATTTTTATTGATGATTAGTTATATCGAAATGAAAATTCGAATACCCAAAGAAAGTGGAAGTCAGTTAAGCATTTTACTTTACAAAATTTGTAATTTTCTCTTAAAGGAAATATTGAAAGAAAAGTAAAATTCAAATTAAATAATAAAAAATATGCTTCTGATTAATTCAGAAACAGGAAAATTGCCTCATAAGTTGCTGTGAAAATGTGTGATGTTTTTAGCCCGTGATGAAACAAGTGTTCTGACTTTGTGGATCTCAGAACATAAAATATACAGCAGTGCATATTGGGTTTATTTTTCTGACATAAGACAGAAAACTTTTTGTGTATCTCTTTAAAGCCAATAAATACTTGGGGCTTTTGAGTGAAGAAGGGCAGGGGGCAAAATGGTGTAGCAGTGAAGGAGAAGGGCTTGGTTGTGATGCTGCTTGAGTGAAAGGAAAAGAAAGGTAAACCTCATGGCAGAAATAGAGCATAAAAAAGAGAAGAACAGAATACAAATAGTGTAATTGAGTTGGAGAGGATAAAGTTGGATTATTTCTTCTGACTGATGAACTTTTAAAGTGTTTAACTAGTTGGTAAAGTAAATCTTCAATCCTTGTTCTGTTTTAATTAGTTGATTATTTGTTACATTGAAGAGAATAATATTTAATGCACGCATGGGGTTTGATTGTGCCTGTGAGCTCATTTGAGTGGTGTTCAAATTTTAACATAGTAGTAATTAAATAACAGATTGTTATCTTGTCAGTTGCTATCAAAATATGCCAGAAAGTGTTAATATGTTCTCGTGGCTGCTTTTCATTTAAAAAAAAAGTCGACTTCAAGAATGTCAAAACTCAGGAAAATATAACTTGATGCCTAGATGAAATAAATAGTGAAGCTAACATACAATGAAATTCTAATGTAATTTACATTCTTTCTTTTCTTTAAGTTGCTGCCAAACAAGGAGAATCTGATCCAGAAAGGAAAGAAACAAGGCAGAAAGTAGATGATGACAGAAAACATGAAATAGAAGCTGCTATAGTTCGGATAATGAAATCTAGAAAGAAGATGCAACACAATGTGCTAGTAGCAGAGGTATGATTGTACAGTTTGGGTATGGGCTCCAGAATTCCTTTTGCTTTTCCTATTAACTCATTCAGTTCCACAGCTTTTACTAACATCATTCTGAAAGGCTTTTGAGAGACGCTGTGTTTAACCCATCCTTTTTTTTTTTCTGTCTGTCTGAAGACATCTAAATACTTACTCTTAACTTTAGGAGTTACTTACAGGGATATCTAATTTTCCTATTATGCTATTATGAAGTTAAATTCCATGAAAAGCACTTGACAACAAAAACCAGTGTGCTTAACATTCTTTTCTGCTTTGATCTTGTTACCGAGTGTTGAGTTCAGGTTTGAGAGATTTGAGGTCTTAGCAGAGAGAGAATTAGGAGGTAAGAGCAGCAGGACTAAGTTCAGACAGCTTCAGGACAGTACTAGGATTTCAGGATTCTTAAGTTGCCTCAGACCACGTCTCTGCAGAGCTTTGAATCATACCCAAACATGAGCAAGCAACTTGGGGGACTGTCAGAAGTCTGCAGACTGCCTCTTATGCCTCATAGTTGTAGCCATCTGTCTTAAAAGATTTTTCTGATTATTGTGGTCAATTAGGATACTTAAAGTTCTTACTTGCCCCGTGATCTTATGACTGGTTTTTATTTTGTTTTAGGTAACTCAGCAGCTGAAGGCCCGATTCTTACCAAGTCCAGTTGTTATTAAAAAACGTATTGAAGGACTTATTGAGAGAGAGTATTTGGCACGAACACCTGAGGATCGCAAAGTGTACACTTACGTAGCATAAAATGCGCTCAGAAAATTTGATTTATTCTTGGACTATACTCTTCGCATGAACTGGGAAGTTCTTTTAAATCATTAATATTAAGACGACCATCTCTTCTATTAAATTACAATACATGTTCTAGACCATTGAGATCAAGCCTTTTACTCCTTTTGAGAGTTTTCAACATGAATTGATTGAGCTTCAGGCTTTTCAACGTTATCCCTGTAGAGATCATCCTTACAATTCTTCGGGAAAATGTGAATGTGCCGCGTTTGTTTTCAATACTGTATGAAAACAGAGAAATAAAAACAAATTTAGAAAATACAGCTCATTTAAAAAAATAAAATTGTTGGAATTTCATTTCCCCAGAATCTTCAGTGTTGATGTAAATGTGTTTCTGTAGTGTTGCTTAGCACTTCGCGCATTGTATAAGTTGGGTTTAAAAGAAACCACAAGTGGTAAGGCAGAATTCCCACTTATATTGCTCTGCTTCAAATGTTTCTTTAACTAGACATGTTTAATTTAAATACTTGGTAATTTTTTGAAGACCTGAGAAGACGACTTGAGCATGTTTCACTCTTCCAGCTGCACTCACTGTTCCAGCAACATGAATCAGGAACTTCTGGGGGCTCAGAAAAGACCATAATAATTTTGGCTTTCCCTTCTGTAATTTGAGTTCTTCTAAATTAAACTCTATATTGATTAGGTCTGTTCTGGTTTCTTTATAGGAAAAAGGACAAGATTTTAGTGTGTATAAACTGTATAATAATTTTTGCTGTTGTACTCACTGCTGATGGTGGATTGTACAGGGCTATGTTTTTATTTCACTAAATGTAGACAAAATAAATTTAAAATAAATGGATTTAGTGTCCACAAACAACTAATTCAAGTGTGTTAGAGTGTAGGGTCGACAATCTTTTGGAACTAAATACTGTCCCCTGGGGAAATGTACTGGGATTATATTTTGTTAATAAACATCATAGATGGATCTGTACCCCAGGGCTTCTCATCATAAGTGCATATTTCAGGAGATTAAAGTGAAGCCAGCGTGCACTATTTGTTTTTAAAAACGCATTTTAAACATGCAATAAAAAATTGTTACTGTAATGAAATTTTTAGTTCTTACCCTGGAACTTTTTTCTTCTTGACAGTATGCTGCAAAAATAGATTAAAAATAGAAGTTTAGTGGCATCATTTTTCTCACAGTTAGAAATTTTCGAGTGAGCATTGTACTGCAGTTTTTATTAAACCATATTTCTGACATTCCAGTGCACATCTTACATGGTTTTCCAGCCATAGCTATTTTTCTGATTTAATTCAAAACAATATTTTTGGTTTGGTTCACGTTAATTTCATCTCTAGATCTTGAAAAATGTCATTGGGATGGGCTTTCCAATATGTAGAGTTGGAATTGAAACAAAAAAGAAAAAGCATTATAGTTCTGCCAGAGCACTTCTTGATGAGCTGTATTAAACTAGTGCATGGTGCTGGTGCAATGTACCAATGCAACTGGAAAGTGTTTTTCATGTGTCCACAATTTCACCCCTCTCCAGCTTGTTGAGATACAAATCCTGAATATTGTTCAGGAGTAGGATATTATTTCTAAAGAGAGGAACTGGAATTAGGGTGATATTTTAGCTTGACTATTTGGAAGCTTTTTTTATTATGGAGCTTTACTTAAGTTTACTGCACACACCCCCCCACACCCAAATGGTAGGTTTTGAGTCATCAGAGGGGGGAGGTGCCTGAGGAACTTCCCTCCCATTGTTCATCGGGAATTTGGCCCCAAAAGAAATCAGCTGGGCCATCAGCCCTTCTGAAAATTCTGAAAATGTGTTTGCTGGCCACTATTAAAACATCTGTGTCTCAGCACAATAGATGCAAATCTTCAATAGTGGTGGTGGTTTGGCCATAGCAGGGTACTAAATACAGTTAGAACTGATCTGGGACTTTGGTTTTGTTTACAGTCATCAGAAATGTCTTCTTCAAAAGGTAATTCTTCCATGTACCAGTATGAAGCTTTTATGCATATCTTATTCTTTAATAGCATGAATATCAAGATGCTGCATGTTGATGTTTTCCTGTGTGCTTTTCAGGGAGAAACTGGTTCAAGTCTTTTTCCCTGTGAAGCTTCTAGAGACATTAGTGTTGTGATTTGGGACAGGGGGACTTTGTCCTTCACGTTTCCACTGTGCTTTTGCTGTGCATCAGACAAAGCTTCCTACCTCTGGTGGGTTTTGGAAGTGCTGAGCCTAATTGTTACATGGATGACTGTACAATAATATCTTTAAGGGCGTTTTTTTACAAGCTATGTGTGCAAGAGTGTTTGCCAGAAGAATAGCAGGTGATGATGGCTATCTTCAGTGACAAATACTAAGAGTACAGTTTCCATTTTAATAGAATTTTGAAGACCGTATTCAGGAAGTCACTTTTTAGAAATGTGCCCTTTACCATTGAACAATGAATTGTGATACTGTGGATTGAAAAAATATGAAAGCACCAGTCAGAGAGAAGGAGACCTCATTAAGACTCTGCTTAAGGGGAGTTTGGTGTTTAATGTGTTTGTGTGTTCACGGGATTTCATTTACAATCCACAGTAGAATTCTGCTGTGCCTTATTTAATTTCCTTTCTTAATTTCTGCTTAAAACTTCTTTGTAACTTTGCTAAAATTTCATTAGTAGTATTATATTTGAAACAACAAGTGTAATCATTAGTAATCATTAATCCTTTGCATTAATGTGCACTTTAAATGCAGTAACAAGACTCACTAAACATGGAGTTTAATTCTTCAGAATTTTTAAAATTAAAAGTGAGTTTGAGTTTTATAGCTGTTTGAAGATGTGTAGGCATGTACCTTTCTTGTAGACAAGTTTGTTTAAAAGGATTGAGAGTACACTTCATTTACCATCATAACAAATAAGATAATCCTGTGGCTCTCTGATGGAGTTCTGGCTCTTTTCCGTGTTAGAGGTACCTTTGCAGCTTTGACTTGCAATTTCTCTCCTCACCCCCTTTCCTAAAGACAAATTTTGCCCTGTGGACCCTAAAGTTTTCAGTGCAGTACAGTCTCTCTGCTGCTCATTGAGAATTGGCTCCTGATGTCTGATATACTTTCCTGCACCTGTGAAAACAGAAGCATTGCACTAAATATGCTGGATGACTGAAGTATTTTTATTCACATGTATTGTAATAAAATTGTATAGTACTTGATAGGTAGCATTTCTATAAATACAAATATATATAGTAATAGAGCCTGTCATGGTGCATAGTTTTGGGGATAAGCTTACACAGAAATGGGATTCCCATTTTTTGAAAAGTGGCAAAAAATGGAACTACTTGTGGCCTCTGCTTGTCAAAACCTGGCCAGAACCTTTATGGCTCAAACTCTTCAGCTCTACTTTGTTCCTCGCAGTGGTTAGAGATGAGGTGAGTTCTGATCCTCAGCTCCCCCTTCCCCAGAGCTCTTGTGGTTTAGAGCAAGGGTTTGACAGCCTAGAACTGGACTCAGGAGTGTGTACAGCTGGTAACAGGCAGCATCTTGCTTATGTCTGGGCCAAAGTTTAATTTCTGTTAGTATTTATTTTGATTTCTTGGATAAAAAATGAATTAACCAGTGTGCTCAATATGACGTGTGAGTTTAATGGTTCCTGTGTCTTCTGGAATGTGTCATGTGAAAAGTTTGTAAAATGTAGAACTTTATATTCAATCAACTGAAAGCTTGATAAAAGGACAGGAGAATAATTCACCTAACTGTCCTTGTGTAGTGTGTAGGCAAATGTTCATAGACAAGCAGCACTGAGTATTTCAAATCTTTCAGCTGGTTTTATCCGTGTTTTAACTCTATCTGACACTGCAGAAGTGAACGTAAATGTAATAATGTAAAGATGGTTGTTTTAAATGAAAATAGTGTCACAACTTTAGCTGACAGCTGTGACAAACAGTGACACCCTGTCACCATGGGCCTGGCCTGTGTTCTGTGGGTGTGGGGGTCTCCCCAGGTGCTCTGTGGTTTATTTGGTGTAACCATAGGGACACGACTGGACCTCTTGCCCCAGGACAGTGGTGCTGTGCTGGCATTTGTATGTGTCAGGTGTATAAACACCTTCACTTTCGCTGAGGTCTCGCTCTTTCCTTCATTTCTTTTCCAAAACTGGAGTAATTTCGTGGGGAGTAATTCCATGGGAGCTAATGAATTCAATAACATCGAGAGTTTATGGGTAGGAAAAGAAATAACATTTGAACTTTGAACTCTGGAGCAGCAAGAGTTGTTCTGAGTTCACGGTGGGCATCGTGGAATACCGTGGATGGGGCAGGAAGAGCAACTTCTCGTGGTAAATCACATGTTTAAGGATGAGGTAAATGAGGACTGAGAGTTACATACAAAGCATAACAATACATCCAGCAAAACACTGTTAGATCTGTAATTTAATCTGAAAATTGTGACTTTTCAGTCCTGTCATGGGGCATCTTCTTTAAGTTACGATGCCAGATTTTATTTCTTGACTATGTTTCTTACAAGCTGAAAAAACTTTGAGATTTCCCAAGGTCACAGGTGTGTGGATTAGTTGGCAGTGATAAATGTTTTTGTTATGTTTATCATTTATTATCTGCTTTTTTATTTTCCCTTCTATCTACTGTCACCACTTCTTTGGATAAGTGTTGCACAGTCGAGCTAACCTTTGAGATTTAGCATGCACTGGGAGTCTTTACATCCTGAACTTGGAGTGGTTTTAAGAAATTAACAGAAAAATACAAACAATCCTGTCTAGGCTGAAATCCTGTTGTTCCAGCAGTTGGTTTGCAGTTATACGACATGACAGGACTTGGACTCACTAGTTATTGCCTTCATAAGGAAACCTGTCTTGTGGAAATTAGGGAGGGATTTAACCCTCCCCAAACGACTATTTCCCAAACTCCTGGAAGCACACTAATTCCTGTGCATGTTTCACGCTCTCTGAGCGATGCGTTTTAATAATGAACTGTGATTTTTCATTTGTATAGAGGCTCTTAAAGTCAAGTGCTTGCATTGGGCAGAATCACACTGAAACTGCAGCTTGTTCTCCAGGTTCATCAGTCAGGAATGAGCAGCTGATCGGTGCCTTTGTGTTACTCCCTTGGGCAGGGACAGCACCAACACACTAAACAAAGTTACCCGCCGGATTCTTTAGCGCTGAGCTTTTGGAACATCCCTGTTCTGTGTGTTTTCAACACAGGTGCTTCTCTCCTGCTGACACACCCAACACTGTTTCCTATGAACGGTGCTATTACAACAGCATGTTGACCAACACCATTGCTGTCGTTTGGTTTGGCTCAGCCTTTCCTGGGAAATAAACCTGTTGATATCTGCAGGAATTCGTCCCGAGCCCTGGGATTTAGCAGTGAGTGCTCCACAAAGAGAAATCTCCACTGCTTATTCCCTTGGAGGAATTGCTAGTCATTGCACTCTTGGATGAACCTGGAATTGTATTTCTCCAAGGAAGCAGATTTCAAAAAGAAGCAAATATAAATTCTAGTTCTAGAAAGACCTGATTTGAATTAAGCTGTTAGTATTTTCTGACTTGAAAGCCAGGTGAGGGAGTAATATCTGAAACTGTACCACTCTGCACTTGTCTGGCAGTTGTGATGTAGAACAATATCAACATGGAATACTTTGCTCTGAATCTGCTTTGGTAATTGTGGCATCCTAAAATGAAAAGCAATGGAAAAACTAGCTTCTAGCTAGGAATTGGTGAATAATAGACAGGAGTAAAAATGCTATTCCAAAGGGTAGGAGATAAAGTTCAGGTTCTCAAATCACTCTGCTTCTGCACTTTTAAGCACTTTTAGCTTTTTTTGGCATCTTTTACCCTTTAGCTGCAGTAATAGGTGTGCTCTGATAATCCATGATGTGGTTTTATTACCCGGGGCCAACTATGCTTTCTGTCCAGGTGGGCTGTTAGGATTCAATTTAATCTGATGGGCTTTTTACCCTCTTGTTTTTAATTTTATTTATTTATTCTCATTAGATTAGTACCTGGAACCTCATTGGATTTATCCTGTATGTGGAAAGCTACAGTATTAGTCCTTGCTTTAAGGAACTTGGATGCAAATACAACAATGTGAATGTCTCTATTTTTACGACCTTCGAAATTAAGCCAAGTTTTTCAAGGATAGCCGTGATTTTTTTAGGGAAGTACACTTAAAAACTGGTGTTCTGCAGAGTAATATTTCTCCCTCGTTCCACATTAAGGCAGTGAGGTGTAGGCAGGTCCTTTGGTCTTCTCAAACACAATCTGACTGGGTTTTTTCCCCACAGGTTTTGCCTGTAAAGGTAAATCTTGCCAAGGTGTTGTGGCTGTGACTAACACAGCAATATCTGCCTGGGTCTCCAGACAGCCTGGCAGTCTATCTGCTCTCAGCAGCTGTTTGTCCTAATGCAAGAAGCATATTGCTGTTTAGGGGAGACAGACCTCCTCGAGTCCTGGGACTGCTCACCTGGATTAGCTATGGACAAGACAAGGAAGTGGGAACAGGAGTCACATGCTCCTGTTTGTCTGAGGAGAAGCTGGGAGGGAAGAGGGATCCACCAGTAGATGCAACTGCTGTCCCCTATTTATGAATAGCCTTTTAGCAGCCCTGTTCTTGGGAGGAAAAAATCTCAATGAGGATTCCTGAAGTTCTCAAAGAGGTAGTGCCTCACTGTGACTCTTGAGTTTGTGTGCAGTTTTGTTTTCCTTTGCAAAGTTTGCTAGAACATGCCCTAAATCCCAGTAACGCCTGAGTTTCTTAGACCTTGAGAACCACTTCTGCCAGTACTTTTTTGATGTTTGGATCTTACTTCTTTTGAAATGCAGTTAAAGATGAGGCTATATATAATCTCCTGCAGTTTGTCTGTCACAGCATTTGGTATCAACTTAATTATGCAAATCTGCAATTCCAACATAATGTGAGGTCCAGGCCAAGACTGGGTTTTTTAATCAGCGTTTGGGGGGCGTTACTCTTTATCTTAGGAAGGTTGTCTTCAGGAAAGGGAGTAATTAGAAGCCTTCACACTGCGTAGGTCAGGCTTGTTCCTTAAGCTGGAGCTTGGCCTCACTGGCGAGCTCAGCATCTCCTGGGGACTCGCTCTTATTAGCGCTCGTCAGGGCACAGTTTCATTCGGCGTCTGCTGCTGGCCTTCCAAGAATTTTGCTTTGAGTTGTCATCAACAATGCTAAACGTAAGCCCATTAAACAAACACTTCACTGGGCCCTGCAAGTCTCGTTTTTGTTTAGATCTGCCTGTTTTCCTTTTCTGGGAGATTTTTAATTGAGGTGTAATTTACATAACAATTGCTAGGTTAAACCTTTCAGCAATGACCCCCTGAAGCAAGGCACTTAAATTCACAAGCTGACTCCCTCTTCGTCCAACACTGAGCTGGACCTCATCAGTTTATCTGAATGTGTCTGAAGGGGGAGTGCTGAGAGGACTGACCGGGCTCTGCTCTGTGGTGCCCAGCGACAGGACAAGAGGCAATGGGCAGAAACTGATGCACAGTAAGTGCCACCTGAACAGGAGGATGAACTTCTTTACTGTGCAGGTAACCAAGCATTGGAACAGATTGCCCAGAGAGGGTGCGGGATATCCCTCACTGGAGATATTCAAGAACCATCTGGACACATTCCTGTGCCTTGTGCTCTGGGGTGACCCTGCCTGAGCAGGGAGGCTGGACCAGATGACCCACTGTGGTCCCTTCCAACCTGACCCATTCTGTGATCTCACTTTGTTATTGAATGCTCATTTCTCCTATAACCTCCAATTGTCTCATTATGTTTAGTGGTTCTTGGTTTGGGTGCATGGAGTGAGTGCTTTAGGGGTTTTTTGAAATACTTTAGACAAACTGAAAGCTGAGGAAGAATTGATCTGTCTGCAAGTGCCCTGTTGAGGGCTGAGGATGCATAGATTTGGTGGGAGCTGAATACAAAAGCCAGCCAAGGCCACGCAGTGCCTTTTTATGGCTTATTTTTTACTAATAGGAAGGAAGCTTGTCTCTCTGTTGCTTGCGGGCAACTCCTTTCGGTCATTGATGAGCTTTTTACTTTCCTCCAAAGTGATGGTGAATTGGAATCAGAACAAGTTTGGAGGCAGAGACAAACTCTTTGAAAAGTGAGGCCTTAATCCTGATTTTTGTCTCAGTACTGTCTATGCTGTACATAATTGCCATATAGCAGGTTAATTTAGTAGTTTTGTCCTTGTTATAGGCAGAGCTTGAGACTGGTGGTGTAAAAAAAAAGTAATCTTTTAAAAGAAGTTAGGAAGTCCAAGTCATTGCATGTATTTAATGACACCTTCTCCCAGGGTGCTTAGGTAATTCATACCCCGTCTCTCTCAAGTTAATTATGTTCTAATAATCCTAATAAAGTACCTTCCTTACAGACATAACTATGAGCATATTAAATCCTGTGATGCATTGTGTATCTTGGTGGTGTGAGCTACAGCAGAGGGCTCTGAGCAGTGCAGAGTACTAGGCACATCTTAAGAATTCATTATGAAAAAGGATTTTTAATTATTTTGCTGTGCCTTTCCACTGTAGGATTTTAGACAAACAGCAGACAATATTCTCTGAGCCTTCACACAATAAAGTGTTTGTTAGTTGTTTACATTTGGACTTTATTTTGTGCAGGGCTTACCAGTGTATGTATTAGTGCTAGATACAAATACTCACATTTGACCTGCTTTTACATGGAGCTGGACAGCCCCAGCAGCTTGCAGTGTCTTTGGCTGTGTTACCAGTCACTGCCATGTGGGAATGGGGTTCCAATATATTTTTTTGAGTACCATATCAGAATTATCCTCCCCTCCTCCCCTCAGCAAAGTGACTTTTCATGTAAGATTGAACAGCTATTTTTCTAATCTCTTCAAGAAATCTTTCTTGGCTCGTTCAGTAGGTTATTATGAATAATGTGCTTTTCCGTTTGGCAGCCAAACTGGAAAGCTGGGGGAAGGGGAAGCAGAGAGGAAGTCAAGGACTCATTCCATTCAGGGATCGGAGTGAAATCAGCACTTTACTTTTCTTACAAGATCCAAAAGCCAGCACTTTGTTCTGGTGGCAATGATCTCCTTCCCACCTGAGACCTCCTTGGTGCCTCTGAGAAAAGCAATGGATGAAGGGTCTAAACTCGCCAGGCTGCAGCAGTGAAGGCCATGGCACCCTGGCTTTATCACAAGGTTTAGGGATTGTGGGGGACAACAGATTGGAGATGAAGTGAGGGCATGAGAATACCCTCGTTGGAGGCTGAAGAGCCTGGATTTGAGCCCTTCCTTGTGCACGTTTAGTTGTCAAAACAAGTGGAAGAAAAGCAGAGTGTTCCTCTCCTAGATGGTGCTTAGGGTGGGTGGTGGGGCTGCCCTTCTCTGAGGGAGGGGATCAGACCAAGGCTGAGGTTCTGTTCATCTCGTGGTAGGAGTGGTGGCTGCTCCTGATCTCGAGCTGCTGGAGAGCTGAGAACCAGACCTAAAACCACCTTCCAAGCAGCTCCATCAGATAGAGTTCAGAGGTGAGATTGTTTCCCTGTCTCACTCCAGCAAGCACAGAGGAAACAGATGGTGGCAGGGTTCAGGATTTAACCCTTTTTGTGAGTAGGCTCAGTTTTTTGGCTGTTGTAAAACCTGGTGGTGCTTGAAATGGTGGGACCCTGAGCTGTGTGGGGAAGGGGGAATGGAGGGCAGGTACCAGCACTGTGCACAAGGAATGATCACCCGCCAGGGAGCGAGAGTGTAGGTGAGATGAACCTGCTTTACGGGAGCCCGTAGCTGCTTCCAGCTACAAACCAAGCGCTGGTGAACTTTTTTAGTTTCACTGTTTTCTTGCACAGGCAAAATTCCCCTTCATATGCAGGAAGCCGTGTAGCAAAGAGTTGATGAATCATTTCCTTTGCGTATTTTAGTGAAATTGTGTTGTTCAGAGTTCATCTAGAGAGTTTTAATGTTTTGAGCACTTGCACTCTTCTCTTCACTCTCTTCCTGCAATTGTCTGAAGGCTGGATTTTTTTATGTCCCTCCCAACAGTAGTTGTTACTTGTTTAAAGTGTTGCAGATGGGTGTAAATTAATTTTTTTCCTCATTTTCTAGACAGTCTTTTTTATTTTTATCGTACATGAGTGTCACTGCCTCTACCAGTGAGAGGCATCTCCATAGAGGAAACCAAGGCACTGCTGCTTGTGCCTTTAGACCCTGGAGAATTTGCTCAGTTGATATGAAATCGGGGTCATACTAAAGAAAAATTAGTTCAGAGTTTTGAATAACAGGCTTATTAATGCTGGGATTTCTGCACAGTGAACCACTGCTTTGTGTGCTTGGCTGTTTGAGAGGGAAGCTGGCATGTCAGCAGAGAGACACGTGCTGCTCTTCATTAGATGGAGCTGGATACATCATCAGAGGCCCCAGTTTTGATTTAAATACTGGCTGCAGTGGGGGCAGTTCTGTATAGGAAACGGGTGTTGGCTTGACTTTTATGTATTGCTCCTGGGTTGGCAAATAAGGAGATGAAGGGAAGGAAAGTGTGATTTAATGGGTAACGGATTACATGGGTATCTCAGCATAAATAAATAAATAGAAAAAGGAAAAAGAAGCAAACAGGGCACTGGAAAGGGAAAGCTTGGTATCCAGGTTTTATTGTCTATGTACAATAACCCAGGACCTGGTTTCCAATTAGGCAACAAGCTACCTGTATTGTGAAGGGCGTAACTAGGAGTTGAGTTTTTTTCCCAAAGCTCCTCTTTCCTGAGGTTGATTCATATCTGCCCTTATTGTTATCTGTTGTGTTCACATGGTTGGGTTTTTTCTTTTGTTAGTCTGTTTTCCTTCCTCGTTTTTAAAGAATAGCTTATCTGTACACCCCAGAAGGGTGTGACTCACAGACATCACAAGCTTTTTACAATGAGTCAAAGCCAACCCGCTGACTACAACAGAATATGCTGAGAGCTTCAGGCATGAGTGCCACGTTGCCTTTGCAAAAGGCAATGATTGCACTGGGATGCACAGTGGTGGGACTTGAAAAGATCCAGAGCATTTGCTTCCACTGCTGACTGGCAAGTCCACTTACAGCATCACCTCATCTTGGAAAATGTCTGCTCTTGAGTTTCAGTGCTGTTCTTCTCTGCTGCCCTGATCAGTGAGGGACAGGAGCATCAGGACACAGAGCTGGTTTTGGACACTTTGTCATATGTACAGAGCAACCAGAGCTCCAGTCCTGGGAGTCGGAAATGAACCTTCAACTGAGCTCGGCTGTGATGTGTGTGACCTGGGACCACTTACTGAAAGCCTTGTCACTCTTCATGTGATACTTCATGAATGTTCATTGTGCTCACCAGAATTTCATTCGTTTATTGCAAAGCTTGTAGAAGTCTGAATTCATTCTGTTCAGGTCTTAAAGGACACCCATTAAGGCCCCAATAACAGAAGGAGAGGGAAGGCACCGATTTGTCTGTTTTTACTTTTTGTCAGGAGCCTTTACAATGGAGGACGGAGCAGAGTCTCTGATGACTGTGCATCTTCTCACCCATTCGGGACACTCATTTCTTCTGCAGCAAACTCTTGATCGGCTTTTGGGGTGGATCTGCCCGGACATTCGCCTCTTCCTGGTGTCTGAGCGAATTACTCCATTGAAATACTACAACAGATATCACAAGAGAAGCTGCAGCTTTCCTGGAATATCTGTTCTCCTTTTTCTACACGAGGACCTGGGAGAAGAACGGATTTTCCAGGTCCATGAGCAATTCCAGCGTCCACCTTGGAAGTACCAGTGCGCCCAGACTGTTAATGGGCAAAGCCACCCCTATACCCCAACCCACCAGGACTTCTATGGCCTGGATGACCAGCTGCCTGTGTGGGGCATCAGGCGGGTGCACTGTGGCCCCGAAATCCTGCGTGTCACCCTCTACTGCAGTTTTGATAACTATGAGGATGCAGTGAGGCTCTATGAGATGATCCTACAGAAAGAAGCAGCTGTGCAGGAAAGTAACTTCTCTGTCTTTGTGCTGCACACAACTCAACATGTGTCAGTGCAGCTCTGCCTGAAGCAGCTGCCCGTCGGGGTGGCTGCTGAGCCCAGGGAGTCATCAGCCTTGCAGTTTAAGGTGCAAGAAATTGGGCAGCTGGTGCCTCTCCTGCCTAACCCATGTATTCCTATTAGCAGCACCAGGTGGCAAACACAGGACTATGAAGGAAATAAAATTCTGCTTCAGGTATGTGTTTGCTCTGACAGGAGGGGTTTGGGGGTTTTTTGTTCGGTTGGTTGGGGTTTTTTAAGGAAAGCAGGGCTGGTTCAAAATTGGAATTATGATTTTGCTTGTCTGTGTTTTCTTTTGAATTTGTGACTGCAGTAATTGGTGTCTGTCAGTGCTGTGATGCTGGCATACAAGCACTGCTCCTCAGAATGTTTTTATACTGTTAAATTAACATCATTATTCCTTGCCTGAAATGGAGAGTATTAATCCTTTTAGAACAGGCTAGTTTAACACCTTCCCTGCCTCAAACAAATGATCATAGCAGCCTAGTCTTTTTCTGATAAGTCATTGCAATATAAATGTTTTTGAAAGCAGATTTTTGGCATTCAAAAACAGAAGTTTTGTAAGTGTAGTGTTGCTACAACATCATCTGCAATAGATATGAACTCACAAGTGAGTTGCAGTTGGGCAAAAGTGTTGAAGAGATGTGTCGTAGGAAATCTTTGCCTTTTCCATTCAAGTGGTGCAGTACAGAGGTTATATGAATACAAATAAATAAAGACAAAATCTGTGATGAGGTGATGTATAGAGGGAATTACACATGTGAGCAGGAGGGCAGTTTAACTCAGCGTGCTTTCTTTCCATTGTAACAAACCCTCCCACCTCTGGTTATTTTTTCTTGTAATTTGGATTTTCAATTATTTGCCCATGCTGTGCTTTTTATTTTTCCTTTCAGAACTCATCTGTTACAGATGAAGTTAATTACTCTGTTCAGCCTATTTTTATGCTACTCTGAACACTAATCCTCAGGGCTGTCCTTGATGCCTCACTCTGTATCACTTTAGCAACTGGTTTGTCCCCCTCTTGGACAAGGCCCTGGACAACTTCACATAGTGAAGTTGGTCGTGCCTGGAGCAGGGGACAGGGCCAGGTGACCTCCAAAGGTCCCTTCCTAAATTACTCTGTGGTTCTTCCTGCTGTAGACACATGATCTTAAAGCTGACAGATATACATGACTTCACTGGCAGGAAATTTGGAAGCTTTTTTGGGGATGTAGCCGTGCTGCACTGTGCTCCTCACAAAGGAAGGTGTAATCCACTTGAACCTGAGGATGTATCTTGTGTCCATGCTCCACACAGCAGGATGACAGCCAAGCGTGTGAGGCTTTATCCTGCAACTCTTCAGTTCATACTGTAAATCTTTATTCTATGTACCTGCAACTTACCCCCCACCCCCAAATTTCTGTCATATTGCAAACCAAATCCAAGGATCTGCTCTCCACACAGTTGTCATTCCCCTCTGACACCAGCTGTGGTAACTGGCAGTGACTCTCCTTTCTAAGAGTTGACCTAGGTTACCCATGAATGCATGTGAATTTTTAGTATCCTTTGGCAAGGATGTCCCCAGGTCTGCTGCCACCCTCCTTTAGTTGGAGCTGGCTCCTGCTGGCTTCATTTGATGGCCTCTTCTTGCATTATACAAGATCTATCATTCTCCAGGTGACTCATGTTGTTTCAGTCTTTTATCCTCTTCCTCTCAAACTGGTTTCTGCCCAAGGCTTAAAATTCTCTTGCAGTTACCCTTGTTGTCCATTTCTGAGCATTTCCAGCTCCATACTCTGTTGTGTGCTGCAGGTAGTCCTGCTCTGGCACCAGAACTTCTCCATTCTGTAAGGAATAAATCTTGAGATTTCATTTGCTTTCCAGACTGCTTTTAGGCACTGAACTGATGCTAACACAGTGCTGTCTGTCACAGAGGGAGACCTCAGGTTACAGTCAGCTCACGACTCAGCATTTTGCGTGTGAAGCTGTTGTTGGTTTTCTCCATGTGCATCACATTGTCTACTTTGCTTCATCTGCTATTGCTCAGGCTTGTAGGACTCCTGTGTTGTTCTAGTGGGGCTCTGACTGACTCACACTGCAGGTGACCTCAGCACAGCAAGGCTGGGCAAGAGCATCATCACCTGGTCAAATTACAACTATATGTTAATATACAGCTCTCTCTAAATTTTCCTCAACAGGTTCAAAACAGCTCCAAGTCCCTTGAAACAAACGTTGGGCTTTCCCAGCAGCATAATAATACAGGCAGTGGAAAAATCCTGCAGGACGTTGTCCCAGCCTCTCTCCCTGTGAAGCAGGGAAATCCTGGGCGGAGAAGTCAGGAGGTCAGAGCTATGAAGGGCAAAAGAAAATCCGACCTAAGCGAAGTCCTCGCTCCTGAGCAATCCGGCAGTGACCTCCACAGGCACTTCTGCCCTTCTCACGGTGCCCCAGCAGCCCGGCCGTGGTGGGAAGCCCCGTCCCTCCGCAGGCAGGTGAGCAGCAACCCGCAGGTCGCTGTCCAGGAGAGCCGCCTTCGTCGGCGGCCAGCGGAGACCGACGTCGACACCGGGCTCACCGTGGAGAATCCCGTGAGTGGCCGCTGTCCGCTGAACCACTTCTCCACGGCCCTGAGGAGCAGCCTGCTCCAAACCCCCGCAGATGGGGCCAGCAGCACCCGGCCCCCCCGGCTGCTGTTTGCTGCAGCCAAAAGGAGTAGAGGAGCAGGGCAGAGACCTGCTGGCTCCCGCTCGCAAACACCACGAGCCAGTCCTGCAAGCAGAGCAGAGGACGAGGAGGAGGAATTCTTTATATGACTTAAACGTGCCAGACGGACTCCTCCTTCCCAAAGGACAGCGGGGCGCTTTTGGATGTGTTGTGCCTCCTCATGTTGTGACTGCTGCTGCTCAGGGTACCTCTCTAGCTGGGACATCTCAGAAGTGAGTTCACTGAGGTAGAAGCTCACTTTCCATGGAGATTTGTTAAGGAGACTGCAGGCAAAGCAGGGAAAATAACACTATTTGCAGAAAGTTGGTTTTTTTTTAAAATGGGGATTGTTGTGCAATGAGTAAGAATAAGCCATATGACTCCTAGAGCTGTTTTAAGATGCTAGAAAGCCAGTGACTTCTTCAGATGGGGTTTGAAGGTGCAGTTTCCCTGAGCTGCCCCGAGCAGCTGGGTGCCCCCCCCTTGCCAGGACACATTGGGACAATGTAGTGCCATGGTCACAGTGGTTATGCTGATTTTCCTTTGTGTTTCTTCTTGCTTCCCCTGTTGTTGGTATTTAAAATCTGTCAAAGCTGTCAATTTTATGCAAGATATGAAACATGAGAATATTCTTTTAAATATTTTTTAAGAAAGAGATTACTAGGGGGACTTTTTCTCCAAATTAGCACAGTACACATAAAAAACAAGCACTTGTAGAGAAGTGCCAGTAAAAACTGCTGTTCTCTATTCATATGACACTTAACAAAATAAACACAGCAACAGTCCAGGCTTCATTAGACCAGTGTACAGCTATCAGGAGGACATCCTGACTGGGTTTTAATTAACAGAAGATGAGAAGTTAAGAATCTTGGGAGGAATTGCTGAGTGTTCACGAGTAAAAAGGACAGAAGAAATGAAGTAGTATTTCAGCAACAGATGCTGAAATAACTCCCATTTTTATCAGCAGTTTTCTTAAGTAGGATTAAATAAATCTCAATGAGAAGAATATGATGGAGGAGTGAAATTACTCAAAGAAAAGTCCCATCTGATCATATTTACCTTCCAAATGGTACAACAAAGAGGTATTTTCTCCTTTAAATACATCTGAATTCTGCTTGATACAAAAATGTGAGTTTGTTTCGAAGGTGCCATCAACTCTTCTTAGCTCAGAGCTCAAGTTTGGCAGTCAATGCCTTGTTGTGGCCTAAGTAGAGGCAAAGGGTGATGGGCAGGAGCAGGGTCTTCCTTTGAGTGATCCACATTATTTTATGGGTATTTACACTTCCGTGTGCCAGCTGAGGACAGCCCAAGCTGCACTGCACAGCTTCCTTACCTGCCTCTGCTGCTGGTGGGCTGTGTAGCCCTGTGGAGCAGGAGAGTGATGCCATTGCTGAGTGTTATCTCAGGATTTAGAAGCTGAAAGGCACTGCTGAGTCTGTCTGAAGAGCTGCAGGGGATATAGGGCAGTCCCTGCTCCAGACCTCCATGCCTTCCCAGCTGGTGCTGCCCTGCAAGTGATGTTCATGTATCCTTCAATTCAGGGACTGGAACCTGCAGAATGGGACACTTAATTTCACTGGACACTTAGAAACACCACTCATGTCTTCAAGCTCTATAAAAATTTTGGATTTTTTAATAAATCATACTGTGATACTTTACATCTAAGAGGGTGATTATTTAATCTCACCTACCACAGTAGAAACTTAGTTAGGGCTTTTCAGAGCTGGAGAAAATGTCTGGTCAACCAGGGAAGCAGCCAAGAGGAGAGATTGCAGATGGGCTGGCTCTCTGGGCTGGCTGTGGTGTGTGTGAGGGTCCCCAAACACAGGGTTACAGCCCTGGCATTGGGCATGGATGGCACAGTCACAAACTCAGGAATAAAGCCACAAGTGGGAATCCTGGGAGAAGCGGGTTTGAAGAGATGTTTCATGGCCTTCTCTCTACTGCCTCATGCCAAAGGTACTTGAGGACGACTGTTTAGCATAATCTTATTTTACCTAAGAGAAAAAAGGTGCTTAAGAGGTACAAGGTCAGTATCTTGCCTGAGGGAAATGCTCCATCATTTAAAACAAAAGAAGAGGACAATGGTATGAGTTTAACCTGCCTGCAATATATCACAGAGCTTCAAGCCAAAGGAAAACTGCTCTGAAGATACTGCTTTTAACAGTGATTGTACAAAATCCATGTATTTTAAGTGCAGGATACACCTAGTACAAGGGCTGTATTACCCAGGCAGGTGTGTAAGGTGTCGGAGGACACAGTTTCTCCATGGACGGATTCAGTAGCAGAAGGCAAAGATCACATGTCCCAGACAGTTTATCTCTCTGCAGCCTTTATTTTACACTTCTTCATTGTATACTGTGCCATTTCTTTCAGGTTTTTTAAAAAAGGCTAATAAGCAGTGTGGGTTGGCATGGGTTGGCAGGGAACTGCTGAAGCTCTGTGTCCCAAACACCACTGGAGGAACCTCCAGGTAAGCAGCTGGAGTGGGTGGATGCATGAGGTGTGTGGGACTGGCAAGTCTGGCAGCAAGCTCAGCTGGGACTTCACATCTCACGTGCTGACCCCAGCAAATCACACCAGGGAAAACAGCCTTGGTAGGAAACTGAAGAAAGAGTTTGAAAAGTTATGCTTAGAGATATGATGGCATCACACCCCTGAATGAATGGAAATGTGGTGGGGTTTTTATCTTTATGTCATGCTTGATGTAAATTATTCAGTGGAAATGGTTCTGACCCAGCTGTGGCCATCAGGGTAATGGTGCTGTGGATACCGAGCTGCTGATCCCTCTGTTGGACACCTTGATGGACAGCAGGGAAGGTGGTCAACATTGGTTGACACTCTCTAGCCAAGCTTTTAATTTTGAGGTGTGCACTTTTTGAGGGCTCTGGGCACCCTGCGTTGTCAGGCGGTGTCACACCCAGGAGGGAGGGAATGACCCTGGGATTCGTGTGACCCCTGCCATTGGGTGACCTCATTCCCATGAGGGAGCAGGGATACTGCCATGGCTGTCCTTACAAGGGATGATGGTGAACAGTCACAGACCAAAGGGAAAGGCTTTTCTCCTGGGTCAGTTGCACAGCCTGGCTGGTGGAGGGAGGAAATTTGTTCTTGCAGGAGAAGGGTGTGTAGTGAGAGAGGAACCTGTGGGCAGCAGGGGTAGGAAAAGCAGTGTAATTTGCCCTGGGATCACCTTAACACAACCTGCAGAGGTGACTGCTGTTGCTTTTTTTTTGGTTTAGCCCCTGCCTAAGAAATTGTGGATTTTGCCTCCTCTGAAGAGAGCAGAGGTATTTCTGAGGGATGAATTTCCAGGGAGGAGTGGGAACACTCCTTGATGCCTGGGTATGAGCACAAAGGCAGAGGGTGCTCCCTTGCTCCGCAGCTCCTGGTATGGTGCCATGGTGCAGGCACCCAGGAAACCCCTGGAGTCGGCAGTGACAGCACAGGTTTGGCCTGTCATGTTAAGAAGCAGCTGGCAAACTTGATTCTTTTGGGGAAGCAAATGCTGAATGCACTTTTCTTTCCTGAGTTCTGGGCCAAATTCATCTTTCATGAATGCCTTTGCTCACAGGACTACCTCAGGATCTACACAGCTGAGCTTCCCAGATATACACTGGTGTGTCTGGGGTGGGAGTTTTCCCCCTCTCAGCTCAGGCAAGATATTTTCATCTGTGTTGGGTTGGTGCTGTGCTCTTGTACCCAGGACAAACAAAGCTTCGCAGCCACTTGGTGGAGGAAAATAAATTGCGTGTATCAGAAACCCTGCATTGGTAACGGGGACACAAAACAGAAATTCTTGTTAGCTGAAGACAAGTGTGGCAGCACCAGCCCCTCCTCGGGCTGTGCCGTGGTGAGCTCCTGACACCTACCAGAGCACAGTCCAGGCACTGGGGCTCTGGTGCTGTAGCCTGCAGGGGAAGGGTGCAGAGTTGTGACTGGTGGGTCCCACTGTTCACCTGCACAGGGCTTTAAGAGATAGCAGGGACGAGCATTTTCCTCCACCGTCCTCACCTCTTGGTCTTTGCAGAGCTTGCCAGATGCCCTCTGTAACTATTACTGTTACTACTATTACGGCTGTTCGTTTTCTGCTGTTTCCATGTGGCCTGGCTGTCGCAGCCGAGCGCTGGGTGGGTTCCCGGGGTGCGGGGGCTGCCGGCGGGGCTGCGGGGCCTGGCGTTCCCGTCCCTGTCGCACCAGCTCCGCCTGGTGCCCGCAAACGGCATCTTCCCTCCCGCGGGTCCCGGCCCCGGGAGCTGCGTGCCCCGCGCATCCCGCATCCCCCGGCGGTGCTTCCCTGTCACCCCCCGCGCCTGGGAGCGGCAGCACAGGGAGCACGGGGGCTGCGGGCAAGGCTGCAGCTGCCGTCCGAGACCAGGGGCTTCGTCACCCTTTCAGGGTAGTCCCGGCATGTCCACACTTCGCCTCTTGCCCTCCGGGAACCGGCGCAGGCAGAGCCCAGGATCGCGCTGAGTGAAGATGCTCCTATGGCTCCGCTGCCTCGACAGGGAGGTGGGAGCTGCCAGCAGCCCGTCCCAGCCGGGGATCCGCCCTCACCCCCGGCTTTGCCTTTCTGCAACACAGGGTCTCCAAGCCCAGACGTGGTCCAGTATTTCTGAGTTCCTTATGGAGCTTTTTTATAAGGCTCTTCAGCCTCCGTCCCCACCCTTCCAGTAACTGAAGCTTTTAATCCTCACTTCCGTTAACATTAAATCAACCTGATCTATAAGAAAGTGATAGAGATATTAATAACAAAGAAAGCCAATTTAGTTCTCATTTATTAATTTTCTCTGACAGTAAACTAGTTAACTAACGAAATCTGTCATGTATGTGACAGGGGAAAATAGAGTTCTTCCTTAACGTGTTTTATTATTTTGTTGACAGCTTCAGTCATTGCTCTGTGATGTCATGTGCAGTTATTACTGTGCATCTGCTGTGTATATAGAAAAGTTATGATATTCTACTGACATGCTTGTTACAAAGATTTTTGGTTTTGCTTGTTTTGCTAAAAAAAATGCTATGACTTTTCTGTTTTCTTCAGTTGAGCACCAAAGGATCACTCTTGGTTGTCATGAACTAACTCTGTTTTCCTTTATGGAGGCAGTAGTCCATTGTGTGATGGAGCAGGATGGGGAGTGGGAATTTGGCTGAGCAGAGGGAAATACAGGGTGCTCCATGTTGTGGCTGTACTCTCTGTGTCTCACCTGAAAAGTGAATTACAAAGCTCAAAGGCCCTTTGCTTTTGTCTAATAATGAGGAATAGGAAACTTCTGCTGAAGGCAAAGCAAAGCCAAGGAAAGGTCTGGGCTGTGAGAGGGAGACAGAGGGCCTGACACCGTGACACCCTCTCTGTGTGGCCCATATCCTTCTCTTCTCTTCCCACCCTCCCACCATGCCTTGTGGGTTGGTAATCAAGAGAATTCTCTACATCCCCCTTTGCCCATGGTGCTGCAGACACTGCTCAGGGAGGAAGGCCACTGCCCTCCTGCAGCCTGGGGCTCCCTTCCCCATCCCTCCTGGCACCTCCTGCAGACAGACACAGCTTTGCAGCAGCTGTTTGGGCCTGCCTGGCAAAGAAGTAAGGTCTTGCTGATGGATATTGCTGAGTAAACCTCCACATATTAGTTGTGTCAGTCTGACAGACTGGTGTGGGACATGTGGGAGTGGAGTGGGAGCACTCACATGTCAGGGATGTGGGCTCAGGTGGCACAGAGCTGCCCAACTTGCACATGTTCCTAATGGAGTTCTGCTTTTGTTGTCTTCTCCGGTGAGTGTTTTCATACAAAGCTTGCCAGGATCTACCTTTTTACTTCCTCAGGGAGGCAAAAACTCATTTTTCCTTCAGTCTTCTGGGCCCTTATGGGAAGTGTAGAAGATGCATCCCTGTCCCAGGGTGCTGCTTGCTATGGACACCATGGAAACACGGGAGAGGGGTTTGGCAGCAGAAGTTTCCTGAACATGGGGTAGGATATACAGGAACGACCTGAGTTTCCTATTTGGACTTTGGTAAGAAACCCAGAGTATGATGTGCTTCCATTCAGCAAAGTGCCTACTGGCTGTGGGTTCTCTCTCAGCACGGGGCTGGTTCACCCCTGCAGTGTCTCAGTGTTGTGGAGGTGTTCTGCTGCTCTGTAGCCCCTGTGGCCAAACACACCATGGAGGGAAAGCCAACAGGAGAGAAAAAAATGCCTTTTGCAAGACCTGCCTGCCACCTGCAGTATATTCCTCAGGGTGGTGACTCTGCCCAGGCCCCTCTTCTGCCAAAGGCAGATGTGTCTGCAGCCTGGGCTTCAGCAGCAAGCAGTGTCCTGGATCTGTCCCCTTCTTGGTGTTTCCTGTTCCCCATCAGTTTTATTTTCAGTAAGAGCTCCTCATTGTCAGTGCTATATCCCAGGCTGAACACCCCAAATATTTACTATCTAAATGAAGTGTCAGATATATTCTGCTGCCCACAAAGCGTAACAGCAGAAATACAGAATAATACAACAGCCATTACAATAAGAGATTTCTTTCCTGTTCCCATGTATTGGTCTTCTTTAGGCACAGAGGATGCGCCTGATCCACCTGGATTAAAAATTCACTTAATCCTATTTTTTACAAGAGAAATAGGGATCACACCCAAGTATAGGAGGGGTATATGGAAGAAAAAATCAACATGTCAGGAAGCAGTCAGTGTGAATCTGTTGTCCTGGGCACTACAAGGAGGCAGCCATATCTTCCACTGATTTTCTCAACCTTCCCTTTCAGCAGACTCCTCCTGACACCAAAACTGCATTGCAGTTTGCTGTGCTGTGCCTCTAATGTTTAATTCTCATCATTTAAGAGGGGTTTTGAGAGGTTTCTGTCTCCCATGGAGCACTTGTATTAATATTCCAGTTCAGGATCTCAGTTCTGCTGCTTATTATAGGCAAGGACAGATCTGATTCCTATTAGGGTGAATTAATATTCTTTAAGAGTCCCAAAAGCTTTCTTCTCCCCTATCACCCTCCTTCAGGCACTGGCAGCCTGGCTATGCTGGGAGGTGATTAGGTTTGTAAATTTGTTCCTGCAGACACTCAGTGACACCATTACTTTTCTCATCTCACTTGTGCAGCTGAAATTGTGACAGCCTCACTTCTTTAATTGGGATCATCTCAAGTAGCATCTCGGCATCAGAAGAAGCCTCATAGGGTGCAGGCCTGGGTAGGCACAGAGCAGGCAGGAGCTGCTGGGGCTGTTAGCTGTCACAGCTGGTAAAGATTGATGAAGAAACCCTGACAACTGACTGGAGGTGGAAGATGTCCCTTGCCCTGAAGTAAAGCCCTCATCGTTGGCATACCTGGGTTTCAGTTCCTTGACATGGAGAAAGAGGAGAAAGTCCCTGTTTCTCCTCTTTTCTTGGGTTTGGCTCACTGCTTCTCCTTAGGGAGTAGCAGGAGAGTTGGAGGTAGGATGAGGCATCTAAGGCATCTCGGTCCTTTTGCCAGCATGTGTCTTATGTCCTTGTGTCACTGGCTGTGAGGAGCTGGTAGCTGGGATTATCCCTGGTGGGTGTGGTGACAGGGATAAGTTCTCCTTTTTCTATATTTGGTCACCTGATGTGGGAAGGGGTGTAGCTGGAGCTGTGACTCCTCAGCGGTTGCTTGTCCTGTGCTCGGGCCACCTTTGTCTCTTCATGCTGTGGCAGTGAGTGCATGTGCTGGGCTGGGAGAACCAAAGGTCTTCGCAGAGCTCGGTGCAGTCCCGAGTCATCCTTGGTCCCCCCTTGGCAGGGAAATACCCAGCCACAGCTGCAGGCAGAGAAACTCCCAGCCACCGCTGGGGGCAGCGCCTGTCAGCCAAGGGACTACCTTGGGGAGAGGGCTCCTGTGCCACCTGGGCTGCTCTAATGCTGCCCAACAGCGACCAGAGCACCTCTTCCTGGCCCAAGTTTTATGTCCCAGCGTCACCACTTCTTCCTTGTTCCCTTTCCCGCTGTCCTGCAGGTGATGCTCATCTGGTATCACAGTTGTGTGAAGGACAAAGGGCTGACAGGACCTGCAGTGTGGGGCAGGAGGGGGGCAGGTGGCTCTGTGCCTCTGCCTTGAACAAAGGGCAGTGCCCTGCCACTGCTGCCCTGTTCCCAGAATGAGAACCAAGGGACTCAGCCTGAAATCCCAGTGTTTGCTTGAGCCACTGGTAAGGAAAAACCTTGCCAGTTTGCAGACAGCCTCTGCAGTACCTTTTAGGGGCTGAGAATTACTGGCTGGTGGGATGTGTGACTGCAGTTTAAAGTGGTGTTATATTTATATGAAACAAAATATTAAGCTGCAGGCTAATCTTTCCTTGGATCTCATAGTTTATCCATTCCCATCCGCCAGTGTTGTGCTCCTTGGTCAGAGGGTGCAGACACAGGATGGCTGTCATCAGCCTCCTGCTGGAGTCTGCCATGCTTGTGGTCTTCATAGTATTGACTGGATTGGGCGCCTGTGCCATAAATGCTCATCCATGATCCATTCTCTGAGCTGGCTGAATCCCATCCTGCTGCTTACAGAATCTAGGGCTGTCCCTGGCAGCCCCTGCTCTGAGCTGCCTTGCTGCAGCTGGAGCTTCCTGTGTCCTCTGTTCCCTGAGTCCGTCATCTGCAGGGGAGTCAAGGCTGCGTGGGGGGTGGGAGAAAGAGTGATGTTTTTGAAGGCTGGGAATGGGGAGGCTGCAGAGGACAACCTCACAGTGCTGGCATGGCTGCTGGGAGATGGGCTCCTCTGGGAACACGGCCGCCGCTGAACTGGGGCAAGAACCTTGGGTCTCATGGGTCCAATGTGTGTGCCCCCAGCTCATGGATCCTGCCAGCAGTGTGGATCAGCCCTGGGTGCACAGATGCTGTCTTTAAACACTGGCTTCTTGTGGGCTGGTCTTGCACCTCACCATGGAGGGAAGGCTTTCCTCCTCTGCCCTTGCTGTTGCTGGGAAGTGGAGCTGTGAGAGCATCTGTCAAGGTCAGAGCGGCCAGGACACACTGAGATTATCACCTGCCCTTGGTTCTGGCCATGAGCCTGCCTGGCTGTCGGACCCCCCTCTCCAGCTGGGAAGCACAGCTGAGTGAATGCTGCTGCCTCCTGTGCTCTGCGTGCCAGGCTGTCCCCTCCAGTGTCTCTCCCAGCCCGGAGCACAAATGCCACAGGAAGGGAGCACATCTATCCTCTGCCCTGCCTCCCATGCAGACACCTGCCCTCTCCTGCCTGGCAAAGCAGCAATGACTGTGTGAGCAATTCACTAGCAAGTGTTGGAGAGACACCTGAGCCATCATGTTCCCATGTTTCTTTTTGAACCTGAATCTTCACAGTGGATGGTTGGAGTGGAAGCGTGGTGTGTGTTTTCACTTTTGCTTTACCAGAATTGGCTTACATTTCCCCAGGGATTCTCAATTAAAAAAAAAAAAAAGGAGATTGCATTAAAGGAAACTCCCAGGACAACACAAGAGATGTAATTCTGAGTGTGCAGTGAGTACAAAAGGAATGTTTTGGCTGTCCCAGCAGCTGGAAGTTTTATTTCCAGCCTGGCAGTGGATCTAAGCAAGCAGATCGTGTTCCTGTCCCCTCCCTTATTTGTTGGCCGTGTTAGACTTATCCTTGCAGGATGACCATGTGTTGGGAACAGCACCAAGAGCAGCTTCCTTTGAATGCAATGGTGTGGAAACTAGAAATGGTCACTGGGGTGGGTGCAAATAACTGGGATGAAGTAAATGAATGTTATGAAACCTTGGGCTTAGATGAAATGCAGAATTTCATGGCATTGATATTTCACTTCCTAGGAGCTTCCTTATGCATTGGGCATGGTGATTGTTGTGTGGCCTATGTGGCTTCCTGCCAGTCCAGCCAGTTTTAAAATTGTTGCTGTACTTTCCAGAAGTGAGTTGAGTTGTTGGAAGGTGACTGATCAAACTGGTTCTGGCACCACAAGAAGTGTGTCCATGGATCAGACATAAAATGGCACTGCCTGGGCTCTGCTGAGGGTCCTACTGAGTTCCCACTGGCCTTGGTGAGGTGGTTTGGCCACCAGCTGATTTCACTTATAGATTCAGTGGCTTCACACTAAGGAGCACACTGGACTCCCAGCCCTGCAGCCAGCTCCCCAAAATCTACAACACCAACCTAAAACAGACCATGAGGGTTTCCAGGCTGTTTGTGTGAGCTGGGAGACCAGAGAAAAGGATGAGAACAAAGGTTCCCTGACAATTTCACTGTGGTTTTCCATCTTGTTTTAATTCAGAGCTACTGGACTTTGTGGAGGGAACAGCTGATCGCAGAAATGCCTTACGCTGATGTTTACCAGATATTCTTTTCAGATGAGAAAGTCATTCTGTGTCATGAGAAATTTCACAAATGTTAATTTTTTTGCAAGCTGGAGCGAAACCACATTTCAGGAGGTTTAGGCTTCACATAAACTTGGATATTCGACCACCCTGAGGTGCAGCTCTCTGACACCTGCTCAAGCTGCTCAACCACCTTGTTCTGTGGCACATGGTACAAGGTGTTAGAGCAGTTGAGACCAGATATGTGCCATGGGAAGCCAAGTATTTTCTGGTAGGGAAGAGCCAACCTTTCACTTCTTGTAGCTGTTTTGATTCAGCAGTTCTCTTACTGGAGACTTATATTTTCCAGTTTCATTGTTCAACTCTGGTAATAATCACTGTTGTGTTTGCAAGTTCTAAGCGATGACAGGCCAAAAGCCTCACAGCATTTAATTTCTTCCTGTGTCAGTGTGCTGGCTTTGCCTGCCTTCAGCACCAAGGGCTTTCTCTGCCTTGCTCTGCTGGCCATGTAACTGAGCTGTGGACAAACCCTATCTTGTACTGTGCTGGCAGGGATATGTGGTCCCCTTGCACCCTTTAAACAGGGGATCTCTCAATCCATGTTTCAAGGCACCTCTTGTTCAAAGAGATTGCATTTGTTTTGCAATTCACTGGTATCTCTAAGGAGGGTACTCGATGTAGGCATCCTGAACGGCCTTTGTGCTCTTTCTGTGCCCTGTATTGTGTTTGGTTCCTGGGTTTAGTTTGGAAAAAGGGAATTGCTGCCAAGGCATCAGTGGGAGCAGGAGGTGTGGTAACTTGGCAGGCAGGCCCAGGCCAGGGATGTTGTCAGGAGCAGAGATGGTGGTGGGAGGACATGGCAGGGGCTGAAGTTGGTCCCTCTCCATGCACCAGGGCAGGCTGGCCATGAGGAATGGCTCCTGTCCCTCCTTGTTATTTGCAGCTGCTGCTGGCACAGCCTGTCTCTGCTGAATCTGGGGGAGTGCAAACCCAGCAGCAGCAGCCAGTGTGACCCAAGAGGCAGCACAAATGGTAGCTGGGAGCAGAGAGCTCCTGGGATTCAAGTTTCAGAGTGGGAGCTGCCAAGTCAGAGGCTGACGTCAGGCCGGCAGCCCCCCACAATACCAGACGGCCCCATCACGGCCAGGCACCCGGCCACTTGCACAAGCTGGGTTACTTCAGCTCATGGAGGATGTGGAAAGCTGTGTCCCAAAGAAAACCTTGAGCGTTTAGCCAAAAATCAATTAGGGAGGAGAGGAAGAAAGGAAGAAGACCCATAAAACACTTTCCTCCAGCGTCTCGCAGATTCGCAGCCCTTGCCCCACTTATCTGGCTGTTGGGCTTTATTTTCAGCTGTTTGATTCATGAGAGCGTGTCTCAGAGCCTTTGGAAGTGTGGACCACTTCCATCCTTCCAGTGACTCATGCCATCCATGGGGAGCCAGCCAGGTACTGCTTCCATGGCTGTATTCCCTAGGGAGAGTGGGGGCTGTCTGCACCCGTGGGCTGCTGCAGAGCTGCCTGGCGAGGTGCCCCTGAGATTTGCTGCAGCTGGATCTCACATAACTTAGCAAAAACAGAGCAGGATGGGATTTTTTCCAGGCTTAATCTGAGTTTTTCTTGGTTCTGGTGTAGCTGTGAGATTTGATGGAGTCTTGTGTTTCCATGTTTTGCTGTGCTTTTATGGCAAAAAAAGCAAGCCTGATGACCTGGGCTTGTCATCAAAACCTGGGTTTGAGTTGCTTGTGAGGAAAGCTGTATTGACAATGAAAATACTTGGGAAGTATTGCAAGGCCAAGGTTGAATGAAGATCTCCTCCTTCCACATCTACCATGGAGATCTTGGACATCCAAGGGCGAGTGGCTGCCCACATGCAGCAGGCCCATGGTGCAGGGAATGGGTGGCCTGCCGGAGACTTATCTGGATTTCTGTTCCTCTGGATAAGATTTGTCTTCAAGAGAATCTATCATGGTTTTGGTTCGATACACCGTTACTGCTTGGAGAGTGATTATTTGAGAGCATTTGTTCTATATGTTTCCCTTTGTGTTCTGTCTTGCTTGACCTGCACCCAGCAATGCTCCTTGGCAGCCTCAGCCCAGCCATCCATTATCTTTAATGCTCCAGCATGTGGTTTTACTTTACAGAGGATTGCACAGTGTTGCTGATGGTAATGGGAAAGAAGATGTTATGGGCATGCAACAGCCCCTTTTAACATCAATATCTGAGATAGTTTTTAAAAGCCAAAGCAGTCACCCATTGTATGTCCTAAAAGCTATTTGCCTGTAATCCTAAATTATAATAATAATAATAATAATAATAATAATAACAATAACCTTGCTAATGCAGAGGTTGTGTGGGAGAAACGTCGAAAATTTACCACAAAGCTTTGCCAAGCTTGACATGATTTTTTTTTCTTTTTTTCCTTTTTCATGGTTGAAAGTAATTTCTCACAGCAGTTGGTAGCAGTTCCAGCTGTGACATGTCAGCGGAGCACAGGATGAGGCTCTAGAGGCAGCGTGGCTCTGTGCAACATCCTTTTGCAAAGCATGTAGGAGGCAGCACAGTCATTTCCCCAGAAATGTGGGAAAGGAAGCCCTGGACGCGATTGCCCTTCAGTCCGGCAAGGTGTTAGAAGAGCGGTCCCATCCCCTCCCAGTCCAGGTGTGCCCAGTTCCTGCGTGCCTGCAGTTCACAGAGCTCTGCCTTGAGCTCGGCTTTTCCTCAGAAACCCCTAGTTCCTCGAGCATGGAGACTGCACAGCCGCCCGTCTGGTTGGGAGGGATGCAATGCGCCAGCCTGCTCCAAAGAGGCGGGTTAAAAATCGGTGGCCTCTGTGGGACCGCGGAGGTCTCGGCTGCATAAATGCGATTTAAAGCCTTGAAAAACCCAGCAGGCGCGTGGGTGGGAGGGCAGGAGCGTGAGAGCTGGCGGGGATGTGGAGCACGCCCCGGGCTCCAGCCGCCCCTGGGACCCTGTGCCGCCGCACAAAATTAATGAGATTGTCACAGGCGCAGCCGCCCGGTCACGGTTGAGGAGCTGCTCTCGTCCCCAGCCCCTCTCCCGGGGCTTCCAGCCTCTCCAGAAAATTACCCTGTAGAGTGTCATTTCTCATGCTTATTCTTAGCCTAATGGTGTGTAGTTGGTTTGGGTTTTAGAAGTTGGATGAAAGTCAATTCGTTTGAGTTTAAAAATTCAGTCAATCAGCCGTGGTTGGCTGAGTTGTTTTTTCTTTCACCTCATGCTTCACAGACATTTCGGTCGTCGGCATTGTGAGCATTAAGGCTGAAGTTATCTAAACCTCTCCGCTGGGTAGGAAAGTAGTATTATTCCCATTTTATTCAGAGGGAAATGAAAATAAAGGGATTTTGTAGAGCTTGCCTAACATCACAGGGAAGTCCCTTTAATAAAAACCAGATCTCTCATCTCTTAATCTTAGAGATTAACTGCAACAACATCCTTCTTCCTTAATCCTCCTTTCATACGCTTCAAAACTTTGCACTAACAGTTTGTTTTTGTTGGGCCCGGGCTTGATAAGTGATTTCTTTGAACAATAGCCAATTCGCTGGCTATTGTTCAGCGGTAATGAGCCGGCTTAACATAAATTCAACAGCATGTCAAGACTTTACACCTGAACAGGCATCCAGAGGTTGGAACCCTGTCTGACATTTGAAAAAAACCCCAAACATTATTGTTTAGAAAGAAGGATAAGAACGATTAGGAAGGGGACGAATGCAGATGTATGGCATATATACAGACTGCAGTGATCTCAGGTACTCAGTCTGGTTTCTGTGCTTTCTTATGCTGCACCATCACTCCCTGCTTCACTTTTTATGGTTCCTGTTTGTCAGAGATATGTTGAGACAATAACGTTGCCTTTAATAGGGGATGCTGGGGGCTGAGAATGTTTCTGTGAAGGCTGGTCAGTGGTGGGTGGAAGGGAAGGAAGTCTTAGTGTCTGTAGGAGGAGAAGGGGCTTTTGGATAACAGTGAAAAAGTCGTTATTCTTGCTTAGTGAAATGATGAGTTATTCAGCACATTTTTTTTTTCTATCTAAAGTAGGAGTGGGGAGGCCAGCTAGACTACGGTGAAGACACTTTTTGGTGAATCTGGGCATTCACAGACATGATTCTCAGAGGGATGTGATTAGCGAGATAAAAATAATTAATGAATGTTTTTATCTCCCTATTCCATATGTATTTACATGTGTTAATTGAACAAATACTGTGTTTTGGGGTTTTTTCCCCATCTTTGGAGGTGCTTATTACTACAGGCTGCTGGAAGATCCTAGGGAGAGGATGGTCCTACTTTGTCAGGAGTGTTTATTACTCTTGGAAATTAATTTCTAGCTGCACTCATTTTCCACACTTACCCCAGTCAAGAAGTGCCTGTTTCAGTTGTGTACTGCTCACTGACTTGGGTTCTAGGGATCTTAAGATGTCTTTGCTATCCTCATTTTCTGTGGGTTTAGGTCAGTCAGCCAGTGTATTGTTGATGTTGCCCTTTAGAAGTCACACAACTGCAGCAGTTTTTCCTCATCCTTCAGGTGCTCTGGTGCTGAGGAAGCCCCACCTCCATGCATAGGTGTGCTCCTCAGTGTGCAGGTGGGGAATTCCCAGTCATTCCCAGACTCCTACCTGTTGGTGACAGAAAACAGATGCTCGTCCATCAGCGCTGGGTATTGGGAATATTGAGGCTGTCCCTGCTCACATGTTGCCCTATAGAGTTGTGTACTGCTGGTTCTGCATAGCATGACTGTAGCTGATTTTTTTGTTGCTCGCAACAATTTTCTCCTTGATTATAGATTAGGCAGTTTTGGTTTGCTCTTTTCCTAGTTTGGTTTTAATTAGTATTTGACCTCCTCACTGCTCAAGGTTCTCTTCTGCACTTGCTGTATTGTAGTCACTTTACTCTGGGCTGTTTTCTGAGAAAAACTAGGACATACTCAGTGGCTTTGGTAGATGTTATGCCTGGAAGGTGGCCTAGTGCTGTAAGAAGTGCTCCTGACTGAGTAATAGAAGCCAAGAACTAAAAAGTTAATCACAGTGTTCCAGTTAAAACATAGGAGTACCTCATGCCATTTCCAAGTGCCTTAGCCTGTATCATCACAGTACCAAAGGAAAAGTGGGTGAGGAGTACTGTTTTCAGGATATTGTCGGCTGTGTAAATAATCACTCACTTTAGGAGTTTTCAGTGATAGCCTAAAGCCACTCCTTCTCTCTTGCCTACGCCCTTTGCTAGTCAGGTGGCAGGCAGGCCATCCCTCCTCTACAGAACTTAGGTGCAAAGGACATCGCTGCAGGCTCTGTATTTATGGACAGACAAGGCATTGCTGGGCTTTTTCTAGTGGGTGTAGTTTTAGCTGTAGTATTCTGCTCTGCTTCTTGCTCCGTGTTTGTTTAAATCTCTTCCATGTGCTTTCCCGGAGTGATAAGGTCTTAGTGGCACAATCTCAGCAACAACTGAATTTAGATCACTACCTTTCAGAAAGCCTCTGCTGTCAGCAGCAGCCAGTGGTTCCTCCTGGCTGGGTGAAGGAGCTCCCTGGGAGAGCTGCCTGTGGCAGAGTGCTCCACAGGGATCGAGCTCAAGCAGCCAAGCTGGAACGGGCCATCCATGCAGGCAAACATCTGACAGTGATGGAAATGTTAAATGAGACATCGTTGTACTTTTTAAACCCTCACCGGGGTTATATAGAAGGTCAAATGATTTGTAGAAGGTAAAAAAATACTGTTTCTCTTAGCACAAAGTCAGAAAATTATGGGCATTATCTCCAAGTCAGAGTTCTGGGTTATGCAGCAGCTTAGGGCAAAGGCAATGGCAAGAGAAGCTTGAGTGCAGATGTCTGGTTTAATGGTTATTTGCTCAAGGTGACTTTATTGCCTAAATCAGCTGAGCTCCAGTGTGCTTTTGTCAATGTGACTTACCTTGGCAAAAACTGGGTCTTCTGCTGTACATTCGTGGAGTTCTTAATTTAATAGGGCTGTGACTTGCTGGTGATATTGCTCTGTGATGGGTGAATGGTGAAATTTTAGTGTCTAGTGCTGAACAGGCATAAACTTGGTATTTTGTCATCCATACTGAATTATTCTTAGAACATTGTTGAATAAAATACTGAGTTGTCAGTACGACTTCATTTTTATTGTATTTGTGCATTGAATCTAACCTACAGACAATGGTGAGCCTTGCACTGTGCTGTGGAAACATTTTTATTCTCTGTCTTGTGTTCTTTTAAACGAAGCAGTCTACAAAGTATTTACCTACAAGCATAAAAGCCCCTCTACAATTTGATACATATCCCAACTTTGTAACACTTGAATGTTAATTTGCTTCTTACACACCTGAGGAAAGGATCTCAGGAACCCACAAACATGGTCAGAATCATCCTGATCCAATTTCCTATATAGTTTTCCTTGACCGTGCAGATGTTTTCTGTGTGTTCAGCAAAAGAGAGGCCAAATCCTGTATCTGGGCCTACTATTTCTGGCAAAAACCCTGATGTTTTCAGTCCCTTTTGAACAAGACTATTCTGAGAGCTTGTTTTGATTTATTAAGCTGATTGACTGAACACAGAGAAACAATCTGGAGCTGCAGCCTTCGTTCAGGAAAGTGCATATTTAAGTATTTCTGCTCTGAATCCCTTCAAGCTCAGTGCAAAGTGTGTGAAGGACCTGGTGTGCACCACAAGGCTCTTCAGACACACAGACAGGTAAGCCTATGCCTGTCCTCTGTGAGATTTGGGAACAGTTGCCTCTTCTGGTCTGTGTGGGGTCGTGACACCTGTACCATGCAGTTCCCCAAGAGAGGTCTCATGGACAGCTCTGCTGTTCTCTACAGACTTCTCCACAGCTGAGGAATCCAAGGCCTGTGTCATCTGGAGCTCTCTACTCTGGAGAAATATTGACATGGGCTGGGCTTGCCTGGAGACCATGACAAGGCACATATGCACTGGCCACTGGGGGGGTTGCTGTCTTACTGAGAACAACCAGGTTTTGGCGATGTCATTCCATGCAGCTACCTTAAATAATCTCCTCTGTCTCTCCAAGTAAGAGAAATCTCCTCTTCCTACACGCTTTGGGAATTTGTGATGACATAGCATCAGCATAGCTTCTGTTCCCCATTTGTCTCATGGCAGTATTTGAAGGGTCCCCAGTGTGGGGACTGCACAGACACGGCACAGAGATGGACACCACTCCCCTGAGCCTTCAGGGAAAGGACACATCTCTGGTGAGTGGCAGGATGAACAATGCTCTGAGCATTTTCTGTGGAGCCCTGCAGCCCGTGTGACAGGGCAGCAGTCATCTGGGCTGTGAGACCTCCCTTCCTGTTACTCACACAGTTACTGACTAATTCACACATTTCTGGCCAACATTTTTCCAGCTTGGCTGCCTCAAAGAAGGCACCTCTGATGATAGTAGCTGGCTTTCAGGGGGCGTTAGGGAGTCCCTGCTGCCTGGGTCGAATACGCAATTGCTGGTCTATGTTTTCTTTATAATTGCAAACTCAGTAAGCATTAATATTGTGATTGGAACTAGGTATGCTTCTTAATCCCATGGAGCTGATCTGAGAGTGCTGCAAACAGCCTGGACTGACCAGGATCAGCAGCTGGAGGGTTCTCAGCCCTAAGGCAGATCAGCTACTGCTGCTGACAGAGTCAAGTACATGGGAGGTGTCTGCTAGATGCCATTAGTGTTTCTTCTGCAAGATGGGTGTTGGGAAAGGAAACTGATGGAAACAGTAACAGAACCCAATAAACAGCCTTGTATATAACAAGCTGGTACATTGTCCATTTTGTAAGAAATGGCAGTTTTTCAGGGCCTGTATCATAAACGCCCACCTCGGAGTGCTGCTCTCCTGCTGATGATGACCAGATGTTTAGTCAAATCTGACTAACCTCTGTTTCACCAGTTCAGGCTCTTCCTGTGCTGCAGGCCAAATCCAAAGCTCATGCCTATGATGGAGGGCCTTTGTGGGACACAGGGGCTTTGAGATGTTTTCAAAGCCCCGAGGTTGTTTGTATAAATATTGGAAAGCTGTTTTCAAGCAGCTCACACTGTGTTTTGAATGCTGTTCACTTCTGGGCTTTGAAAGTGTGTCAGATGTAGGCATCAGTAAAAATCCAGCATTGTGAGTGACACTGGAGTGAAACCTGGGGATGGGGAAGGAGAGAATTAAAACAACTTAGCTCACACTACATGTGTTACATCTTGAATACATTTCTCTCCCTCGCTTCTTCAGAGAAATCTCAGTGGGCACCACTGTGTTTCAGACATTAGCCAATGATTTTTTTGTGCTGACTTAAGGAAAATTAAATTTTGGCCCTTTGTGCTCTTTCCCAAAACATGTGCTCTAACTATATTTTTTACCTGATTTATGATTTGCCATAGTTCTTAGTTATCAGTCTTGGCTGATCCTCATGTGGCTTTGTTAGCTCAAGAAAGTCCTTTTCTTCATGAAAGCTGTCTACAAAACATGCTCTGTGGGCCTGTGGGTGAAGTTCAGAGAGCACTGAGAGCAGAGAGCACAAAGAATCTTATGGAATTTCCTTCTTGCTTCAAGCCAAGAAGAGTGGAGCTGGCTGGCTGGTGGCACAGGGATAATATTCACCTTTGTCTCCCAGTGATAATGAGTTTCCAAAAACCTTTTTTCACCCAGCAATGCTCTGGATGGTGAAGTGGCTCTGAAGGAGGATCTGTATGCAGGCTTGGATTCATCTCTGTTATGGTGTGGTCTGTCAAATTACCAGGACTGAGAAGACAAATGGATCAAGACAGAAAAGATTTGGGATGAACATTGCATTTCATGCCTCCGTTGCCCTATAGTCAACATACAGCAGGACAGCACAATTGGCTTGGGCACAGACCTTGTCAGGGAAATTTCTCTTTTAATCCATAAACAGAGGGCATCTGTCAGATTTATTCTGTTTTCATGTGTCCTGTGGTGTCTACTGTGGCCTCTTTGAAATGATAATATATGTCCTGGTGTCCCTTTGACAATTGTTAAACATGCAGGTGCCTCCTGGACATCCACACTGAAAACCCAGGATGTTTTAGTACAAAACTTCAATGCCTAAATTTTCCCTAAATTCACTAACTCGCATTCTCATCTAGAAAGTCCTCAAATATTTCCACTTTATTCTATTTCTTCCCCTGGCCACACCATTCTCATCTTTTGCCCCCTGTCATAATAAGGCTCAGCAGAATCAGGGAAGGCTTGTCTGTAAATTATTCTTCTCCCCTCTAGGGAGTCCTTAAACTCTTAGATACTGCATATGCACACTAAACAGTACCATAAATTACTTCCTTTTTTATTAAGATCCAATAGAGACAATTTTGGGAGTGGGATGTGTGTGTTTTTTTGAAGTTCCATCTGTTTTCTAGAATTGTAGCCTTCATAGCTTCAGCTCATTTCCAACACAGGAGAGCCACATACAGGAGCTCAAAGTGTGAAGTGATGAGCAGAACCCTCAGCTGCTTCATATGTTTCTCCTTGCAGATGATGATCAGTCCAGTGAAGCTGACTGGTGTCTCTAGGTAAGCTAAGGAAAAGGTTTAGCAGTTCAGTAAATAGCTGTATGTTAGACAAACTTGGGGTGGAGATCTTTGTGGTGAAGAATGAATCATGAACTTGTGGACTACCTGGTGTACTTGTCTAAGAAAATAAACAATTTATTGCTAATCTGGACAAACTGGGTTTTTTTTGATCAGGACTTGTTCTAAGCCAATGATGACAGCATGTCTCATCTCAGGTTCTTATAATTCAGTTGAACTCTTTTAGTAGTCTGCCTACTCATCTGCTAGGAACAGGAATGATAGTAAATGCTTTGTACCATTTTCCCACCCAGTATTTCATATAACAGTGCCTGCACTGATGACTTGCACTGGTGCATCCCAAGTCCAAACCATAGAAGCAATGTGCTGCTGTTGACGGAGACGTCATCAGGATTTAAAAGGCTGGCTGTTCTCTTCTGGCAAGTTCTTTTTGGTCCCTCGGTTTCTCTGTACAGCCCCATCCCTGAAAGATTAAGTGATGCCTCCTGCCTGCAGAGGGCTGTACCAGGCTGTGGGGACTCAAGGAGACCAGAACTGTGGCCTCTTCCACTGTCCTTGGCAGCACCCAACCTGTGCACTGAGCCACGTGGGGCAGAGGAAAGCAAATCTCAGCAGCATTGGGGGCCTCTTCTGTTCTCAGGCAGTGATTCCATGTGGACCAAAACATTCACATTGTGCAAAACCAAAGCTTTCAGACAGCCCAAGGAAAATTGGTTTCCATGTACTTCATCTGTGGATTGGTCAGTGTTCCTCTAGGATGGATAAAGCTGTCTTGTAGGTCTGGACTTGCACCTGCTCCTAGCAGAAGGGAATGGAGTCATCAGAACGTGTTTGGTTTGCACTGACTTCTGAATTTACCTGTGTCTCATAGGGAAGGAGCCCTTTATGCACCTCCAGTGTTAACTATGGTAGGATGAGGCATTAGTGTTGCTCTTCTCTACTTCCAGGCAACGTTTCTGTGTGTGGGCAGAAGTGAAACAGGTTTGAGGAGAGCTCATCCTTCTTCAGGCCATGTGTTGGGATGCACACTGCTCCTGCAACCTTGTTACAGGGTGGTGTATGAGCTGGTGTCACACACGGCTCTTCACTTCTGTCAGTGTGTCTATCCTAAGAAGGTTCCCTGTCTCAGTACTGACTGTAAAAAATTAGGGAATGGTGTTTTACAGCTTGGCAGGCATGGAAGCTGGGGCTTGACTGCTGTGCCATGAGGGGACAGCATGTCCTCCCTTTCACTGTTTAAAATAGGTGGATTTGAGCACTATAACAGATTAAGGCACTGTGGGTGTTTAAACTTTCAGGATGATTGATCACCTCTCAGAGAGAGGCAGATGGTACAGTGATGAGTTCCAGATCCTTTCAATTGAGCATCTCCAGGGAAAGTGTTGTGGACCAGGCTGGGGGAAGGGTGCTCTTAATTTATTTAGACAAAACAAAAACAACAATGTAGGATTTCAAATTAAATCCTCTTGGCTCATAAACAATAACTCTAAAAATTGACTCAGTTTAAAATAAACTGCCTGAGCCACTCTAGGATGTAAGCCAGGTGAAAGGGCCTTTGTTCACAGCCCCACAAAGGTTTTGTGAAGACTTGGAGGGTGTTGGACTTTGTGCCATGGTCTCACCTCAGTGCTACTCCATGGCCCTCGAAGTGAGCCCAGGTTTCCTCCCAGCCACATGGCCTTCAAGGATGAGCACTGCCAGTTCCTGGGCTCTGTCAAAAGCACCTGCATTAATGCCTCTGTTTGGACACTTAGACACTTTAAATCCTTGGAGCAGGAATGTGCTTCCCCACTTAAACTATTCCAATGCTATGGTGGAGCCACTAGTCCAGTAACCTCACAGCAAAGCTGATGCTCAATGAGCTACCATTGATCTTCATCCATGAAAAGCAATGACCAACTAATGAGCAAAGCTCACTAGCTTCCCCAACACATCCCAGCTCTCTGCTATGGGATCATCCTTGGCTCTCTGAGGATGGGGAGGATTGATTAGAAACAATCATTTGCCTTCTTGCTTCCTGGCATAGCTTTTAACACTTTCAGCATATGTGCTGTGCAGACTGCAGCCTTCCCTTTCCTGAAGCAGGTTCCCCCCAAGCATCCCCTGGGGCTCAGAGCAGAAGCATTTGTCTCCATGTAAGGGGCTGCATCTCCATGTTCCTCTTGGTCCCCACTGTTTGCTGCAGAGGCTGGGAAATCACACACAAGGTTCAATTCACAAGCCATTATCTATATGGGCATTTGAGGAGCCAGTTAGTATTTTGGAGGCAGTTTCTGGGCTTTAGAGTGATGTAAAGTTTCTCTGTTAGCCAACTGGCAGCAGTGCCTGGGTAAAAGCCTGTGCTGTGTCACTGTTCCTTGAAGTGCTCTCCCAGCTCGGTGCCTGTTTGGGCTGTCTGGCTTGATTTCTACAATTAGTGAAAGGTTATTGTAGGTTTAAAATGTTGCCTGTTTTGGCAGTCTCTGCATTCCCTTAAGGCAAGGATGCCTGTTTATTGTTATAACACTGCCTAAGCACAACACAGAAAAGTCCTTGTAGAAAAGAGCATTTCGGTGAAGTAGGTTGGTTTGTTGGTTTGGGTTTTTTTTTTAAGCTAAGTCTTGGCTGGCCTCTGAAACTTAAATGCCTTTGGAAACGAGTACTAGTTTACTTTTTTTCTCCATAAATCACATCTCAAAGCTTTTGTTATTCTGCTCTCATCCTGTTGTATCTTCCCAGCACTGATAAAGAGCACTTAGCTGCTGTCCCGGATCCCCAGGGAGTGAGCAGAGCTCCCGGGGCTGCTGGCAGGTTTTCCAGGGATCCAGTGAGCCCCTTGCTTGGGCCTCAGGCATCTTTTGAGATGGGCAGTACTGCTAAGTGAGCTTATGGCCAGCTGGGTTTGCCAGTGCTGGTGGCTCCAGCACTGTGAGCACTTTCTCTACTTGTGCCATGCAGACCTGCTTGCAAACCAACTCTGCCAGCACCTTGTTGGGCTGGGAAAAAGGTAGATGAGTACAAAAACGTCTTTCCACTAGCTCCTGTGGCCTGCCACTCGGGCTGCTCACAGCCCCTGGGGTGCCTGTCTCTGCTGGGTGGTCTGCTGGGAGTCACTGCATCCTTTCAGGATGTTCCCTTCAGGAACAACTCCTCTGGGACTCAGTCCTTTTAAGACTAAATACCTAGCCACCAGATAAGCCATCTCCAAAAGGAAGAATTGGCATTGTGGGATGGGTTTGCATATGAATTAAAATAAGCAAATGCCCCAAAATCTCTTTTGGTCAGATCTTCAGAGGAACTGGAATATCCAGTTCAGTATGAAAATCCCTGCATCCCTCAGCATGCAGCTAGGGATGGCTGGGAAGCAAAAGCCTGTCTGTCGGGGTGTTTCAAGGGTTTGAGTACTTGTGCATTTTTATATGTCAGAGCAACACTATATATATGTATAAAATAGATGGATTGTTTGGTTTTTTCCCTGCAGCACACATCTTTGAAGCTTTCCCAACACTATGGTTGTGCAGAGGAGGAGCCAGCCCAGCCTTCCTTTTTGCCTTTGCTTCACATACTTTGTTGTGAAGATGCTAAATGACAGGAGTATTCAGTTCTCCTCCTCCTCCTCCCAGGCATCAATCCTACTGCTCCTGCTGCTGGGCCTCATAGCGTTTTCTCATTTCTGAATAAACAAGGTAATTCTGGATCATTACGATAATGTGGGATTAACACTGAGGACTTTCTAACTTTCCAACTCAGCACAGAAGACACTGATGCTGCATTCTGACCCCTCCCTACCATCAACCAGCAGGGCACTCACAGGTGAAATGGAAATATCTGTGTAGAGGTAACGCCTGCCTGCACAGCCCGCACGCTGCCTGCCAGCAGGAGCTGCTGAAGGTGTTTCAGCGATCTGGCACATGATGAACTGGAATGATTTCTGATTTCAATCCTGACCCCCCTTCCCCCCTCCCCCATCATGCATGCATAATTTAGCAAGAATAATGAGCCAGCTCATCATGTCTGCTATGATACACCAGCTGATGAAGTGGCCTCTCATCTCTGCAGCAAACAGCGCACCCTGTGTGAGCCCTGGTTTGAATGACTTGGCTTTCACTGAGAGCTCTGAAACTTTTGAGTGGATTTATTTCACTTTTCTCCTCGCATTTGATGTGAATTTCATGCTAATGCACTTCAACTCTCTTGATGTTCATGTCAATATTCCAACTTTCACATCTTTTTCAGTAACGAGCAAATCAGGTCCCTAAAATTTCTCAAGAATTATGGTTTCAAAGCAATTGTTTGTAAACACATTACTCAAGGAAGTCTGTTAGCAGAATATTCATGGTATAGGTTTATCCTCCATAAGGAAAAAAATCAGGCTTAAATAGCTGTGTGCTTTATCTGCCATACTTTCCCTTTTCAGACTCTATAACTACTATATTAGATTCTAATATTATATCTAATTCTTTTTTTTTTTCTCTTTTTTTTGAGGAGGAGATGAAATATCTGCCTAAATTCTGAATTGTGCTGTTTGGTTTTTTCCTGTCTTGTTAAATGGCAACTGTGGGAATGAGCTTTTTTGAGGGTGAGGTTTTAATAGCAGTGTATATGATAACAAGGTTTTTCTAAATGCATGAAGTGAAATTCAGACTCAAATTATCATTTGATTAAAAGTGGGATTATGTGAGCTCACAGTAATGATTTTTCTGTGAGGCTAATTTCTCTTTCATCTCTCTGAAAGCTGGGAGGAACCCTTCTGCAATAATCAGGCTCACAGTGTTATTGTAAACCTCCTATGGTTTTGAAAAGATCTTGGGATGATATATATTGGAAATACAGTGTTGATACATGTCTGTAAAGTTACAGTGTAACCCTTGCCTTTCCTTATGGTGGGCTGCAAAAATCCCTTTAGACTTTTTTTTCGTAAAGGTGAGGCTGAATATTGTGATTTTTAAGGGTTTTTATAGAAGTTTAAATATTTTCAAAACCCTCGACCAGCACTCCACTGGGCAGGAGTTCCCGGGAACCCTCTGCTTGAGAAAGTCCCACCACTTCACTGCTTTCTCTGTGCCATTTTAGGAACCTGCCTACCTTTGGCTACAGGCTGGAGCAGGACATGATGCTGTGGAGCCTGTTGAGCTACTTGAACAAGAGGCAGCTCCTCTGTCTTCTTTGGTATCTCTGGTTTCAGAGGTAAGTTTTTTGTCTCCCAGATCTGTTCAGATGCCATCTTCAGAGCTCTTTCCCTTCCTGAGAAGACCCTGTAGATAAATGCCTCTGGCTTTTCCCCACTCAGTAGCACACAGATGACTTGAGTGCCCCCAGGTTACTGAAGCAGAGCTTTACTGCTTTGTGCTGGGACTTATGGGGTCCTATACCTGAAACTTCATCAGGTATCTGTGTCCTGCACTCGGTTCATCATCCACAGAATGAGTTGGCATTTTGCAGGAAGCTAGGAGTGGGTACCCTTGTGATCCACAACTTGCTGGCTTCTTCTAGGCATGGAGCTCGTTGCAAGCACAGCAACTTCTTTGGAAATAGCTTGGCAGGTTATGTCCTTTGAGAATTATGGTTGTGCCATGGGCTTTGTAATAAATTAATTTTGATACAAATACTAATTTTGATACAAATACTAATTTTGATTGGAGAAGTAAACAAAATGTTTTTGGAGTAGTTATGTCAGTGTTAAGTTGCTTTCCCATATTAATAGCCCGCAAATAAAAACCTGGCAACATATTCCTTGTTCAGAACCATACGCCGACTGTTGCACAACATCCTTGCTTAGTGCAGATGAACTTTATTTCTTACAGTTTTTGACTCTCTACAGTTGAAGAATGAGCATCCAGGAGTGGGGTCTGAGCAGAAAACAGCCTTGGGAAGGGGCTCAGCCCGATGGCTGCAGGAGGCTGGGATGGCACTGGGGGTGGCTGTGGTGGCTCCCTCTGGGCACACAGCAGGAGCTGTGCCTGGCAAAAGGAGCAGGTCTTGGTGAAGGTGCTCCTACACATCCACACCAGTTGATGATGGTGTGCAGTGGAAATGATGGGCGAGCACATGGTTTCCGAAGTCGAAATTACAGCTGGTGGCTTAGCCTGGAGATCAATGAGAGCTCAGCAGGGAGGGGACATCTCTGTGCCCTTGCCAGCTGACAACCAGTTCTTTGCAAGGTTTTAGTACTTCTCCATTGGTGTGTCTCAGAGTCCTCAGGGTTAGGTGGCAAGAGCTGCAGTTCTCTCCTTGCTGGAGTGGTTGTTTTTGGGGGGCTTGCTGTGTTGTGCTGTCCCCTTGCTCCTCCCTATGGGACACAGTCCAGCACCACAGCCTCCTTCCAGCTGTGGGCACAGCAGCAGCTCTGCTGGTCATAGGGCTCATCCTGGGACATGATGCTCTGGGGAACAGTCTGATGCTGCCAGCACTTGGATCACAGAACCACAGAATATGCTGAGTCAGAAGGGACCCACAAGGATCATCAAGTCCAACTCCTGGCCCTACACAAGACCATTCCGAAAAGTCACACCATGTGCCTGAGAGTATCATCAAACACCTCTCAAAATCTGTCAGGCTTGGTGCTGTGATCACTGCACTGGGCAGCCTGTTCCAGTACCAAATGACCCTCTGGGTGAAGAACCTTTTTCTGATATCCAAACTAAACCTCCTGTGACAAAACTTCAGGCCATTCCCTCAGGTCCTGTCACTGGTCACCACAGAGAAGAGATCAGTGTCTATCCTTCCTCTTCCCCTCATGAGGATGTTTTAACTGCAGTGAGGTCTCCCCTCAGTCTCCTCCAGGCTGAACAGACCAAGTGACTTCAGCTGCTCCTCATAAGGCTTCCCCTCCAGGCCCTTCACCATCTTCACTGCCCTCCTTTGGAAGCTCTCCAATAGCTTAATATCTTTTTATATTGTGGTGCCCAAAACTGCCCCAATATTGCAGGTGATGCCGCACCAGTGCAGAGCAGATCAGGACAATCCCCTCCCTCAACTGGCTGCCAGGGCACTGCTGTCTCATATTCAACTTGCCATCGACCAGGATCCCCAAGTCCCTTTCCATGGCACTGCTTTCCAGCCTCTCATTCCCCAGTCTGTACAAACATTTGGATTGTCCCACCCCAGGTGCAGAATCCGGCACTTCACCTTGTTGAACTTCCTATGGTTGGTGATTACCCAGCTCTCTCATTTTTTGAGGTTTCTCTGCAGGGCCTCCCTGTCTTGAAGGGAGTCAACAGCTGCTCCCAGTTTTGTATCATTTGCAAACTTGCTTAGTATCCCTCCTGGTCCTGCACCCAAATAACTTATGAAGATGGTGAAGAGCACAGGGCCCAAGATGGAGCTCTGTGGAACCCCACTAGTGACAGGTCACCAGTCTGATGTCACCCCATCCACTGTTACCCTCTGAGCCAATTGCTCACATGGTGTGTTTATCCAGCTGTGTGCTGGACAATTTGTCCAGAAGAATACTGTGAGGGACAGTATCAAAACCTTTATTGAAATCCAGAAAGATTGCATCAACTGGCTTCCCTTGATCAGCTAGGTGGGGTTACCCTGTTGTAAGAGGAAATCGGGTTCAATAAGCAGGACTTTCCTCTCATAAAGCCATGCTGGCTTTAACCACTGACTGCATTGTCTTTCAGGTGTTTTTCAGTATTTCCAATGACAATCTTTTCCATAACTTTACCAGGCACTGCAGTGAGACTCACAAGCCTGTAGTTTCCAAGGTCCTCCTACTTGCCTTTCTTGAAAATTAGGACAACATTTGCCAGCTTCCTGTCAGCTGGGACCTCTCTGGATTCCCAAGACCACTCAAAAATCATCGAGAGGTTTTGTGATGACATCAGCAGCTCTTTGAGGATTCTGGAATGAATCCCATCAAGTCCCATAAGTTTGTAGGGATGCTTCAGGGCCAACCATTTCCAGATTTACACTGGGGGGGTCCCTGAATTAAATCATGGAGCTGCTTTTGCAGGCAAGCAGCAGGCTCTGCTCAGAGTAAGTCTGTCTGGGTAGAGTTCCCTAAGTCTGTTACTGAGATTATTTCCATACTCAGCATAAAAACACTGAAGTGCTGTGAGCACACTCGGGCATCGGAAGCAGCCTTGGGACCTCATGTGGACTGTGACCTCAGATGCCACTGGCAGTTTTAACTCATTTTTTTGTGCTCCAAGTAAATGCCAGAAGAATTGAGGAACATGGACAAAGTGCAGGAGGATACTAAAATGACCTGCCATCATCTTAAACGCCAAGCCTGACACAGGCAGCGGGGCCTTGCTGTGCTTGCAGGAGAACACAGCCATGACAAAGGGCCAGGTTCCTCCCTTTCCTCACTGCTGGGCTGCTTGCCTGCAGATTTTGAACATCCTTCAAGTAAAAGTTGAACAAAGCTCCCTCCCTGCTCAAAAGCTCCCAATTTGTCTCTGCCGGCCGCACGCTGCTGCTAACGGGAGCTGGCAATGCCAAGTACCGGCAGTGCAGATGGAAAGTCCAACAGGGGACTGAGCACGTGCTCCCTGCCTCACTTTCCAGCTCCAAGCCAAGACAGTTCAGCTGCCAGCACCGGGCAGAAGCCAGAGAGAGCCTGTGGCTCAGGAGAGGCTGAGCTGAGTTTCCACGGGGGAGTCCAGCAGGCTCTTGTCCAACTCCAGGCTCCACAGAGGCTCCTCAGCTCTCACTTCCCTTCCCAGGATGTTGCTCAGGCACAGTCTCAACCCCACAGTCTGAAATGCAGTTTATATGCTCTCTATATTTTGTTTCTTCCCACTGTCCTTCAGAGGACTGGAATAAGAAGCAGCAGAAGGCTCCCAGTGTTTCTTCCGCAGGGATGGAGTGCACACTTCTCCCTTGGATGCCACAGGCAGCTGTGAAACAGCCAGTTTCAGAAACCAGCTCTGTCTTTGAGGAGATTTGCAGTGGTGATGGCTCTTCTCAACCCTGCTTATCCCAGCTGATACTGCTGTGCTACTTTCCTTCTTAACTCTGTATCCCTAATTTCTCCTAACTCCCTGTCTCTCCCCATTTCATCCCATGTCCTGTAGCGGTGTTACTGGGAGTATCCCTGCAATGGCACAGGACGTGCTCCAGTTGAGGCAGATACTCCCAGACACACCAAAGGCTGCTGAGACCACCCCTCCATGCTGTCAAAGCACTGCTCGACATCTGGATAAACTGTTAGATTTTCACTGAGACAAAATGAGGATTTTTCTTTTTCCTTCTCATTTCTGATATAAATGTTTCCACCAAAATCTTCTTGAAAAAATTCAGCAAAACATCTGGCCTGGGGAAAAAAAAAAATCTGAAAGTGATTGTTTTCATTTGTGCAGCTTTACAAGCACCTGGAAAGGGAAGGTTTGGAGTCAGACAGCAGGAGGCCACTGGTGGCTGCAGCTACCTGAGAGGCCTGGGAGTGGGTAAAGAGCAGCTGTCTGGATGCAGGGTGTGGGATGCACCACCACACAGGGCCTGTCTGCATGGCAGCTTGGCTCCAACTTCATCAGGAATTAGATTAAAGTAAAATGCTCTCAAGTTTCCCTTTCTAATTCTTTCTTTTCAAGGGGCATACATAAATAAGCGTTTAGCATATAGCACGGGACTCGTAGTGCCTTTTGAATGATTTCTTTAATACCAAGCCTGACTGGAAGTAGGTCAACTGAAAAATCAGTAAATTACAATTGCAAAAATACATTAGGAACTGCAGTGTGCATAAATCTAACTGCCATTTAGCAGAGGTCATAACAAATTAGAAATTAAAGTTTTAGATAGAAAAGTTTTCCAGGCTCTGGTCTGTGAAGCAGCCTCTGCTTCTGGGCTCTTTGCCTGCCCCAGTGTTACTCTTCCTCTTCACTTGGACAGCTACAAGAGCAACACACTACGTGGCTTCATGTGTCAGACCTCCTGTCCTTTCTGCTTTTAGGGTTAGATTATTACATAAAACCTTGTTTCTGGTGCACTCTTTATAAAAAGGATTGATGTTGCTATGACTAGCAAAGGGACAGGGAGTACAGACACTCTTCTGAAAGCCAAAATCTACAGCTTATGTCAATATGGTATTTGGGCATCACTGGGTTTTTTCAGTTGGAAGCCTTTTGAAATCCTTCCAACCTTGACATTGAAAAATCAAACTCTCAGGCTTGAAAATCTTGTTCTTTTTCTTTATAATGAGGAGGTGGGGGATGGGAAGGTGTTTGGAGGAACTACAGTTTCAGCAATGAAAATGTAAGCTTTTTCTATTTTCTTTTTAGAGGAGAATAAGTCAAAACACCCACAACCCCAAATTTCCAAAGCTATAATCTGAGTATGTCCAGCCAGAAACACTAGCAAATCTGTTTCTTTAAGAATGTTCTTTAGTCTCCAATTAACATTTTAAATATGAATTCTCCAACAAAAGAAAACCAGTTTAATAAATATGTTGGGTGAATTGTGATGACAAATACTTTGAAATAAGCATTTTAAAAAAGCAATTAGTGTTTTCTTGTTCTCAGGCTTATAGTCTCTGGGCCAAGCACTTTCAAACTGCAGAAAATCCATATTTTTTTTCCTCCTCTCCATCTCCTCCCACCTAATTTCAATGTTGTTCTCTTCCCCCAGTGTGGTTCTTGCTCTGCTGTCTGCCAGGCATGCCTCCTCCTCCCAATACAGACAAAACTGGTAATGTATTTAAAAATGAATGCTTGTTGTGCCCTGGCACCCATGCTCATCTCACTTTCAGATTCCTCTGAAGGGTAAGAGGCACTTCATTTTTTTTTAAAAGGTAGGAAAATTCTAGTAGTCAAGAAAATAGCTTTAAAAAGTGCTTTCCTCTAAACGGCTTTCTAGGTGATTATTTGCCTGACTGTGTGTGCTCTCAGATGCCCAGGCAGTGAAGGTCCTTCAGCATCAGCTGCTGACATCAGTGAGATAAGCAAGTTTAAAGCACAGCATGTCAGTGCTTGTCTGTGTTGCAGATAATCCACTAAGCACAGTCATTGGGAAGTCCCAAGTGTGGCCAAGGGCAGTTGGGAAGAAAGAGTTTTAATTGCTATCTAAGTTTCTATCTGTAATTTCTATCTAAGTTCATGTTATATTACTTTCACCAGTGGAAGCCTGGAAAACTTCTGTTTAGTTCTCTGTAACTGCTAGAGCTTCTTCACGCTTTCACGGTGAGAAAATTCACCCTGGTACCACAGCAGGCAATGTGAAGCACCCACGTTGCTGTGTTACATCCTCTTGTACAGCAGAACCACATTTTTAAATGGCAAGAGGCTTCTTGTCTGTCTGCATCTCCCCCTCCCTTCCCCCAGCTACTCTGTGGTGAGTTTGCCATCCTTCTTCTCTCTGTATCAATTTCTAACACAGGGCTGCAGGGTGATGCCACTGCTGAATTCTTCTTTCTGATTGAGGGGAAGTATTTAGCTGAGTTTTGCTCATAATAGCCTAAAATAGAAGCAAACACAAAAACTGAAAAGCTGTTTACAAATGCAGCTGGGCTCTTGGACATCACATCTATATGGCCCTGAAAAGCAGGAGCCACTTGCTTTGCCAGAGTGATGGTTTCTGTGTCCTAAAGCTCTGGAGTCCCGAGTGCCAAGTGTATGATAGGCAACACTGGAGTGGGGAAACACCATCCAGTTGCAGAGGTGAATGTCCTGTCAGCCCCCGGGATTGCTGTCCTGTGTAACTCTGACCTGCATGAGGCAGTGGCACCCCGTAATAAAGCTCAGCTGCTTACCAGCACCCTGCTGGCATCTGTTTTCTTTTGCCAGCTGCATTTTTTAGCAGTGGCCTCTACTGTCTCTGTCATGTGACCTTGGTCTGAACTTCCAAAATACCTTCTTTCTCCCGAACCTAGGGCTTGTATTTGTTTATTTTATAGCACCCTGGGAGAGGGGACATCCTGCAAATTTGCATTGTACTGACTGTCAAGCTTATTTCTTTAATACTCCACAATCCATTAAAAAGAAAGCTATAATAATTCTGCTTTAGGTTGAATTTTAAATGCAGGGAGGGAATTGCAGTTGTAGACACTTAGCGGTTTCTTTTTAAATCTTTTACTAAATAGTATGCAGATATTTTGATATCTACTTGTCTTCTCATGCTAAAACATATATTTTGGGGCATAATTGTATATACTAAAGAGGCAAAGAAGGAAGAGGTAAGACTGTGTCATGATTCAGATGTAGCTCTGTATCCTCAATGGCACAAGTAGAAGCCAAGGCCTGACTGATGCTCCATTTCTGAGCAAATTATGAATTTCCAATGGGACTGGAACAGAGGCACACTGAGATGGGCATGAGCCTAGGGCTGCAGACCAAATCACGTGCTGCTGATGGGTTTTCATCCTTACTTGCTGTTTGGGGCTTCAACCTTGTTAATGGAAAGAGCACTGAGTGTTATGAGTTTGCAGGATCCTGGGAAGAAATAATTCCCCTGCCCAGGAGCTCTGCTGAGGCCTGAACTGCAGGAGGTGTCTTTGGCCAATTTATGGAGAGAGGAAAATGAATGGGAATATTCTCTGATGTGCAAAGCCTTTGCCACAGGAATCCTTCAGGGGTTTGGAGCAATTTGGCAGAGTAGAGAGCCTTCAATCCATATACATATCAGAGCAGATGGCTGTCTGTGCATTCAAGGCAGCTTTCAAAATCACTGCTATGATGTGACTTTAAATTGATGCTTTTCATGCTCCCCTGTCTTGGCATGGTGGGTCCTGCCTGTATAGCAGAACAGGATTGTCCTGGGAAAGACTGGGATAACGAGGAATGAAAAAGCATCTTTGCTTGAATACAGCAGAACACCTGTCTGAAAAGATAAAGAGATTCTACTGCAATCAACAGGGTTTGGCCTAGGTACCACTAATTTGTCAAGTACAGGAGAACAGTCTCCCGTTTCAATTTTAGTTTTAGCTTTTAAAACCGTGACTCTCCATCTCCTTGGCAGCTGTAGAGCAGCACAGCTTCACTGACTGCCACTGAGCTCTGCTGATTCAAAGCCTTTACGTGTTGGTTTGCTGCAGAAGGTGAGTGTGAGTGCCACGGAGGCACCAGGAGCAGGTGATGCTCGGTGAGGATGACAGCCTTGTCCCCTGCCTCACTACCCAGGTCTGCTCTGATCAGAGAGGGCCAGCCTGGAGAGCTTCCTTGGGAAACTAACAAATCTTTCCTCTCAACAGGGGTCAAGGCAGGGTGGCGCAGTGCTGATCACAGCGGGGATAAGTACTGGTCTCTGTTCGCCTGTTTTTTCTTAACAATCACCACTCACAGCCCGTTCACCACTTCAAAGAGGGAGCAGAGACAGGCATGAAACCCATGGGAGCACCTTTCTTTTTTGCTGTGTGCAAGTTGCTAATTACTGTTTTACATTCTGTCACTTAGATTGTACATAATCAGAAATCGGAGCCAAGGAAAATCAGGATGATAAATACATTAGTAGAAGGAAAATACATGGAATATTTGGGTTTGTGTTCCTTTTTATTTGAACAGCTATTTCAACAGCAATTTATCCTCTTCAGTTACTCAGTATAACTATACTAGCAGAGGATGAAGTAATGATTGTTAATGATGGGTAAATTACTGTCCAAGCTGGTGAATCTCACACGTTCTTGTTACCTATTAAAATTTATCTGTTGAAAATTTCTCCACAGGGGACTGAGAGACAACTGGTCCTTCCTATCCAGGTTACCAAACATCTTGTGTCTATTATCAGAGAGTTGGCTCTACTTAAAATCTAACTTCTTCCATATGTCACTTCCAGATGATCCGAAGAGAAGCCTGAGTTGAGGAGAACAGCAAGGGAAAGGGCATTACATACGTCCATCTCATCAGGAAGTTTTGTCACACTGCCAAAACCCCAAAGCATTCGAGTTTCCAAACCAAGTTTCTCTCGCCCTCTAAATCAGCTCAGTGTGCCTTGCAGAAAAGCAGTCTGAGGAGCAGTGTCCTTGATGGAGCTAGTACAACTTGCTTATTTTTAATTGCAACTAATGAACCAAGCATTCCGCATAGAAGGGGAAACTCAAAACTCCTGCAGGGCCAGACCTGTAACTGGTGGAGTGGGACCCTGTGTTGCTTGGGGCACTTTTGTCCCTTGGAGCAGCCTGCTGTCCCACTTTCCTCTCTGTACCTTGTCCTCAGGCTGCAGTAGGGCTGGGCGTTTGTGTTCTAAACCTTTCCCTACCTCATCCTATGCTGCATTACAGCTGACCTTAATCCCAGCACTGGGTGACTCAGCCCTTCTGTGAGGCAGCTCCTGCTGCCCCTTTCCTCTCCCTGCCTGACCTCCCGTGCACTCAGATGTGCTTCACTGCTGAATTTTGGTTTATATGCTTCTCTGGAGTCAGAAGAAGCATAAGCGGAAAAATAGCTGCTGTAAGAAGTTACCTGACTTGTCCTTTTCTGTGTGGCTTGGCTGCTGCCCCAGCCTGCCAGAGCACTGCTCAGCAGTGCCCAAACCTCCCAGGCTCTGGCATCTAGTCTGAGGAGGTTTGCGTGTGGTAATGTGTTCAATGGCTCTCATTCTAAGTACTGAAAAATGCAAAACACCCTGGAAAAACTGCTGGCCTTTGGTACTTAACTCTTTGATGATCATGTAACAAGCAGCTAATAACGGTAAAAACTTAAATGTTTCCTCTTTTTCCACTGATTTATAAAAGAAGCGAAATCTGACTTCCCACCCTTGTTTAGAAAATCTCTGTAGACAATGTTGCTTATTTGCATAAGATATTGCTATTTACTTCACTATTTTTACTCTATTTCAGATTAATATCCTAGAATTTACTGATTTAAGATTTGAGACATTAGAAAGCTACTAATTTTCAGGTCCTAGCAAGAATTAATCTGTGAAAACACTGTCCCACGGACTCTTTCAGTGAGACTTGCTGCATTAACCTGCAGAGTACAAGTGTATAAAAGCATCATTTGCAGTGAGATTTGTCTCAGGTGGCAGTATCTCCTGTCTACAGTATGAAAGAGGTCCACAGGCTTGTGTCACCAAGTGAAGGTGACAGAAAAGAGGAAAAGTGACTCTAACCTCTCCACTGCTAATGACTGGCAACAAACCAGATGATGGCTGGGGCATCCACAGTGTGCTTGGCTGCCCAGGCTTGAAGCACCATCCCTACTCTGTGCATCACTGGGCAATGGTAGTGGAGGCACCTGAAGCATGGAGATTATGTCAGAACTAAAACACTTACGAGAATTTCAAGGCCCAAACAGCAATATGAATTTTGTTACATAGTTTTTATGCACAAACAGGTATAGTCGAAAAACACGTTGTAAGTTCCAACATACATAGAGGGTGTACATTCAATTAACACCTTAGCTCTCATCTTCTGCATGAAAATGCACAAGCTCCTCTGTGAACTTGAGTTGATCTTTGGTCCTTCCTCTAGCAATCAAATATATTGTTTAATTTTTTGGACATCACTGACGGGCACTTCATAAATACAGCTAAATCCATCCTGGCAAGCTTCATCTCTAATTTTACAATGTGGTTTTCTGTGGCAGATGACTAGATTTTCTCTTAACTGTTTTAACAACAGCATCTAGCATGATTCAGGTTTATTCTCCTATCAATCTTACATGTTGTGCATTCAAAACAACCTACTCTGGTGTCTGGAGGGCTGTACAGTCCTCCTGAAGCAGCAGGTGAGGTGCTTTAATCTGAGATTCCCATTATGAAGATGATGCAATCAATCCATCTGACTTCTTAATACCTGTGTGTAGGATTTTTTTTCCCCTCTGTGACTAGAAGTGACTCATTGCAACTTCTCTGAACTGCCCTGGAGAAGAAAACTGCTTATCTGTGATGCTTGTCCTGCTTCTGTTCCTCTCGGAGGGTGAGTGATGGGCCTGTACCTGCCCAGTTTATCCTTAGTCTGGCTCTAGGGACAGGCAACAGTGCAGAGCTGCTGTGCCCTCCCAGGGGATTATCCTGTGCCAGCCTCAACACTGAAGAGCTGTTGGATGAGGTGCTGCATTTGTGGTTGGTCTCTTGGTGCTCCTAGTGCCAAAAGTTTTACTGGGTTTTTTTACCGTGTTCTACTTTCCTCCCTGTGTGTGCTCTCCTTTCACAAGCAGAAATGTTCAGAAACAGCTGGAGCTGCTGGGTGAGAAGAAAACCATATCAGCAACTGATTTGAATGGGAATAACAGACAGTTGTTGATGGGAGGTCAAGGCTATGGTACGTCATGTCTAACTAGCTGTTTATCTTCTATAGTACTTTCAGAATGTTTCCTCGCTATTTTTTTTGCTTTTTTTTTTTTTTTTGAAATGGAAAATCTGGGGGTGGTTCTTTCCTTTCTGCTTGTAATCTCTCGGTTTAGTTAAACCCACAAAAATGCTGAGAGAAATTGCTTAATCCCACAGAAGTCTGTCATCATCTTTCAGCTTGATACAAATTTTTGTTTGATTTTTGAGGAGACCGTTGTTTAAAGTGTTTTCTAGGCTGTAACAGAAGATGGTATCTGTATGTGTTATGGAAACTCATTTAATAAGTACAACCAACATATTGCAAAACCGATGTTCTGCACGTTCAGATTTCAGGCTCAGGTCAAGGAAATGTCCCAGGGAGTCGGGATCAGCAGGATCCATGTGCTATGTTTGGTCTAGCACAGGTTTCACCACACTTGATGGCTAAGAGTACGTGTCTGTGAGGGTCTTGCTTTCTGCTCTTTAATATATCAAAGCTCCTGCTCTTAGTGCAAAGATCAGCTTCCAGGCTTTATGGCATTAGTGCAGCCTTCTCCAAAGGAGATACTTACTATGTTTTCCCTTGTTACTTCTTCTAAAATCACCTTTCTTTGAAAATACGTGTTGTGTTCTGGGGGGTTACAGGTTTGGCAATTAACTGTATATGCACTTTGCAGGACAATATCTGTAACAGAACAAAATAGGTATGCAGATGTATTTAGGTCCTGACTTCCCAAAAGAGTTGTTGGTAAGGACCCCTTTTTTGGCCAAAATGTCTGTGATTCAGCATCCATCACTGATCTCTGAAAGTCATTATCACACTCGTCAAACTTGCAAGTTTTTTATGACTCACAAATTCTCAAACTGCTGTTGAGTATACAACCTTTTAATTAGATCTTTTTTACAAGTCTGTTGATTTATTAAAAGGACAATCTGTACTAATTGAATAAGCAGTGTATCTCTTTCCCTTTACCTTCCATCCTTTCAAAAGATCTGCCTTTAACTGTGGCGGGTATTTGAGTTCAAGTCATCACCTAATCCAGAAAAATTAGATGATTAAATTATCTTGTCCATAGCACTTATATCCTTATGCCTCCAGACTCACAGCTGACACTGAACTGAACTTGCTGTTGAACTCTCTATCTAGCAGCCTGAAAACATCTGGTTTCTTGTGACCAAACTGAATAAGCAGCAAAACTCAGGGGCCTTTTTTTGGTTGAGTGGGTGGGTTGGGTTTTTTTGTTTACAAGTTTTAGCACAAATTCTGAGAAACTTTTGTAAGTTTCATGTTGATGAATGTGGTCATGAACCTTCTTTGGTACAGCAATTTACCCACGTGCTTGTGTCACAGTTTTCCTGTGCTTTTTCTCAGTTGAAGCTCTGATGGCAATAAGGCAGTATAGTGTAGTGTACCAGGCTGGGAAAACACCTCCTGACTGAAAAGCCTGTGACTCTTGGTGGCAGAAACTGTACAAAAGATTGCTCAAGTTGAGCTGGCTGGGAGGTTGCCCTCACTATCTCCCAAGATAAATATGCGGTTTCAGTAAAACATAGTGTTTCTTTTGTTTAAGAAAGAAAAATCCCACGCTTGATTTGGAGGAGCAAGTGAATTCAATTCTCCATCATTTGGAGGAGACATTTCCTGTGGGGAATGTTGATGAAATGTTGATACTTGTCTGCTTTTACAACAGTGGCTTGTGCCAGTGTTGTGGCCAAACCTCAGTAGCTGAACACTGTCCTGTGGCTGAATCACTATGGGGCAGGTGCTGCAGTAAAGAGTGCAGGGTCTTTGAACCCACTTTCACTGACACTCATCTGAACAGGTACATGTGGCTGATTCCTCATAAGGAATGTTTGAGCCAAGAATGTTCTGAGCTCCCATGCTTCAAGGGAGGTTGCAAAACTTGACCTTTTGTGTTCTGCTTTAGGACAAAGCCAAAAGGAGTTTTGAATGGGAAAAAACAGGGATTCTTGAGCGTCACCCATGGCCCACCTTAAGTCAGGATTAATGGTACAGGTACACAGTGGCCCTAGAGACAGCTGAAGGCTGAGCCAAAATATTTTCCAAAGATTGCAATAGAAGTGGCCAGGGCAGATTGCCCTTCTTTCATCAACTCTGCCTTAAAGAAAGCACTGCTGTTTTAAAAGAAGAGTGAACAAATGCATTTGAAATATAGAGCTGTTAAATACATTGGCTAAGGACAGCAGCACAGCTCTGACTTCACTTCATGCAGAGCATTACTGCAATCAGCTGTATTTAATCACCACCTCTGTGCATGTCCCCATAAACAAGGTCTTGTCTGGGACTCTCAGCTGGCAGCAGTCCCTGGCTGATGTGGAAAGCACTTTCCCTGCATTATGGACCTGCATGACTGGGCAACAGGGGCATGGGGAAAGTGAGAAGCAACTGCTAAACTTTGGGTTGGAAGAGTGTAGGAACCAGAATATCACTGGCTTGCTCGGAAAGGTGTGGGATCAAGTACTGGCATCCCACCTTGTTCTCTATGTGATAGATATCCTGCTGTGCAGGTAAAGATTAAGCTTTTCTACCCAGTGTTGAAAGCATGAAATGACTCTACATTGTCTCCCTATAGTTTCTCTGGTCTATTTTTCTGTAGGCTTTAAGTGTTGTGAGGTTTCACTGGGGCTTTGCAGCACTGAGATATTCTGAAACAACCTCAGGAGGTGTTCCCTATGGCTCGGAGAAGCTGCTTTACAGCATGCAGTTGGATTATTTTGCCTTAGTAGGAATCCTACACCTGGATCATAAAAGATAACAGACTTGATCCAGTGGGCAAAAAGAAGGCTCACAGCATCACTCTACCCATGCTCCACTTGGAGGTATGAATAAAAATGGAATTTTACACAACAAATGAAGTAAGTTCCCATATGGAAGGTTAACATAAAGTTGAAAACATACTGATTTTTCTTGAAAATTCCTTAGTAAGGTCAATTGTAGCCAGCTCTTAAAACTAACTTTACTTATTGCATCTTATAAAATCATGTGATGGATGAGGAACATGTGTCTCTTTTGACTATATTATTCTGCCCTATTTCAGCTCCTTTCTATTGCAAAGTCTGTCTTTTGCAGTGTGCCTTAGGTTCATCTAAAGGCTCCTCCTCAAATCTACATCGTTTCCACCCTAGTTAAGTGTGGAGAAAACATTGTTCAGCCTAAAAAAAGAGCATAAGAAAAGACTCATCTGAATAATTTCTGATCTAATGGGTTTGGTTTTTTAATTGAGTTAAAGTAGTCCCAAATTGTGCAAACTCTTGTGAAAAATTGCAGCCAGTACAGGTGAGGAAACACCCACTACAAGGCTGATGGTGGTGATGGTAAAAGCCTGGCAGAGGCCAACACCAACTTACTATTGGTGTTTGTACAGAGAGTGCTACTCCCTGCCCTGGGCAGGAAGAATTGGCTTCCCTGTTCCTTCCTGGCAGAGTCTGTGTCACACCATGTATGAATCCAGGATGCTGTGGTGCAAAAGCTAAGGGAAAAGACTCTTCTGAGGGCTCTGGTGTCTGAGACTGAGAGGCTGAGAGATGAATCCACTGAGTCATCTGCCCTGGGAACAGTGTGCACCGTCACCGGCTTCTGGAAATTGTTATTGCTGTTAATTTCCCAGGACAATCCCTCAGAGAATTTCCAGTGCCATGACAGGAAGCATTTGCTGTAAATTTAGGCAGGAGATGAACTGCCTGTGTTTTCTAATCATCAGGGCCAGGGGGATGACTTGGATGACCAGCCCATGGACACCAGGGTCTGGTGCACAGGCAGCGTAGCAGGGAAGGAGGTATCTCCTGTCTGGGGACAGGTGCTGCCCTTGGGAACATCATTGGTACATTGTCCCTGTGGCATTCTCCCAGCTTCCTGCAGGCTGTGTTGAGAAAGGAGTAATTCTACCCCCCACGCCCCTTCTGACAGCCAGATAAAGAACTGAAACACAAAGCTGCTGGCATCAGTGTCTTGTAGGCTCCAGCTGCATCTCTGGGTGATCCTCGTCTAAAGTCCATTGCTCAGACCCCAAAGACAGACATTCTCCCTCAAAGCTGTGGTCCTGCTAAAAAAACCATGGATGAAGTCCAAGGCTTTGTGCACCAAGGAGGTCTTTAGCAGGAAGGAAAGGAAGGGAAAACTAAACTCAGGTGAAAAATCCCAATGTGATCCCAGATCCAGGGTTAGCTGTACCCTAACACTAAATAGGATGAAGGAAGAATAATTTCCTCAGGTCTCTTTTTGTGCCTGCTAAATAATTAATGTCTCTCTAGTTTAAGCTTGAGCACCTGGAAAGCCCTGGATTGCATATAGGCCAAAGAAAACATATTTTTGCTATTAAAAGCACTCTCGTTTTATCTTGTCAGCCTATGAATTTCTTGCAGACCATGTTAATGTTTGCAAGAGGGAATTTCTCATTTCTCTCCTCCTTGCATGCAACTATTTAGCTGGCCAAAGATAAGGGAAGGTCTCTGGAGAATATCTGACCTATCATTGGAGATTAATATCCCATTCTGGGTATGGAGGGTAAAAAACTTTTTTTTAGCTTTTTGCAGCTTGTGTTATCCTCCAGAACAGTAACACCTCTGAGAGAGCACTGAGGTGTGACCTGGATGGTTGTACATTCCTCCACCACACTGGCTGGGGGGGATCATCAAGACCTGGTGCTGGGAATCCCCAGCAAAGTTTCTGAGCTGACAACAGGCAAGAGAGATGCCACTGTGGGGAGGAGAGAACTGCTTTGTTATGAGGGCACGGAAAGGAAGTCTCAAGTTACTGCCAATAACACAAGGGCAGAAATAAGGAAATAACTTGGTGAATCAACCCTTTCAAACTGAGGTGTTCAAAATTAGATATATAGTGCAACAACCTGATTTCCATATGCTTTGGAATGAATGACAGCCCTGTTTTTCATTAGCCTTTCTGTGTGTGACTAGCTCTTGCCATCTAAATCCAAAAGCTGTGGCTGGAGACTAGCCAGAGCAGTGGGGTGAGGCAGGTGGAGGCATCTAAGCCAGCCCAGAGCCAGGCAGGAGGAGGGGAGGGAGGGCCTGCAGAGTGTGCCATCATCAGTGTTGGAAGGGAAGAAACCTGCAGCCTCTCCATGGTGAGCCCCACCTTGGGCAGCTTGTGCTCAGGAGTGATGCTGTCGCTCCACACCTTGGAATCTGGATGTAGTGGTGAGGAAGGGAAGGAGTTGGAGCAAGAAATGCTGATGCAGTACAAAGGGACACGGGCAGTGGAAGCAGACTGTTAAGATTAGATTTTACTTGGTTTGAAGAAAATACTCCCATTCCATCTATGTTTCTGGTGACAGCCGGGCCCTCTGCAGGTTCTGCAGCAGGTTGTGTTTCCCAGCATTCTCCCATTGCCTGTCTACTCCCACCTCTGTTTATGGCAGAAGAAGAGAGCAATATTAAGGAGAGATCTAACCTTTAAAACACATTTGTCTCCAGGTCTCTTATTCACAGGCCTCTGAAGGGAATATTTTGTAGTTTTTCCAGGTGTACAGCTGTTGCAGATATCCTTACTACCCTAGCTGTTAATTTAGCAAGTAAAATAGAGCTGGCCACTCCCCTCAGCCCTTGGAAAGATGACACAGAGGGTTCTCAGTGTGGTGCTGGGGCTGGGAAGAAGCTATACTTCTTTTCATTGTTGTTTCCCCTGCAGTATTTCAGCTGGGAAGAGCTTTGACCTGCTATCCTAAACAAAGAAGATCTGTGGTTTTCCCACATGATTGATGAAAAGCAAAATCTGCATAGCATCCCTGGGAGGAGTGGGGTAGCTGTGGCAGCAATCAGAAGAGGGAAACCCAGAATTTCCCAGCTGCACAGGAAACTAAGCTAATTGCTGGAAAGGGCAAGGTAGGGGTGGGAAGCATGGTGTGCTGCTGCACCCCAGCAAGGCCTGCTGTGCCAGGGAGGGGCCAGGATTTGGCAGGAGCCTGGTGTCATCCTCAGGTCTGCTGCCCACTGGAACCCTCAAATCCTGCCCGTGCTGCTCCCTTGGGACTGTGGGCAGGGCCCATAGCTCAGGAATGGCTGTAGCACAGGATTATTGCAGGATTTAGGAGCCCTCTCCGTGGCTTATGCTGCCTGCTGTGCCTGCTGCTGTCAAGGAGGAATAAAGAGAGATGGCTCTTGTCCCCCAAACAGCAAACCTATATAATATTGGTGGTTTTTTACATCATTAATGGAGCCGTTCCTACCTTTATTCCTACAAGGTCAAACTATTTGTTTTCATGATGTATGCTAATGCAATCTATTTTTTCTTCTTTCTCAGCCATCTCTTAAAAAAAGTTCTAAGAGGTTTGTTTGGGAAAGTGTTGCAGATGTATTTCTACGTGACATATTTATGCACACTGTCACTGATCTGAATTCAGATCAGCGATGCTGCACTACAGGAATAACTGATAGGTTGTCATGTTTATAAATGTTGCTTTGAGATTTAAATTTAAGAGACAAGCATAGGAAATAGATCTTATCACAATACACTGCAACCAAATAGAGTCCCGATAAAGAGGAATAAAGAAAACAAATGTTATATCTGGGCATTTACATTCTCCCAGATGTTGGGTACCATCTGCCAGGATTTTTTAGCTCTAAACTAGGATGCATTTATAACACCTATAAATCCGGTGACTTCTTCCCCTCTTTTCCCCTCCCCAAGCTTTTTCAAAGGGGAGGATACAGATGATAGTAATAACTCAGGGTGAGTTTTTTCTGTTGGTGAAGGTGGAGAACAGCACAGCACATTTCACACAGAATAACACAGAATTAACTACATTGAAAAAGGCCTTTGAGATCACGAAGTCCAACCTATGACCTAACATCATCTCACCAACTAAACCATGGCAATAAGTGCCACATCAAGTCTTTTTTAAAACACTTCCAGGGACAGTGACTTCACCACCTCCCTAGGCAGCCCATTCCAATGGCCAATCACTTTTTCTGTGAAGAATTTTTTTCTAATATCAAGCCTAAACTTCCCCTGGTGCAGCTTGAGACCATGTCCTCTCGTTCTGTCACTGGTTGCCTGGGAGAAGACACCGATCCCCACCTGATTACAGCCTCCCTTCAGGTAATTGTAGAGAGTGACGAGGTCTCCCCTGAGCCTCCTCTTCTCCAGGCTAAACAACCTCAGCTCCCTCAGTTGCTCTTCACAGGGCTTGTGTTCCAGACGCCTCACCAGTGACTTGGGTGACTTGGCTTCATAAGTAGGACTGTGAGGACTGAGAAACTGGATTGTCTCTAGCAGTGAGCAGGAGAGGTGTGTTTCCACCTTCCCATCACAGTGCTACAGGTAAATGAAGAGATGAAGGTGTGCCTCCATTGGGATTCTGTTACTGGGCTACCCAGAGCATCAGCCCCCCGGGAAGCACTTCGGTAGGTGAGGAGGTTTCTACCTTCCAAAACATTCATGTTTTTAATGCTCTCAGTTTATTCTGGCAACAAGACTGCTAAATGTTGTTACTGTTTTGAAGAGATCCATAGAGGTGTTACATGCATTCATGTGCAGTTCACATGTACTAGTTACTTGATGTTTCAATTCTGATGTATTGCTCCATGCTTGTTACATAAGAGGATTTTTAGATTACCTGGAACTCAGGTTTTTACTGGAAAAAACCCATGGTATTTACTGAACTATTAAAAAATCTTATCTAGTTTTGTTATTATTCTGAATCCTAGGGATTCTGCACAAAGATGAGATTTATTAGAGTCTTGAATGCTCAGTTGTCTGTATTATTTCCATTGGATTGGGAGCAGATTCAAAACTGCAGAAATGGACATTCCCATGGTCCAAAAACCAGAAGGTACAACTAGCACTGGGTTATTTTTTTTGCCTCTGAGTTATGCTGACAGCAGCCATAACATTAAGGCTGAAAAGTTTATTTACTATATAAAGGCCATATTTTCTCCTCTTATCCCAGCTTTTCTTGGCTTTCATTGCTTGGCAGTATCTCCTTAACCACTAACACCCAGAGGCGTGGTATTAAACTGGGATGAAAAATGAACATGCAGAAGAATATTGGAGATTTAAGTGGGTATGGTTCTAGGAAAACCAGTGGAAAATATGTTTACTCCAAGCATCTGTAGCACCTAATTGAGACAGTGATATTTTCTGTAAGAACATAGGGAATGTTTTTCTGCTTTCTCTTTGGCTTTGAATTTCACTTTGAACCAATGTGATGTAAGTCATGGAATTATTTTCTCACAGCTACAATGGAAACTTTCTGCCAATAGACAAGGATGTGTTAATTGGGGTGAAAGAGCTTACATTCAGTTCAGCTTACATTCCATTTGGTGTTTTCTGGAGTTTTTGTTATGAACTCTTGCTTCCTCCTAATTTATTAAAATGTAGTACACAGTAAACACTATTACTTTTGAACTATCAGTGTTGCTATAAATTTGAATGGCTAGAAAAGGCTGGCAGATTGTGATCAAAAGGGAGCTGGTCTACAGCTGTGTGTGAAATCATTGCCTATACTAAATGTGACATAGAATGAAACAAATATTGATGTGCCCATAAAGGATTATGTAGTGCTCCTGGGCCTGCACTATTGGCATTGCCAAATGAATTCCTGTGAATCTATTTTAGAAGAACATAAAAGAACCTGTATCACCTTTAGGGCATCTGCAAGCGCTGCTGGTTGGTACTTAGTTGTTTATCCATAATACTTTTCTCAGGCATCTCTAATTTGAAGGCTGAGTTCTCCTCTAGTGGATTTGCCAGGACAAGTGCAGCCCTGCCAGGATGGGGGACTGGCCAAGGGAAGGCTCCTGGCCAAGGGAAGGCTCCCAGCATGGTGGTATCCCCCTGGAAGAGGTGGTGGGGTGTGGGAAGGCCCTCGGTGGGGAGGCTGTCAGGACACTGCACACCTCACTAGCACTGTGCATATGGTGGAGTTTTAATTAATTACAGCTAAGTCCTGGTCAGCAGTTTTAGCTCATTATGGTCTGTCACTCAGTGCCATTCTAAAACAAATAAAGAAAAAGCATTGTGCATGTTTGATGGGAGTATACAGGCAGAGATGGCCTTTCCTTTCCTGCATTCCAGTCCCCCCTTTTTTTGAGGCAGTGGGATCCTGCAGCAGCCATCTGTTCTAAAAGCTGCTGATTTAAGCAGCCAAATCTTTTTTGACTGTACTAATCTGTATTTGTACAGGTCATCAATCTTCCCAGGCACACATAAGAAAATGCAGGGGGTTGGGAAGCCCCCAGTGTACTCACACTGCCCAGGGAGCCACAGCAGTCTCATACAGGGAGGGCACTCCAGTCTCTGCCCTCGTGGCAACTGCATGGCCAGGCAGGCTCACCCACTGCTCAGGCATCCCCCAGCATTTCAGATTATCATTCTGCTCTATTCTCTTAGCCCTTGAGCAAACACCACTCCTGTCAGAGCTGCCCAGGCCCCTGCTGACAGACCGGTGCTTCACCTGGACATGCCCATGGTCACTGAGAAGGGCCAGGCCTGGAGAGCTGCCCTCTGAGCCATCAGTGACTGCCACAGCCACTTGCCAAAGCAGAGGAAATGGGTTCACACCCCTCAGTCATCAGTCCAGCCTTCTGCTTCCTTGTCTTTTATCATATATGCTTAAAGAGGAGCTGTTTCAAAAATGCATTTTTTTTTTCCAAAGTTCAGATTTACATTTTTCAGAGACCTTTGAAGATGTAAATTGAACAAGATAAATTTTAAAGCTCATTTTAATTAGCATCACAGCCCTCATTTGTGCCATATGGAGGAGCAGAGGAACAAACTGGAGCTGAGAGTGAGATGAGGTGGGTGATGCACCAAACAGCCTCAGTAGTAAGTTGCACCAGTGGAGGTAAGCCCTGGAGACTTACTGGGCACTGTAGAGTACACGGTCATGGCCAGCACAACAGAGCATGATAGTGCCATCAGGGTGGCTGGAAAAAAAATAGATTTTCTCATTTAATGAACTGTATCATTTTAAAGTCATGTTTTGGAGATTAACAATGAACAGAAAAGGCTCCTGGTGCAAATGCTTCAGAGACAGGGACTTCATCCTGCAAAAGGGTAATTGTCAGCCCCAGCTGAGAAGAGCAGGACAGTGTTCAGGCTGCACAAGCAGGGCCAGCTATGGGCTTTGAGTAGAGGTGGTTTCATGAATGTATCTGTGGGGAAAATGGTTGGAGTAGAAACAGTCCCAGTTGCTGCTGGAACAGCTGCTGCAGGCAGTGCTGTGCCAGGCTCTCACAAGCCTCTGCAGACCAGCAGGAATGTAATACCCACCTCATCATGGGGACCAGTATCCAAATGTTTCCTCAGTGAACAGTTGAAAGGAAAGCTAACATCTCTTCATGGACAAAGCTTTGCTACTCTTCTTTAGGCCTGCTGTCAGCCTGAGTGGTGGACGTAGTCTTGGGTATGGGGTTCCATGCCCAGTGGGAGGTGGCTCCACTGCAGGGTCATAGCACTTCTCACAGTGGGAAGGGCTTTAGGGGTTTGCTCAATCTGGTAGAGCTGTTGTGATGGGAAGGATGGGCTGGCTCCTCTTGCTGCTGTCCCTGCCAGTATCACTCCACAGCATTTTTGGTGGGGTAGCTTTTGACCAAAGGAGAGCGGGCTCTGACCTGCTGAGAGGCCAAGTTGTTGCCAAATCTCCAGCACGGAGCTGCTTGTGAGGGTGCAGCCCACAGCAAGGGTTGGGAGCAGGACCTCCAGCTCACCTGAACACCAGTTCTCTCACTTCCCATAAAGCAGAACAGGGCTTTATTTCAGGAATAATCCCTGGGCACAGGCATGGCTTCTTAAGGCACTGGGAGCAGCAAGGGACAGAACTCAGCTCTGTGGGGTCTCCACTGGTGTGGACAAACAGCAGGCAAGGGGGAAGAGCTGTGGTACCTGACACAAAGCGAAACCAGAGGTGAAAAGTTCAGACTTTACCTCCAGCTTCCCACACATTCAAAACTGAGCTGGATTCCCTTCTCGGTCTTAAAAGCTCTTCCAGCCCTCCCTGACTTATAGCACAGAAAGAGCCTTGTTTCTGCCACTCTTTTCTGCCACTCTCAGCCCTTTTGTTTTTTTCCCCTCAGCAAGATTATTTCAAATGCAAACTGATGGGCTGAGAAAGACAGAGATCTTCCCCAGTTCCTACCTACGCCTGCAGAGGAGATCTGTGCTTCCCACAAATGTCCCCATGAGACTGGCTGCTGGGAAGCTCCTGTTGGATGACAGCTCTTCTGGGGGCAGCTAGCCTTTCACAGCTCTGCAAATATCCAAATACTGACAGGGACTTCAAAAAACGGTCTTGAAAATCTATTTTTACCATTGCAAGTACCGTCAACCTTTGCTGAGACCTCTAGGTTGGGCTGCAAAGGAAATGCACAATGTTGGGCACTAAAATAGAAAATATTTATTTAAAGAAGTAAAATGTTCTAATTTCTTCTCTTTTCTGGTAAGTGTAAGTTATTGGCAGTTCAGCACTGCTGAAATAAGTGGGGTGAGAATATGGAAGAGCTCTTGTTAGTCAAAAATATACAACACTTTAATTGTCACCCACTCATTTGCTTTTTAATGTGAACAAGACTTCAGCACCTGCTACCCATAACCACACCTGCTCTGGAGTGGCCCCAGTCTAGGACCTCCAGTTTGTCCACAGGCAGGTTTTTAAGCAAGTACAAAAGGCTCAAGGAGTCTTCTGTGTCTATGATTGTAGCCTGGAAAAAGGGCTCCACACTTTTAAAAGTGGCAAGTTAGCAAAGGAAATGTTGGAACCCCCTGCTCTACTTGTTTCCCACAAGACATGACCAGGTCATAATAACCTCCCCAGCTCCTGTGGTGAGGATGTGCATCCACAGCAACAGCCATCACATGCTGTAATGGAAGAAGATCAAGCTTTGGGTTCTTCCTTCCAGCCTTATGGTTGTTTTTGGAAGGGGAAGAGCTGTGTTTGAGGGTTTTCCAGAATCCTCTGCAGTGGCCTAATCCTGCTGCCACTGATGTCTGCTGGGGAGGCATATGACCAGTGCTGATGATTTCTGGAAGTGAGGGCCAAATATCCAAGTGATACCCTGCATGGGACAGGGGCTGGGCACCTCAGCAATGTTGCTGGTGGGACCTTGAGAGCAATTAGTCCACATAGGTCTCAGAGATACACCTCTAGTTCTCTATGTTACATTGTATTGATGTACAGATTTACCTTGGGTTTTTGCAATTTACTGTCAGGGAAATGGAATAATATTCCTTTCCTTCACCTTTGTGTTGGAGTTTAATCACCATCCTCAGCCATGCGCAGAGACCTGCATCCTGGAGCTGTAATTGCACCCAGGACACATCATAATGCAGAATAATAACTCGATGCAAACGAGCTCTGTGTGTTCACTCAGGATTAGACCTGCTGTCCTTCCCAATGAAATTACTGCTGGACTGCTCATGCTGCTTTTCCAAGTGTGTGCTAAGGTTTGCAATCAATTTGAACAATTCTTAATTTTGATTCAAGTTATCTCCTGAAATATCCAACAAAGAAAGGCAAAGCCAGGAATTCTAAGCAGAGATGAATGTGATTAAAGTGGAAAAAAAAACAAAAACAAAATCCAAAAAAAAGACCTAGGGCTGTATTTAATTTGCAGTTTATCTGCAATTTAAGGGAGTAAACACAACCATGCTGAAGATGCATAAATACAGCTTGGAGAGCCATTGAAATCTAGGTCATGGTTTCAGTTCTGCCTGGATATCTCATTACATAAATCAGGGAGACTGTGCTGCTCCAGGAGCCAGGTGGAGGACACTCCTGAAACCTGTATAATGAAACCAGGTAGGCTCCTGCACAATCAACAGCAGCTCTGCTGCAGACTGATAAACAGGTCATGTAGGCCATTGCTGAGCTGAAATCACTGAATTATTACTGAATCCCACTGGTCAGTCACGGCAAAGGAAGGCTGCCTTTGACTCCCCAGTGGCTTCAGTCTGCAATTGTGCTCCAAGGAGCACCTCAAGTATTTGCCAGCAGTAACCAACTTGCCTTCCAGGTGTTTGGAGGGAAGTATAGAGCTGTCAATCTGATAGTTGTTAACAAAACATGCAATTTGAGGGCCAAGAAAAAAATGGCTTTTCTTGATCCATGTTCATTTGCTTTGCAATCCAAGTATATGACTGCTGCAGAACATGAATCTACTGTGTATTCGAGACCCAGTCTGTGTTTGTGTTTTAAACTAGTCTTCCAAGCAAAACATGTGAAAAGAGAACATTTAAACAGGAAGGGTTTGATATTTTTTTCCCTCATAAATTTCTGTGGGTCTTGCTGCTAATTACTGGAGAGCTCAGGACAAAAGCTTTTCTTTCTAGCAAACCAGCTTCTCCTGTTTCCTGCCCTTCAGTTAATCAGTTATAATCTCCTACTCTGTTTGTTTATTTAACTTTTAAAAGGCTAATTGACTGTTTGTGACATGAGTCTGCCTGAGACTACGAAAGCAGAGTTTGTTTGTGTGTCCCTGCAGTGCAGACAGCAGCTGGGCTCTGGCAGTGCCCACCACTTGCCACTGTGGCCTCTGGATGTTTCTTCTTCAGTGCCCAGTGCCCACTGCACAGCAGGCAGGTTCAGCCCAGCCTGCTGGCTCAGTCCTGCTGTGCATGCCAGTGTGCCTTCCAGGGAAGCTGTTTTCCCTGGAGGCAGACAGTGGCCAGCAGCCCAGTGCCTGTGCAGGTAGGGCATGGGCAGCTGCCAGGGCCGATGACTTGCCCAGCCAAGGCAGAATCCCAGCTGGAGAGGATGGGTTAGCATCATGTAAGGCAGGGACATGGATGGGAGCCATTGCAAGCCTGATCCTCTGATTCCTCTGGTGGGGCTAGAAAAGCAGTTTAGAAAATAAAAAATTGAGGAGCTGTATAGCAACCTCATTTGTGTGTCTGTTAATTGAAGGAAGATGTCTGGGGCAAGAGCAGTGGTCTTTTGTCCTCTCTTGCTCCACTCTCCCCAGGTCCCCTGCCTGGCATAGACATGCCCTTTGAAAGACCAAGCACTGTTGCTTGCTGTGAATATGCAGCACAGGACAGTAGTTGCACCCACAGCTCCTTAATCCCCTGTGCCCTGAACAGACTTCACAAGATGCAAACCAGCATGTCTGGGTGTCAAGGCTTTTCTGCAGTCAGTGTTGTTCTCCTTACCCAGCTGGTACCAAAAAAAACAAAAACAAAATCCAAGAGGCCTTGGACCCTCTGAGCAAGATTAGGGGATAGCTTTTCTCAAATTCTGTATTTAGTTGATTGTAGGTGAGGTTTTTTTGATTCTGTGATTTTTGCTTTGGCCATGCAAGAATAACTAAGCAATGCTGATTTTAAGTTTCTTTTTCTTTTCCCTCTTTAAAATGCATCCCTACATCACATCAGACTTTGGCACCCTTAAAGTTTTCTGTGGCATCACGTGGCTGTAGACTCAAAGAATATGGCCAGTGGAGAAATCCTCCTGCCTAAGAGGAATTTCTGAAAGGATGGATTTGCTATGAAGTATCTTAGTCATTCTCATGCATACACATTATGACTACAAAAGAGACTTGATCTTTGGGAACTGTGTGCTCCTGGAATTGTGTTACAGCATTGGAGGAACAGGCTGCAGTGCAGACTCTTCAAAAGGTCCCACTTGAGTTTGTGGTATGACAAGATTCCCTTTAACCTCGGGTCATGAGGTATGCAGCACTCTCTCTTTCTAAAGTGACTTGAGACATTATCCACGGTACTATAAAAATGCAAAAGGGGACTGCTGTATTACCTCCTGTAGTTCAGGAGGTTTTGGAGAAATCGGTTCATCATTTTTTAACAAAAAAAGCACTTCCCTAGAGCCGTGGCTGCCGTATCTTCTTTTGCAGCAGCCTCTTTACTTTTGTACTTATAACTTTGCAGTTTATTTCTGTAGCAACAACTATAATGTGATAATTTGCATCCATAATCACTTAGCTGTTACTAGAAAGGGTAAAACCGTGATTATCTTTTTTGAAAAAATTATCTGAGTTCAACTGAAATTGCAAACTATAAAAAAATATTAAAAATTAAGTTAATTTCTAGGGCATTAAATCATGACATATTGAGCTGAGCATATGATTTTTATCCTCTCACTGCCATACCAAGGGGCAGACCTGCGTAAGTCAGCTGGAGAGCTGAGACTATGGATGAGGGAACACACAAGAACTCTCATTTGTATTTTACTTAAGCTCTGCCAATGCTGTTCTGTTTTCTCTTCCTCGAGGACTGCAATTACTCATGTACTGTTTTCCTTAGCTCTACTAAACGATGCACAAATTGTTTCTACATTCCAGGTTAGTTTCTGACGTCCCCTCTTCTGTTTGTATGTGGATAATGAAGATGCTGCACTGCTTATGAGGAAATGAGCAGGCTGCCTGAGTGCAGCCTGAGCTGAAGGAGAGAAGTCACATCTAGGTCAGTGCAATTGCTATGGCTTACCACCAGCCCTGAACCAGGGTTTGCCCCAGCATGGCCAGTTCAGTGGTTTTGCACATGTTTTATCTTTCATCTGTGTCTGAAATCTCAATGCTGTCCTTCACTGACAATCTCAAGAGGTAACATGGGCTCTGCTGCCATGAACACTGTGTACAGTCTGAGAAAACTAAGGCCAAAGTGCATTTCTCTTGGTTCACATTCTAAAACCAGCCACAGGGTGTCTTTCGTAGGTCTGTCTCCAGTGGATTTTGCTTGATGTAAAATCCAGAACACAGCAAAAGTTTTTTATTTTCTTGTACATACACACACACCCCACTTGTATGATGAGACACACCTACAAAGGGTGTGTAGATTTGACACTTGTCTTGCTTCAATGCCATGTCTTGGTTCAAATGACCCTCTGTTTTGACGAGTTGATTAAATCTATTTTAGCTGAATACTTAGCAGAAGTCAGGCTGCTGGTAATATAAAATGAGCTAAGAAATATACTGTCCCTATTCTTTGAGCTAGAAAATATACTGTCCACCTTTCACCTTGAGTGAAAGATATCCCTGCTCACAGCAGGAGGGTTGGAATGAGGTGATCTTTAGAGTCCCTTCCAACCCAGGCCATTCTGAGTAGGAAGGGACCATAATTCTATACTTTTCTGAAAATCTTACATTCGTTCCATAAACAGGAGTAAGAAAGCTGGTGCTAAGAAAAGAGAGCAGGCTATTAGAGTTTGATGGGTGTAGAAATGTCAGATGGTATGATTTTCCATGAATTACTGACTGCATAATCAGGTTGAGAAGTCAGACTTCTCTGAGAAAGGCAAGACCCATGTGAGCCATCTGAACCCACACATGGTCATGAGCACTTCATCCTTGCTTGAAGCAACTGGGTGAGCAAGTATCGCATTTTTTTGTCATGTGTGATGTGGGGTGAGAGTTAGAATTACAGAACAAACTTCCCTGCCTGCTGCTTTGTCTCATCACATTTTCATAGGCCAAAGAGAACAAAAAACTCACATCCAATAATGCAAGTGTGGGCTTGCCTTGGCCCTGTGTTCCCTTGCCAGAGGGTGGTGAGAGGTCTCTTCCAGCCCCTGAATGCTCCCAGGACATGCATGACTTACACCTGAGCTGGCCTGGGTCTGCCTTTTCTTGCTGTGTTGTTCTTGCCCGTGGTGCTCACCTACACTGGTCCATGGACTTGTCAAGTAGTTTGTGATGATCTGCAATCTGATAATTAATTCATGGTCTTAATCAGAATACAGTTCTGGAGAATTGGCTCTCTCTTAAATGTCCAGCTTTTCCTGTTGCATGACATTGCAGTCTCTTGACAGCTACTGAAGTCACCACATGATGTGCTCTTTTTTGGCTGTGTGCTTTTATTTTTTTGCTTCACATTCAGAGTATTATCAATATTGATTCTCAAGACAGTTGGTTTGTTGTTTCTAGAGAGAAGTGCAAATTGAGCCTCTTCCCATTTAATATTAACTGAAATTCCCTGGAACATTATCATCTGCATGGCAACCAGAAGCCCATCTGTGCCTAACATCAATACTACAAAGTGAAAAAGCCTGTTTTTTACAACATAAATACACACTGTGAAAATCCTTACCAGCTCTGAATGAGGGCTTGGTGGGAAAAGCTACTCTCTCCCTAACTCCTGTTTCAGCTGGGAGTAATGGACACAGTGATTCAATCCACAGCCAGTCTCATAAAAGTCCACTCCTTATTCTCAGAGATAAATGAGAGTGATATTTTTATAGACAAGTATTGTTGTTGGTAAGTCCTTTCTAGGTCAGTTTAAACCAACACATGTAACCCCCCCTGGCTGTCTCCCAACTTCCTGCAAGCTGGCACATCCACTGGAGTGCTGGGATGGTGCTTTGGAGGGGACATGCTGGACAAGCCACATCATCAGAATCGGGAACTGGGTACAAAACTGCACCTAAGCCAAATATCAAAGTTCAGGAGTACTGAGCTCTACCTTTTAAGGTAAAAAGAATAATTCCAAGTGCTTGATGGGGAGGAGGAAGCCTGGTCATCTGAGATCTAGTCAAAGAGAGGGTCTTCACATCTTCTGATGCTCTTCTGCCAAGGGATAATATCAGTGCAGGCTTCCCTGTCTGAGGCTTTGCTTTCATTCAAATTGATGGTGCTCTTCTGCTTACAAGAAATCAGGACAGCATTAATTTTTTTTAGCTGTGTCTAATTATTCCTTTTCTGTTTTTCTACATATATGGCTGCTTTAATGCTTTAATGCAGTATTTTCCATTAAGCGGTTCTATGCAGTGCAACAAAAATAAACACTCTTACAACAACATGAGTAAGATTAAACTACTAAACTCACTCAAAATATACAATAAATTGCTCATACCATAGTATTGATTGCTGAGTTGATACAAGTAGAAGAACTTGCCCTTAGGAAGCAAAAAAATCATGGTTCCTTAAGCTTTTCTTTGTCAGGAAGCCAAAAAGACAATACTACATGGAAATGTCACCATTTGTTCATGTCAAATGTAGTTTATTCAATTAGATATTTTATAACTCTACTGAGTTATACAAAGGAGGCTAATATTTTTTATTGTTTTTCTTCATGCTGTGACTCTAATACACACAGAGATAACTTAGCCTAGTAAAATACACAATGTAATTTGGTAACGTGTTTATTGGATTCCAGTAAAAGACTGAAAAATTATTCAAGATTTTTGCTTCTTCAACTGAAATTTTCTTGCTTTCTTTTTACTTATTTTGTTTTGAGTTGTTTTTGTTTGGAATTTTTGGTGGGGGTTTTTTGTTGTTGTTTGGTTGGTTTGGTTTAGTTTTTTTCATGATCTTGAAAGCTTTTTGCTTTCTGGAAATGTATCAAAGAAGAAATTGCTAGAAACAGACCTGCTTTTATTTTTCCATCAGAGTCAGGAAAGAAAGACTTTCTGGAGAATGTGGTCTTTAGATATACCAAAGTTTTAAAAAATTTAATTGTCTATGCTTGTGAAACATATCTGAAATCTTGCAGAATGATAAATACACAAGCATCCTATGTTTACAGTAATTTGCCATTTGAAGCTGTCTTATGGAGGGTTCAGATCAGTTCTGGTTTTATGGATCTGGTTTAAACCAGAAAAAAAATTCCCTTTTTCCTGTGGAGTTGGTTTTCCACCAGACTGGAAGCTGGAGCTTCACTTTGTTGCAGAGGTCAGATAAATGTCACCACTGATGCAGGGAAGAGAAATGGGAGCACATAGCCCAGTGCAAGGGAAAGGAGAGGACCAGTGACATCAACTTCAGGCTCACTTAACCAGTGATGGAACTGCAGCTGAAGCAGCTGGATAAATCTATGGACATGCTCATGAGTTTTACTGAACTGGGACAATAGTACCACGCCCTGTGCAATGGCCTTGCCACAGATGTAAAGAAAAAGGAGAAGCAAGGCTGTTCAGTTGACTTTGGGCTGAGAACCATGTATGTGGTCCGTGGCTGCTTCTTAAAGTACCTGTAAGCACTTTCACCGTGTGAATCCACAGGAGGTGACAACTTCTTTAAAGAGCCAACACCCTTCCGGGAAAAATTGCAACAGTTCAGAAAAGGTGAAAGTTTAGCACTGCCACCCTCTTCCTCTTGTGTAATTTGACTAGCTCATCCTCTGAGGCAGCAGGAGCTGACGTCCCCACAGTGCTGGTTTTAGAGCTTTTTTGAAGCCTTGTGTTGTATTAGGAACTGCTATCATGTTTGAACTTGACTGAGGACATGAAACCAACTGCAATTTGGCAAGCCACACAGACTGGAGCTAATTTTTGTTCTCTGTTAATTTACCTGCCCATGGTTTTCTGTGCTGCCCAGAATTTAATCTCAGCTTGTTCAGGAGATGCCAGCCACATTTGTCTGGAGCTGTGCCAGCTGCTGACCAATGGCCAGTCTGGCTACTCCTCCCCACAGCTGGGCACAGCTGCTGTGCAGTAACATGGACAGACCCCAAGGCCAAGGCTTCCCTTGACTACTGCATCCCTGAGTACATAAGAGGAGCACTGAAGGGGTCTTTCACAGCAGGTACAGCTTTGGGCTGCCCTGGCTGGTGAGGAGCTAATGAGGCTGATGTGCAGGAACCCCTCCATGAGCTTATGGGCTAAACAAAGGAGCCGTGGCACAGTTTGTGGAGTGGCCTCTGGGAGGGACGCTGCAAACTATGATGACTAAGAGTGGCCTGGAAGCTAAATCCAGTGTAACTAAGGGTGTAGATTCATTAAATGTTTAATCCAATTTAAATGCAAGCTGCTTCCAACAGAAGTGGCCTCTCCACAGCCCACATGTGCATTCCTACCCTCTCCCTTCTGTTGCCTCTGGGTAGCCTCAAGCTCTCGGATCATGTTGTTCACTCAGCACAAAGCAGCCAATGTTCTATGCATTGTAGGTTTGGTTTGTGTCAGACCATAGCTATGTATACGAGAATCTGACCTGGGAAGCCCCATCTGGTAGGGCTGAGGGAGAAATGCTGCTCTGCTTAGTAGGCTTCAGCTAGACCAGATTGTGTAAAAGGAAGCTGGACTACACAGAAACAAATTTAAATAATGCTCAGGGCTAAAATGGATTCAGCAGCTAAAAATCAGAAAACCATTGGAAACTCCTATTAGCTACTTCATGTAGGAAGCATGCAAAACCTGGAGCCTTGCATCAAACTCCAGTAAGCAGGACTGCAGACAGAGGAACCTTCTTTTGGAAGCAGAAACCAGTCAGCCAAAGGTGGTTTGATGGGGCTTGCTGGTACATTTATACAGGTCAACAGTCTGGAGCCAGGAAGGAGCTCAGATTTACAGATAAATGCCTCTCACATATTCACTTTATTACAGGTCAAAGCTCTCTTCCATTCCCTTTACTACTTCTTGCTCCTGTTTTGGGACAGGGATGTGGCAGAGTTTGAACAGATATGGTGATTGCTCAGCGCTCACACAGCGCTGTGAAGGAACACAACCACGGCATTGGAATCCAAACTAAACACCCTTTCATTGCTGCCTTCTTATGTTTTGATTTTAAACACAGCTTTTCCATTCCAGATGTAAACACTTCCCAGGTTTATCAACTCTGGTTTCTGCAAGTGGATGTTTCTTTCAGGAAACAAGTGGAAGAGCAGCATTCTGCCAGGGTAAGTTCCCAGCACATGAGATTGTTTCTCTGCAATGACAAGCCTGTGGTGAATACTCCTTCCAGTCTTGTCAGATAAGTGTAGTTGCAGAGTGGTAACAAAAGGTGTTATAGCACTTCTGAGAGGAGCAGCAGCTCAGTTTTGGGAAGACGCAGGTGGGAGCTGAAAGTGAGGGACAGAAGAAGACTTCTAGGTTTAATTTGTGATAGCAAAAAACAAACCCAACCAACCAAACAAAAACCAAACCCCACAAACCTCAGAGAAATCAAGACATAAAAGTGGGGATAAAAGCAGGAGCAAAACATGGGAGTTCTTTCAGCTTCTTCTTCCCTGTCCTGCTCCTTCTGTTCTCTCTGTGCTCAGTGTTGCTGCTCTACTCTCTCACCTGCAGTATTGCTGCAAATCCCACACATCCTCCTCCTCCTCCTCGCATGGCTTACACAGCAGGTGCTGCAGGGGAAGTTGTCTGGCACATACAGGTAAGGACTGCCCAGGTGGGCTGGGGCCCCTTGCACTGCATGCCTTACCAGCCCAGCACCAGGCACACAAACCAATGGGAGTTGTGAGGCTTGTGTGCAGCAGAAGATGTTGTGGGTGAAAATCAGATGATGAAGCAAGATTTGAGGCTCACTCACTGCCCAGATAACACACCTTCCCATGCAGGCCTGTGGGCTCTACAAAAGCTCCTCCATGGCAACTCAGGGATGCACAGCCTGCCCCTGCCCACAGTAGTACAGCTCCACCCCAGAGCTGCAGTGAGGCAGTTCCCAGCCACACGGGGAGATGGTGAGGGGAACAAGTGACTGGCACAGAGCACGAGGTCTCAGACCTGGAAAAGTCTGCCCAGGTACTGAGCCGTGCTGGATTCCAGACTCTGCAAACTTTACAGTCAAAGCCATTATCACACAAAGTAAATAGATAAAAATAAATTAATTTAGGCGGCCTGCTTTGCACAGTAATGTCCTGCATGTACCATCACTGAAGTCTTTAATGAGCTCCTTTTACAGTAAATTTTGGCTTTATTATTATTATTTTTAATTCTGTACCGTTCCAGAAATGTCACCCTATTTCACGCTGTCATACAAAGTGCCTAAGGCTGTGATTGAAAAATCTTATGAAAAGACTCATATTCTGTTTCTAATCTGATGTTTCTGTCTTTAGAGTGCCTGTGAGTTTCTTTTTGCTTGTATGACATTTCTATTTTGATCTAACCTCTCCTTTTCCTCCCCCTGTTGCAGTACCTCTGTCTGCAGGGCTGGTTTCTCCTTCACAAGTTGTTAATGTGAAAAAACTACACTGCCCCATACCTGGGCAGGTCAGCTTCAAGCACTCCTGAATCACAGCTTCAGCTGGTGTTTACAGTGGCTAAAAATGAAAAGTGTTTTTACACTGAGGATAATGGCGTATTTGCACTGTGAGATATATCTTAGATGTAAGAATCATTATTTATTTAATAAGCACATCAAAGAATACCACTGGGGAAGGGAAATTCAAAGTTTCCCAGAATAATCAGATTTCTGCTATTATGTGAGGTATTTTTTTCTCAGGACTCCATAATAATAGTAATAAAAGTATAGTTCTCAGAAATCATTTAAAGCATTACAAGAGTGAGCTAAAAAAAAAATTAAAAAATTGTTTCCTTAGAAGCTAGAAATTTCGTAAGCAACAGGACAACAGAGGTAATGTGAGAAAGAAAAGTCTGACTTGGAGCAGACTGCAGCACTTCCGAAACCTGAGAAAGATTTTCTTTTAGGAAGTACCATTGGGAAAGCTTAATTTCCTACAGGACTTGCCTTAATTAAATGCATATTTAAATAAGCAGGAGCTCAGTAGTGGAAGTATCCTATAGCATCATTGTGTATTGTGCTCCCATGGTACAGAAGCACCACTGAGGGCAGCCCTGTCCCCAGCATTGCATATTCTAGGTAGAGAGTGTCACAGAAAAGACATCCTTTGTGGCTCTCCCCTTACAGATTTGTCTGAACCACTTTCTAAAGCCTCTGATGACTGACTGTGAAACAAGGCCTCAGTTGATTAAGAAACCGAATGGCTTGGCAGGAGAATGAGGTCCTCAGTTTAAATTCAGCCTAGTTTCCGTTTTCTTAGCCCTTTCCATGGCTCACACAGAGAAATCCTTCACAATCCTTTAACCCTTTGCTCTGCCTGGCTGAGCCCTGGGAAGATGTGGGCTGTGTGGGCACTGTGAGATTTCTTTGTCAGCAGCACCTCTCTGCCCTGTGCCTCCCCAGAGCCTCAGTGTGGCAGGAGAAGGTTCCCCTGGCAGGGCTTGTGGGGAGCTGCATCCACTCTTCTGATGGGCAGAAAGGAGAAACTGAGAGGAAAAAGGAGGCATCCAGCAGGTGAAGGATGTATCTTCCAGCGGGGAACATTAAGGTGTCAGGCAGTCTGTGTCAGGGAAGGAAGAGTGGGGGTCTGTCAGCCCCTGGCTCATGTGCAGCACACTGGCCCTGTCTGTGATCCACCCATGTGTGACAAAAGCCAGGATGGAGAGTTCCCTGCTGTGAGAGTGACATTTGGTGAGCAGGAATTTGTGTTTGACACTAAGACACTCAGCTATTGCTCCAGCCCAGGCATGGTTATGGCCACAGAATTGCCAGGTTTTGACAACAGCTGTGAGAGGTTTCTTCATCTTGAAAAGCCTAGTGTTCATTTCCTATTCCCATGACAGGCACATTGCATGCTGTTGGGAAGGAAGAACAGTTTCTAAGTTGGTAGGACAACTGAGGTCTCATTGGATATGGCTTCTCCTCTCACAGCTGTCAAGGATCTGTTAAATGTCCCCCAGCAAATCACCTCCTCATGATCCTTAGCTGATCATTAGCTATTGTGGATCAGAAATACAGGTGCTGACCCTGGGTAAAGTTCATATAGTGACTTCCATGAGCGGAGAGTATGGGAGGTTATGCTAGTATTATTGTGACAGCATGCCTAAGGAGAACAATTGGAGACAGAATTGGAACAAAACCAAAGTGTAAGGGAAAGGATGGATCTTAGATAGAAAAGAACATTTTATATCAGTGACAAGCAGGCAGGAAAAATAGTTAGGTGAGAGCATGTCCTGTTGCCTAAGAGTAATCAATGCTGTCTCTGTACATAGGAGACATGGGTGACCTCTTGGTGTCTATGGCTGATGTCCTCACCCAGGCAGATTTCTGATGTGTATATTGCAAAGGTCTTTCTTTCCAGCCTTTGGTTTCACTGCTTGGCATTCTCAGGCAGTGCTCCACAGTCCTCTGTAGGCAGCTGTGGCTTGCATGGCCCATGGTCCCAGCTCACCACTGGCTATTCGTGCTGCCCCAGCTCCCCAGCCTGAGCTAATGAGCCCTGTGAGGGCTTGAGGTGATGCTCACATAGGCACGTGGCTCCTGGCTGGCTCACAGCATGGCCATAAGTCACTCAGGAATGCCTGTATAGTGCCTGTCAGCCTCCAGACAGATCCAGCTTGCCAAATGACAATTGTTTTAAAAGCTGACTGGTAAAGAGTGGTGACACTCCAAGGGCAGTTTAAGCTGCCTGCAGTTAGGTATTCAGGAGCTCCAGCCAGGACATCACCATGCCAGGGATGGCCAGTGCCCTCACCAAGATGACCAGGGACTGCATCCAGCATAGGAAGGCTTCAGGGTGGGCTGGGGAGGGATCACCAGGTTTAGACTGTTGGAGGCATTGCTCCAATTGGGACTGTTCAGGAGAGCAGTGCCTCATCTCACAGGGTAGGAGACAATTTATCCTTCTGTAGCTCACCCAGAGTTGCTCCCTCTGACACTACTAACACATCCCTTCTTGTGGGTAGGAGATGTGCAGTGATCTGCATCTTGGCTCACACAAGATGTAATTTTTTCCATTTTCCTCACAGTACTTTCAAGTACTATCAAATACAAAGGTATATTTTCCCTTGTCTTAAATACCATATTAAAAAAAAAAAAAAAGTGGTTCCAGTGATCCAAAGTATGTGGCAAAAGCTTCTCAGAGATAATAATCTGCAGGTATGTCCCAGCCCTGGACATCCAGTGATGAATCTGTCACAGAGAGTCCTTTCAAAAGAAAAAGGGGCTTCTTCTTGTGGGATGTGCAACACAGCGAGAATGAAAAGCTTGAAAGAATATTGATCTCTGTACAGTTGGCAAAGATAGTGTCAGTTTAATTTTAAGCAAACACTTGTGATGATTCCTAATTGCAGGAAGCAAGACTCTTACATCTTTTATTATTTGGGCTGGTGAAATCAGAACAGAGAACTTAAGTGGAATATTAGTACAGCTCTACCCATGCCACAGGACAGGAGAGAAGAGCCAGGGTTTCAGGGTATATTTCCCACCAGAGGGATTTTTACTGTGTCAAGAGGAGTAAAAAGGAGGCTTATCCTCAATGCAATATTGTACTTTATCAAGAATAATACTAACAACAATAGTATATAGAGCTGTCTTAAGGAAAATTTTTCTGGACCAACTCCAAAGAATAGGAGCTGGACCAAAAAAGCCCTGCAGTAACATGAGGGATAAATATAATACCTTCTTGAATGTAGAAAGTGAAATAGAAAGGCTGGAAAGAGCAGTATTTTGTATGAGTTTTGTGGTATTTTTGTGGAAAACTGACTAACAAGCACATGATGTGCAGCTTGGTAGAGTGGGGGGAAAGTGTTGGGACAGAAACCTAAGCTTTCAGAGAAATTAATCTCACTGACATTAAAACAAACTCAGTTCACACATTTGTAGGAGAAAGATTCAAGTGCCAGATTTCTAAAGAAAAGGCAGCCCTGATCAAGCCATGGACAGCAAAAAGGCATGGCAAAGGTTTGAGGCAACATATTGAGGAAAATCTATATGGAATATGTTGGCTCCAATTGCAATATTGAGACAGCTGTTGAATTGCAGGCTGAAAAAGCATAAAATATTGAAAGCTGGTAACACAAGCTCCAATTCTGAAATAGTTGTGTGACAAGCAGCAAAGAAACTCGTTAGGCAGCTGAAAATTGCTTCATTTTGTTAGCTATCCTCTGTTGTATGCACATCAAAAACCACTCCAAAAGATGAGGAATATTCAACTTTTTAGGAGCAGTAGTAGACTCTGTGACATCTGAACACCTACATGCTTCAAATTTTTGCTGTCTGGCACCACAGTAAATAAATGCCACTATTCCCATTTTACAGACAGGGAGGTAGATGAAAACAAATGAAGTAATTTTCCAAAGGTTGCACTGAGAGTTTGTTGGCAGGTCAGGGACTGAACCCAATTCCCTGAAGAACTGGTTAAGTCTTTAGCCATTGGATTTTTTTTCCTGGGTTGTGAAATGGGTCATTGTTAATAATCCAGAATTGTTAATCTTTTCTCCTTTGACAGATTTAAGGGTTTTCATGTGCCACCTCCATGTTCTTTCGTATTTTTGTATGGAGCATGCACTGCATATTTGGTTGAAAGCCAAATGTGCCTCAGTTCCCCATCTGCTCTTTTTATGTTGCAACTTATCTCCTATCCCACCTCTGCATTGTCTTTTATAAATGTATCTCTAATCTCAAGCAGCATTTAGCAAACCGAGATACCAATGTCACAAGGGGTGAGTGCAACAGTAGCGCTCCTAAGGGTATCCACAGGGCATCCATGGAAAACTTGAGCAGCCCCAGGAACAGATCACTAGGTGTTTGAGATTATTTTCAAGAACCTTCGCTAAGTATTCACCAGGGATAGGGAGACAGCTGTTAACACTCCAGAAATACCAAGTGAAGGTTTGAATGCCAATCCAGAAAAGGAGTTGAAAATTTAGGAGATGATTTATCAAGGGCATATTGGAGAAGTGTGAATAGAGATGGTGCTGTCACGATGGATCTCACAGTGCCTGATATTGGAATCACTGCTTGGAGATTTCCAGTTAGACCCAGGAAAATTCATGATAATTGCCACTGTTGAGGGAGTCTATTTTAAATAGGCACCAAAAAGCAAAATGTGAAGAGCATGAGGACAAGGAAATTTGTTGAGGACAATGGAATTTGTATGGTTGAGTTTGTGGATTTTTTCTTTTTAAGCATTCTGACAGCGTTTATTATAGAGTATTAAGAAGAAAATAGCATTTTATCACCATCCCACTTCCTAGCAGTGGCAGTTCTCCTCCCCCCCCTAGATCCAGAAATCAAAGGAAGGAGAGAGGACAGAGGTGTGGATATGGAGCACTGAGTGCTGCATGGCAGTGTGTGTGTGGGCAACTGAAGGAAGAGCACCCGCTGTTTTTGTTTTCCCCAGTTCATCTCTGTTGGTTTCGGAGGCAACTGGGAGTTAACCAGTCATACAGAGGGAATAACTTAATCCAAATAATAGGAATTGGTAAAAAATTATAAAGGAGACTTGGCAAGAGGGTTGTGCAAAAAAAAGAAATGTTTTAGCCTGAGGTGTGATCACACCTGAAGTGTGAGGTGTGAACTGCTGAATGCAGCATCTTTAGGAAAGATGGATTCAAAATTGAAGGAGCAGCTGGCACTGCTTGAGTGACATGTGAGCTCGGTTTTGTCTACGTAACTTGGAATTGGCTTTTAGCTTCTGCTGCTCTTCTATCTGCACTGTTTTGACAGTAACTTCATAAAAGTAGGAGCCGACTGCTCTGAGGGATCTGTGTGTTCAAGCTGGGTGTGCAGTCCGAGTCCAGCCTGGTATGTAGCTGGCCATGTGAATGCACAGATGTCCCTTTTGTGCACACAGTTGCTGTGCCAGTGCCAAGAGATGTGGAGTGTGCAGCTTGTGCAGGCACATATGCAAACAGGTAACTTGAAAATCAAGTCTTGAAAGTATTAGGGTTATTACCAGAGATGTAATTCACCTTGAGTCTGTTTAATAACAGCATTTTAGAATGAGCCAATCCTAATGATTACGAAAAGAGACCTGCAAGGTTCTGTTCATTTTGAATACAGTGTATATCCATACACCAGGCTCTGATTCTCTGCCTTTGATCCTCAGGTAGGTATTTATTTCTATGTAAACTGGACTCTAAGTGCTGCTGAACTGGAATTCAGTTGCCCTGTGTTGCTCTGCTAATGTGAACAGACCACTCCTGAAAGGTGAGGGAGCTCTGTGGTGTTTAATGGCTGTCTGACACTGATTCTACGTGTGTGTGAAAGGCTGGGGTCAGACTTGTATTTGACTGAAACACTCAGGCTTAGTAAAAATGTCTTTTTTTCACATCTGAATGGAAACAATATCCCATAGGTAGTTCTCTGTTCTTGATCACAGTGAACACTCAGTGCAAATGATGTAATAGTAGATTGCTCAACATTTGACATGCAAAAAAAGCTTACAAAAATTGGGTATGTGAAGATTTATTGGGAGAAACAATGGCAAGTTACCCAAAACTCTTCTGTGAGAGAAGTAACCACCCTAAGAAAGCAAAGTCCAGAGCACCTCAGAGGACAGGGCTGGGCAGAATTGGCAGTGAGAAATGGTTTCTCTAGAAGCACAGAGAATTTGAAGTGCTCTTGGAAGAAATGGATAGACATGAGATGCTGATGCTCTGAGCTGTCTCAAAGTTACTTTAGGCCTAATAGCTGGCCTTTCTCTTACAAGTTACTGAAAACAATGGTTTATTTAACACAAATGGTTGTTCAGCCTGAACAAATACCAGTCACAGGGGGCAGGCATAAAGGCACCAGGTGAGACCTTTGGACTAGCCTATGAACCAAGTGGGAAATTCCTAAGAAAAGCTGAATATGCTTTATGAAGCTTATTGACATCTAGATTACTTTCCTTGACTCCTTGATAACAGGCAAATTGCCAGAAATAGCTTCCTCTGATATCACAGGGCATGAGAACTGATAACATAAGGCCAGTGCAACATAAGGTCTATGCTTCCTGTTGCTTCACACATCTTGTGGCCCTTCTCCCTTCTCAGGCACACTTAGAAGAATACTCTATGAGGGGACTTATCTGCAGTTATTTGGACATGGGCAGATATTTTACACAGTCCTTCATGACCTCTGAACCATAGAGGGCACCAAATGAACTTTAGATATTGGCTGCTTCATGGCATTGTGACTAGAGGGAGGTACATCCACATTCTGCTACAGAACTACAGCTCTTGGTGTCAACTATCCATGAAGTTAAAAACCCTAATCCATGTATTTATGATCTTTGAGTAACTGACTCTGGAGATAAGCTGAAATGAGCCATCATTTGTATGGTGATCCTTTCTCCTTGAGCACTGACAGCTTTCCTGAGTCCTGTCATCTCGAGGGAAGGCACTGGGGCTACTGCATCAATCACTTCTGAAGTGTTGTCAAGCCTGATGGGGCAAGAGCAAGCCTGAGCTGGGGAAGCTGCTGCATGTGTGTGAGCTTTCTGACTTAACAGCTTATCCACTGAGCCCAAGGAGTGCAACTGCAAAACAAAGCAGCAAAGTCCTAGCTGACAAAAGTGGATGGAGGCAAGTCAGAACTAGAACAAAAAAACCCCAAAAAACTTCAAATAAAATACAGATCATCTAAGCCCAGTTAAAAAAAAAAAAGGATTCTTGTGTGATCAGGGGAAGTCGATGCAGTGATGAGCACAGGGCAGGCTTGGACCTTGATTTATGTCCCTTCTCATGACACTGAAACATAGTGGGAAAGGCAAAGCTGTCTATCCAGCACAAAAAAAAAAAAAAAAAGAAAAGAAAAATCGTGTTTGTTTTTCATTTAGAAGGAGGTGACATGAGACAACCTCTGGTTCATGGTGTCCTGTCTTGGCTAAGGAGTAGCTTTGATCTCTGGTCTGCTTGGCTCTGTGTGTTTGAGGTGAAAAGGTGCTGACCCAGGAAAGACCCTGAGAGAGCAACTTTGGTGCAGAGCTGAGGTTTTCTTAGGCTAGTCCATGAGCCCATCAGCTTACATGTGGTTTCAGAATGCAGACAGTGTACACAGCTTGGAGACTGAAACATCCCAAGCACTGTTATGATAGCTGTGGAAATGGCAGCCCCTGTCTGCAGAGCCACAGCAAGATGGATCACTGTGGAACATCCTCTGTTCAGGAAGACACAGTCCTGGAGGTTCAGATTTGGGAGGCAAATGTGCTTCATAATCTGTTCAGCCCCACAAGATGACTTCAGTGTGCTAAATTGCTTCTAGAGGGAGCCATTGGCTGCTGTAATTGTCAAGCCTCCTAACTTGTGGCGTGGTGAAAGGTACCAGGCCTGGGACAGGCTTTCCTAGTGATGTTAGGATTCATGGACAGATCCATCTGCTGAAGCCTCAAAGAGAGCTGGAGCCTGTGTTAGTGCAGCAGGGAAGGGGACTGGCAGAGGCAGGGACTGACCTCAGCCATCTGGCCAGGGTTTGACCTGGCACTGCCAACAAAAGGGATGGAAATAAAAGAGGTGACGGGAAGTGGTGGTGGAGGATAACCACAGGGCAAGGGCATGGGCTGCATCTGTCCACAACACCCACGTACCATGGGAATGGCATTGCTTATGCCTGGAAACGCTTCAGCATCCTGCATGTCCCCAAAACCCAAAATTCATGTAATATATGCTTCTATATGCATATATATTTTTTTTTCATCATGTATTGAAAATATATCAAGCCTTTCCTATAGTGAGTAGTCCTAATATACAGTAGCAACTTAATCTAAAGAATTAGACTTGTCCTCATCTTTTTTTGTTACATCCTGTCACACAGTCCTCCAAAGCAGACTGAAAATTGAGACCTTAATTAGTTAGTTAGTGTGGTGTTATTAAAAACAACCCCCACCCTTTTCTGGAAGAATGACTTTGAACTGTGAACCATTCAGTCTACTTCTGCCTTCGGAAACTGAAACTTCACAAACTTCAGAAATTCTGATTTAAGAAATCGTTAGCCTGAACTCCAGCTCTGAGGAGAGGACAGGACCTTTCTCATTACCTCTCAAATTAATTCTTAAAGTTTAGAACCAGTTAATCCTGTCTTTATTGTTGTTGCAGCACAAACTGACTCAAAGGGATGTCCGGACTACAGGCAAGAATCTCTCCTCCCAAGCAGAGGACATCAGTCCTGGAAGAAGATGGTACTGGAATGCAGAAGGGGGTGGGCAAACCCAAGACAGTGAGGCACCAAATGCAGGTGGTAAGTGAAGAAATATATAGGGGAAAATAGAAAAAGAATGTTTATCAATATGATGCTAGGTGCTTTATGTATAAAAATAAATATAAAACCTCACCTTAACCAGAGCTGAGTGTTTAATTGCCAAGCCCTAGAGACCTAGAGAGGTCAGAAAAAGCATGACAGACGCCACAGAAGACCAAGTTCATTAGCATGATCAGAATTTGAGTGCAGGCAGGAAAATAAAGGCACCAGAAGGAAATTATGAAATATCTTGCTAAGAAATAACAGGGTTTTCAAAGCAAGATCTGAAGTATGTTAATTAGTTGAAAGACAAACCCCCTCAAGCTTTAGCTAAAGACTGCCTAATCTGCCATTTTACACACTATTTTGTCAAAACGAGCAAAGCAATATTTCCTATGAGTGTCACTCCAGCCTGCGAGCTCAGAAGCCGCCTTTGTTTTGGGGGAGGGCAGGCTGATGTGAGATGCTGAGGTTTAGCCGAGGTGTCAGATCTGGCTGCCCTGTGATGGGGGAAGATCGTTCCGATAGAAAGCTGAAAGTCTCGTATTTTTGGGCGAGCTGTGGTGCTGCCCCGACGCACAGACCATCAGCCAGGTTTGCTCAGGCAGGAGCAAGGTACATTTGCATTGTCCCTGGGCTCCCTGCTGCCGGGTTTCCTTCCTGCCTGAGTGCCAAGTGATTACAGGCTGCAGCTGCTAATTGTTTCAGACAGTCGTTTGAAGCTTTGGGGAATCAAAGCCACAGCATTTCTCTTCTAGTCCCTTAACTTTGTACTGTAAGCGTTTACTACTGGCTGAGCAACGTGCTCTCTCTGACAGGCTCAGCAGCAGCCTGTTTCATCCAAGTGGGTTGAAATCAAACCCCTGAACCTTGTTCCTCTCTACAGGGCTCTAAAAGGAAGTAGTAATCGAAATTGATTTAATATTCTTGGGTTGGAAATTGAATTTCTCCTCAGACCTCAGCATTGGTGTACTTGTTAGTCCCAAAATCACTTGAGTGGGTGGGAAAAAAAAAACAACAAAAACAGCCCAAACCAAAAATCTAAATTCTTAATCTGTAGATCTCTGAGGAGAATATTAGCTTTTTATTGTTTCCCTATCAAAAAACCACAGGAAATAGTCCTAACTTCCCCACCTCTATAACTTCCCATTATTTATCACAACAAACATCCCTTCTAGGCTCTTTGGTTTACTCCTGCAAATGGATTATGCAAACACATCCCCAGTTCAGCATATGGAACAGAACAGACCCAAACCCTGTTCAAATCAAATGCAAGGTGCCTTCATGTGATGCTGTTTCAGAGTGTGAGCTGACAGCTCTCAGAGAAGGCAATGCACTACACTGTATTATGAGCTGGGAGTATGAAAACACCCAGGTAGTCTTGAAAAAATGGTTAATCAGAAAGCATTCACCAGAGCTGGCAGGAAAGCACACTTTGCCAATACCTATTTCATAAATATTTATTTTAAAAATTTAATTTTGTGAGTTTTCAGATAAAAGAAGCCATAAAACAGTGAATGGAAACTTCAAGATGGAAATTCTTGTGTGTGTAATTTTTTTTTATATATATTCCTTATAACCTCTTCTTCTTTTTCAGTTTGAAAGAACTGAAGAAATTTAAATCTAAAAAAACCTGTCTCAGGCAGAATACAGAGCCAAGGTCAAGTTTCTGGAAGAATGAGTCAGGAATAAAGAAACCTACCTACAGTTTATAACCAAAATGCCTCAAGCTGTTATCATTAAGTTATCCTGAATAAACTATGTATTGTGTATTTCCTGAAGAGCATGACCAAAAACTCACTGAGGCTGTGCATCTCCAAGTAGGTTATGGCTAAATCCCAACTAATGTTTTATGCCTCTCTTTAGATCATATCCAAAAGGATGTTTGTTTTTACTCATTCCTTACTCATGAAAAAACAAACCAACAACCCAATGAACTTAAATGTGATTTACAATAGAGAATTCATTTTTCATTTGCTAGAAAGCACCTCCTCCAGACTGTAGAGAAATTGTTTCCCAGCATAGAAAAATCTGTATTGATGTGGTCAAGATTTAAAATTTAGTAATTTACTTCCTCTACTGGGGATGTTTTGAATTTCTTCAATGCAGTGAATCATTTTGGTGGTGGAACCAAACGCAACTTATTTATGTTGAATGGCAAAAGAACAACAAAAACTTTTCCAAATTTGAAAATATCACTGAAAAAGAATAAAAGCACAATTGTCTTCAGCCATTATGGGCTGCCCTAATTTGAATCACACGGGAAAATACTTTGTTAATGGCTTTCTTCTTTTACTCTTCATTGGCACCAAACCAAACCCTTTTCTTTGTTCTTTCCTTTTATGCATTGCTTTTCCATCTGGTTTTAGAAGAAGCTGGTCCTGAGGGTTCATAACAATGTGGACATACTAGAGATCTGGGGTCATTTCCACAGATTTCCTGAACAGCCATGGACTGATCACTTCAGCTCCACCACCATTTTGTAAAATGGGAATATTCCACTTTACCTCACAAGGCTGTCACTATAAAATCTATTCATTGCTGTAAGATGTCCAGCTACCACTGGAATATTCAGGGCATATATATTTTGTATTTTTCCTTACAAGTGTATGCTGTGTAGAGTTTAAGCTAATAAGTCCTGACAATGATTCATGATGATTCATAAGAGGAACAAATTTGAATAGATTTAAATACATACATGTAAAAGAAATATGTGTGGCCTCCCAGCACTCTTTGAAATATAAATGTGAGAATTCCTTTAGGTATAATGCTGGAAGCCTTCATGTCAGACTATATTGGCAGGTGCCAGGCAGAAGGAGCCAGCCAGAAAGACTGATTTATTCAGCTTTCTGCTGGCAGACCCCAAAGATTGTAGCCCAGCATCACTCCAGACCATGGAGCAGGTGGTGGGATGCACTCCACTACCACCACCTTCCGCTTTTACACCCAAGTAGAAGCCTTATTGCTCTGTGTTCTGGACCTATGGCCTTTTTTTTTTTTTGGTCTGCTTTTCTATACCACCTTCTCCAAGTTTGATTTTCATTTTATTCCCCATTTTATTCCCCTCCTTAGAGTATTATTTACAACTGAATAGCAAAATGTTATAGGCTGAGCTGACAGGGCACTAAATATAGTAAGAGCGAGGCAGTTCCCCACTCTAATCATCTCCTTCTGCTTTTATGTAGATAGTAAATGATGGGCCACAGAGGGAATTGCCATTTGTCTCTAGGAAATGCATGTCAGAGGAGTTTAAGCGCTACATCCTGCCCACACCAAGGGAAGTTAATTTAGGCTTGATGCAGCAGCACCGGCTTTTCCTAGCGCCGAGGAGCTGCGGATGAGATCTTTTTGTCCTTCAGCTGAGTGCCATAGAGCCCGTGTTTTTGAATAGTGTATTTACAAAAGCAAATGGCAGCATTTCCAGCCTGAAGTAAGAGGCAAATTTCAGCCAAAAAATTGTGGCGTTCATTCACATCATCCCCCTCGCTGACCCCGTTGCCGACATACGCCTCTCTCAGCCTTGGGAACCAGGCCATGCCTTGGCTGGTGGCTCAGCTCTGCCCCACCAGGACCTGGGCCAGCCTCAAGGCTGCCATTCACTTTGTTTGTGCTTTGGGCTCGTTCCTCTGACTTGCCTCCCCCGAGCCAGCTGACTTGCCTATGCTTTTTTACCTCTGCCAAGTCTGCTTTGCTGCCTTCTTTCAGGTCTGGAGCTGTTCTGCTGCCTGCTCTTTTAACAGCTGTCCAAGTGTGCAGAAATAGTTGAACCAACAATAAGACTTCACCAGCTCTGGTCACTTGGGTCCTACAAATTAAACAGGGTGTGCAAAAGTTCACGCAGCAGCTTTGCTGATCTTAACCCCAAACCTACACAAATCCAAGGTAATCTGGAAGCAGCTCACTGCTGCTTTCTTAATATCAATGTGAGACGGATTCAGACGAGATGGGGGCTGAAGGAGCTGGGAGCTGTGTGCGTGCCTTGACAGAGAAAGTTTGTGATCTAAAGGTTTTTAAATCTGCATAATGAAAACTGCCAGAAAGTTTAGTGCAGCAGTTCTACTTTTCCCCGTGCAGAGCTACAGGGCACAGGTTAAGGCTCAGCTCCAAGAAGCGAGTGAGGTATTGCTATGCAAAGGAGCAGAGGAGATGCTGAGTACAAGGATATCAGCTAAACTTTCTGCCCAGCCTAAGGGTTGTTCATGTATTTTATCCACTGGCTGATTAATGTAAAATACAAAAGTATTCTGCCTGGCAAGTGGGGAGTAAAACTGCAGTCTCCACCCTCCCAAAGGATGACTGAAATATGAAGCTATGGTGCCCTGCTCTTCCTTCTGCTTGATCAAATGCATTTTTAATTCTTTAATGCAAAATAGGAAGGCATCAAAATGAAGGGCTCTTTCTCGCTCCAGAAAAGCCTCAGACACGGTGGGTAGAGACCTCTCCTGGGAACATCAGCAACTCTCCTCCTGCCTTCGATGGAGTTAAAATCACACTCCCCATGTTCTAAGTGACCACTTAACCCCGAGATACAGGAAGAATGGAGCTCTACCTCCCTGGCTGGAGCACAGCACCAGGTGCTGTGGCATTTTGTACCCAGGCAGTGCCAGCAGTGACCTGAGTGATTCAGTTAGCTAAGCCACCACCCTGATAGTACAAGACCTGTGGGCAAGAGCAAAAGCACAGGTTTAGTCACCAAAGGGATATGAGCTTCTCATGACCCACTCCTGGATTTAAACATACTTTGGGAAGTCACCATTCAGTAAGAATTGCCTTGTACCCTCGTAAATGTACAAAATATAGATGATTATAGTGGTCTTCCAAAACAAAAAACTGGACACAATGTTTACTTCAGTAATTATTTATTCATTACAGGCAAAGCATTTGAGACTTGTTCCTCTGCAGGTGCTAAGGTCACTTACTGCAGTGTTTCTGTTGCAAGCTTACCATGTCCCAAAACACCAATACTTTCCAGTTAAAACACTTCAGATGAACACACTGAAAGCCAATAAAAACCAGGAGAATTGTTGATTGGAAATGTTTCCCTATTCCTGCCACCAGTGAAAGCAACTGGCAATCTGCTATGTTTACAGGGTGAAACAGAGTACGGATCTTTTAATCCTCAATCCATAGTTCACATAAGAGATTTAGGGCCAAATATTCTTCTTATTTACACCAGTGTAAATTTAGGGAAATTTCATCCAAGTTAATGTACTGCCAGGTGGTGGATTTTGCCTCAGATCTCATTATTTTTGGGCTTTTATTTATATTCAGCCACTGTGTGTGTACACATATACAAAGCAGTAATTTTTGCCAGCAATGAGAGAGTGGAGTTTGCTATATAAATCAGTATTTCTCAGTCAATATGTTGCAACCCCTGAAGGGGTTATAAAAACCATCTGGGGGCTTGTAAAGAACTGAAAATTTTATAACAATCTAAAGCAAAGAAAATGTCATTTCTTCCACTCTCTATAGAGCAGCACTATTCTCTTGGCAACCTGTCAAAACCCTCATGAAACAATAAATTCTTTAGGCTTATCACTTTTACCATAATTTTTTTACTTTAGCTTTATAAAACATGTATGAGAACTGGGGAGTTTCTTTTTCTTTTTCTTTCTTTCATATAGGACACCTAATCTGAACTGCTTGAAAAATGCTGCTCTATAATTTTTGTCCTCAAAAGGCAGTAGATTTCATTAAAGGCCTCCGCCTTGGTCTTCTCTTAAGCTGCTTGTTAAAACTACAGCCTATTTTGTCAAGCTTAGGCTTGTTTGTGTTGGAGCCAGTTTTTCTATTTCACCGTGACTTTCAGCCTGTCAGCTTCCTCTTTAAGCCTAAATCATACAGTGAAACATCAACATTTCCCTTTGTGGGAAGAGATGTTTTCCTTCAAGTGGAAAAAAATGGATGAGATTTCCTGTATCCTCATTAGCAATGTGGTGTACAGTTTAAAATCTGCCCTTTCTAAGGTGAGATACCATCTGAAGAACCTCTGTGCTTTTAAGTATAGCCTCACAGCAGATGCAGCTTGTCAGTGATTTTTGCTTTCATGCACACATCTTTCATCTCTGTGCATAGGTACTTATCTGTGAAATTAATTTCAATAGCAACCATGGGTATCCCACCTAAAGGAACCAGAGAATAAATTCAGATAAAACAGCTCAGTGTTGTTTATTTTTTTCCCTGTCAGGATGAGATGGGTCACACAAGGACTGGGGGCAAGCAGCAGAGCTGGTGAGATTAGCTGGGGTAGGAGAAAAAGGAGGGGATTGTAGCTCCCTTTTGGCAGCTGTTCAGTTGGGTTTGCCAATCTCATGCAGTTTTACCCCAAATTCCTCTTGGCTTCAACTATTTTTGCCTCACGCTTGAACTTCCACAAATTAGTTCCTTGTTGATGATAAGCACTTAATAGGTGTGGTGCTTCACTCTTTCCAAGAAGTGTGACTAGTTAACTGCATAATGGGCACAAATTTGATCACTTAAACCCTTTGCTAAGGAGGGGAAGCATGATTTCCTGCCTGGGTGGGAGATGGTTGCCCACTGAACGACCTGTGAGCTACATGGCAACAACTAAGGGGAGGAACAGCACTTTGGGCTGCTACTCCTCAGCTCCAGTTTCACTGGATTGGAACTGTCCCCACTGGGTGTAATCGAAACTGAGCCTATTTTATGGAACTTGTTTGGAACACAACTTTCTTATCCCTGTTCCATTTCTACTCAAGACAGACTACAAAGTTTGCACATGCAGAGGATTAGCTCAGATCCAAGCTGAGGGTATTTGTGGGCTTGGTTGTTGGTTTGGGTCTTCAGCCTTTCAGACTACAACCAGGATTCATGCCCCAAGATCTGAGTTCCACTAGCTAGTCAGTCTGGCTCTTCTGCTGCCTTTCCTGAAGCCAGATTGTACCAAAATGCTCCTAAAACCATACAACGATATTTTTCCATGGGTTTTCATGACGCTACACAGTTGGGAAGGAGATTTTTGTGTAGGGGTCCTTCACTGAGAGAGCCCACCTTGATGGATGCAAGGCTCTCCACCCTAAAGACAAACAACAGCTGGCATCGCTGCTGCTTTGGCTTATGCCAGGAGATGGGTTGTTTTGATTTTTTATCCAGAAGAGTCCAAACTCCTGAGGGAAGAAATGTGGTTTACTGCACACTCATCCTGTTTCTTCAAAGCTGGACTGTGCCATGCATGAAAAATTTTTGGAATACAGGAGCAGAAAGGATGACTTAACAAGGCAGTGTTGTCCACCGCCGGATCAACACACTGCCCATTTCTCTGAAGTTGCCAACAGCACCGTTTTGGTAGGAAGAGAAGAAATTCCTTCTTATGCTTTGTCAGTCGAGGAGTCCAAGGCTGTCAGTCAGCGTTAAGGTTCACACCTGTTTTGTCAGGATCACACTTCTGTCGTGCCACACTGCTGTGCCCACGCCTGTGCCTTTACACTGGAGCAGCAGCTCGCCTCAGATCCCTCACTTTGTTTGCGAAGATTAAAACCCCAGCGCCACACGAGGAATAGAGGTCCTTGGCTGAGGCATTTCCTCATTCCCGCTGCCAGAGGATAGAGGAAGCCGCGATGGTGAAGAGGTGTCCCTTGGCCGAAATCCTCGAATCTCCCACCACGCCACTGTCAGGAAGGGGCCTCACGGTGTTGGGGGACGCTCCTGCCTTTGGCCTCGGTGGTACCACCGCCTGTCGCCCGCTGCCGGGCCAGGCTGGGCACCAGAACCGCTGTCTCGGCTTCCC
>WEIV01008984.1:182731-214566 GCA_013390005.1 Calyptomena viridis | reverse complement strand
GACGGGCAGGACAGGGCGGAAAGCGACGGGAGAGGTGAGCGGGGGCCGCCGAGCGGAGCGGGAGGCGGGCCGGGCTGGAGGGGCGCCCCGCAGAGGGGACGGGACCGGTGCGGGGGGACCGGGGAAGCCGAAGTTTCGCTGTTGACAGCCCGGAGGCCGCGGTCGCTCCGCGGTGCGCGCTGCCTGTTACCTGCTCCCACAAGTTTCCCAGCGCCGGGTGCGTGGCCGCTGTGGCGTGAGCGGGGCTTCGGGCGCGGCAAGTTTCTTCTGCCTGTTGGTTTTTTGAAAGCAGAGGGTTTTCCCGCATCAGAAGCGGGTTTCAGGGCTGGTAGTCCCCGTGCCCGGGGAGAGCCGGATCGCATCATCGCCGCCGCGTCCCGGGCGGTGCGGGAGAGGTGACGCTGCCCGAGCACCGGCTTCGCTCAAGAGCTTGGGAACTGGAAGTTGCTCTCTTCGTTCGTGTCTCCTGTGAGAGAGTTGTTCTTGTACTAAATAAAATAATGAAATCGTAATTCAGTTAGTAACTGAAATTTTCCTTGCGTGTCGAGTGATAGAGTAGCGGGGGAGAAGCATTTACAGCCCTTGCCGCACGGGGAGGAAGGAGTGATAGTCTGATATTGACCCAGGATTTTGNCCGCTGTCTCGGCTCCCCCTTCTCCCCGCCACAGTTGCTGCGTCTCCCCCCCCGAGCCGCCGGGCTGCGGAGGGTCCCCGGGGCAGGNATTTGGATAGGGCTGGTGGCATCGCATTGTGTGCTGAAGCACAGAACTGGTGCTAAAACTCCCACCTTGGCTCCCTTTTCACTAATATGGGAACTGCTTCGTGTACGAGTTCTGGGAAGTCTTAGAAATGCGGAGTACACCTCAGGGGAGAGTCTTTTTGTCTCTTAGTTAAAATGGAGTTCCATATCTTGGCTAAATACCGTGCAATGTAGGAGGATCTCCACAGAGGGATTAAACCTTTGGAGATGCCGTTGTGCTAACGCATAGGTGTTAAAATGTCAGATTCCCTTTAAAACTAGGGAATATCTGTTAATGGTCTAAATGCTTTAATATTATTTATTTCTCTCCCCCCATCTCATCTCCACATATGATTCTGAAACATGTTTTAGCTTTTGTGGTCTTAATTGCCTTCTTGGGTAACTTCCTGAAAAGGAAACCTGGTAGATTGATTTTTTTTTCATTGCAAAATGACCTCTTCTTTCACTTTCTCTAGTGTGAGCATTTAGTAATGTCTTGCCACAGGAATTCACTGGAAACCTGGTTTCATAGGGACTATTCACAAAATGTATGTAGGTGTAAGAAGCTGTGCTGCTGTGTAGCTTCGAAAAATGGGAGAAGCTGCAGACATCCATGAGGAAAGTGAGAAGCAGCTGCAATGCCTGCCGAGTGATCAGATGAGTCTTTGAAGCATGTGAGGTGGAAGACCAATGCAAATAAAGTAGAATGAAGCAGTAGATTAATTCAACTATGTATGAGATGTACTGGCTTGGAATTTTAGCATTTTATGAGGTGTGATTAAACTTGTGAGAATAGCAGCTGTTTGGCACAGGAGTAAACTTTGAGTAATGAGTGCTAGTCCACAGCTTTGTACAATTATAGACAAGTTATATGTCAGACAACCTGTAAGCAAAGTCAGTGCTCTTGAGATGCTGAAAAGCTGCTTATCTGGGCATTACTGTTTTATCTGCTCCTCAGGTATTGGCATGATGGAAGAACTCCTTTTTGCTTTGAATATGGCCATCAATATAGTCACATATATGTATCTATATATAGCTCTGTGTCTCTTGTGGGAGGCAATAGAAACTCATGTCAGCACAAAAAAAGAAAACAACAGAAACCTGCAGTAGATTTTGTCTCAAGGTGTATACAGAAGTGTTGAAGCTTCTGTTTGGTGTTGTCATTGACAACCAGGAGAACAGCATGGCTTAGTGGCATGTGAAGACTTTCAGTGTGGGTCTCTAAATTGCACAGCCAGAAGTGTGTTTCAGTCTTAGAGCTTCTTAACAGGATACTATTAGACAGAAAAATGTCAAGCAGGGAGCCCAGTAAGTTGCATAGGCATTTTTAGTCTAGATTGAAGTGTGTGTTTATAAATACATAAAAGTAACCACCTCACCTTATTGCTAGGAATTACAATGGAGATGAGGGATCAGAGGGAGCTCTGGCTAGAGTTGTGTTTCTGCTATGATGGGGGAGCTGAGTATCTACCTGGTTCATGCAGGGTTGTGCCTTTTGACTCTTGCTAGGAAACTACTGTGCTCATGCTTGAAAAAGCTCAGACTCCGTGGAAGGTTTTTCTCGGAAGCTGGAGTTAGGGATGTCTGGACTGCTTGAATTGCTTAATCACAACCATGCATGAGAGAGCACGCTTTTGTAATACTAATTAGGGGGAAATTCAGCCTAATCATCAAAACATTTCCAGTTACTTGATCTGTTAACTGGATTCTACTATTCTCTAGGGTCAAAGGTTTTATGCATGGGAAGATAGGGAAAAGATGGATTAATCATCACTAATCTGTAAAGTGTTGCTAGATGCAGTCAGTCATCTTTATGTGCCCCTGGGCATCTTCCCAATCACCTGTGACAACTTACAGCATGTTTTACAGCAAAGTACCAGCCTGTAAGTACCATGTAATTCAGTGCACATATACCAGCCATAAACAACTTTCGAATAAGCAGAGTGATATGAAGAATTGCATCTTTTTAGCCTTGAGGAACAGTTAGTGGTAGTGTGGAGTAGTCAATCACCTATATATGAATTTAAATATTAACAACGTGAGTTAGAGAACTATGAAAATATAAGAAAGCTTTCAATGATTATTAGATAGCTCCTCTGTGTAAAAATGATAATGTTGCATGTATTCAGCTGTGTGTGTCTCCTCTAAGATGGTTAAAGTGGTGGGATGGGAGGAGAGCAAAAGGATGAAGATAAAGGTGGTAGCATTCTACAGCTGTAGCTACACAAATGTTTGGGCTGGCGTGCTATGGAAAAAACTGTCCTGTGTTCTGCTTCTTCCTGTCTCTTTAGTGATAGACTCTAATTCACTACTTGACTTGCACAATACTTCTGCAAGCAGAGGTGAGGTCTCTGCTGAAGGAGAGCCAGTGATCATGGACAGGAAAAGGATGGGGCAGTTTTAGTGACAATGCTAGTGTTAGCCGTAGGTTCTTGAGCTGTTTGTCAGCTTAAAATACACTTAAGTGCTAAGTGAAATGCTCTGTTTATCATTAGATGTGTTGCTTGAGCAGTGTCTGTGGAAACACCTGTGTTTTGGCAGCTGCTATTTCTTTTCTGTGATCTGGTGTTCACTTTTAATAGCCAGAGAGATGTTTTTGCTTATATTTTCAGTCTGAAATCAGAAGATGCCTTATGCTGACATCAAATAAACTGCTTTATGGCATCATTATGGAAGTGTGTCCATCTTGTGGAATGATCTGCCCATAATGTAAAAGCCAGTGTTTCTGTCCATACCTATCAACATGATGTAAAGCATAGGCTTCAGGCAGTCTCCTGTTGTCTTCTTGGGCTTTAGAAACAATGGCCTGAGCTTCTCTTTAGTATCATGGGACCATGAAAGCAATTGTGGAAGGTGTCAAGACTGATTGCCAGTGAGTTCTGAAGTTAAGATGCCTGCTCAAGGCTGTGTATGTGTAGGACCTCAGAGTACAGCTGGTTTGTGAGAAATAGTAGTTGAAAAGAGACTGTAAGCTACGGTTGTAAATCCCATTGTGGTCTCCAGGAGCACTACTGAGAAATGCTAATACATCTTTGCTGTCCTAGTTTGACTGATATACAGATGATATAAATTTATGTTCATCAGCCATGTAGCTTTGACCAAGCCTTATTTCTTATTTAAATGCTTTTTGTATTATTTAACAACTTGCACTTTAAACTTCTATTCCTGCAGAAGTGCATGTTGTAGTCATGTTTCTAACTCCTTCTGAGAGGCTCTGTTGAGTGGGTATTGAGGTTTCGTGTTTTAGTGGAAGAGGGACAGGTTACAGGTACAAACCCAAAAGCTTTTCCTCTTCTATTCTGTTACCTTCTTACTTTACATCCCTAAGCAATCTAAGAAGTACTACTTAGAAGTTGGTGCATTTTCTGTTAGCTATATGTCTCCATCTTGCTATATACCCTCCTCTTCTAGTAGTTCCTGTCACTTTCTCAGCACTGAAACAAGCTCGAGGCCTCCAGCTGCTCTGGCAGCTCAGTTTAAGAGGCTGCTTTCCCAGTTAATTGCCTACTTCCTCTGCAGAGGTTCGTCATCAGCGTTACAGAAATAGTGATGGACTCTGCGGAGCCTTCTCGGCCAACACAGCTCACAACTCAGCCTACAAACTCTTAGGCTGAACTGATTCAGTTTAATATACCAGGTCATGACCTGCTCTTGTGGAATTCTTGTGTTCAGTTCATACTCAGTTGTCCCTTTTTTCCTATGGAAATTTAAGTCTTGCCTTTCTAAAAACTTGTAGTAAAGCCAGTGGGATCGGTCAGAAGTGAGGTCAGATTAAAGAAAAGAGTGTTTTCTTAAAAAAAGGTTTTTAAATAGCTGGTAATTCTTTTATTAACTGCTTAATATAGGTGTTCTTGCAGATGACTGAGGAGGTGTCTGAGCACATGGATAGGGTTCCCAGCACAGTGCTTCATTCCTACATCCTTACAGCATCTGTGACTGCTGGTGCTTTTGTGGTTGGCTATTTCTGCTTCTGAACCTCAGAGGGGGAGAGGATTACTTATATTTAACCTCTGTATGCTGTAAAGAGAAATGTGACTATCATTATTCTTTTTGGGTAGCTTTCAAGCTAGTTCTGAAATGGCTGAGAAAAGGCCACTAATAACTAGTATCTCATCCTATGAACTTAAGTCTGTTTCAGTGGTGCTGTCCTGGATACAGAAACTGAGTATGCTTTTTTAGTCTTAAGTACTAATAACTTGGCTACATTACACTTTAAGGGTTACATTGTTATCTAGTATTTTAGATGAGAAGGTGGTTTCTAAATTAGCTTGCAAATAGGAAGTGGTTGATTGCTAATGTTGTACAGTATGATTAATAAATAAAAGGCTACTCACCTATTACTCTGCAGATGTCCAACCACAAGTACAGTAAATGGTTAGAACAGGTTTCTTGATCTCTCCAAGTAGTTTTGTCCATTGATAGCATTCCCTAGGTACAAATGCTTAAAGTATCAGATCTTGGCTATCAGTGAGTTTATGCAAGTACAAGTTTTTATCGAAGTTCTTGTTATGAGCAGAGAATACTGGAGTTGCAGTTCATTTTTATGGCAAAAAGTGTATTGAATGCAACTGTGTAAGTTTAGTGAACAGCTGACACTGCCATAGCCTTTCCTCTTGTAGTAAAAAATTAGTAATATTGAATTACTTGCATTATTTTAAGTGAAGTTTCTTAAAGACCACTTGGAAAATTGGGAGCCTGTCTCCTGTTACCAGCTGGGCATCTCTAACCCAAGCATGCGTAGGCTTTGATTAGATGTCATGTGTCTGACATGTCCTGACATCTCTCTTAGCTTCCCAGGAGTATAAAAATACTATTGCTACATAGAAAACCTAATTTTCAATTGTACTTTAAACTCAGACTGAACCATAGGGTGTGGAATGATGGGAACTGTGCTTTGTAGGAAATACAAGTACCTCTTCTGTAGAGTAAACGAAACCTAAAAGGCATAGAATCTGAAGACAAACTATCATCTATCTTCTGCTTTGCAGCAACTCACATACCTTGTCAAAGCTCTACTGAAATTCTCACTATTGGCTTGAGGACTCGGTTCTATATTTTTAACTTTCCTTGTTTCTTAAACAGATTTTTTTTTTTCTTTGCTTGACAGTTCTTTAAGTCCAAGTGTTACAGATACTAGGATCTTAACCTGCTTGGAATGATGTGCACTGGAAAGCTCTTGACATTGTCTGTTCCAAGTACAGTTTTCCACACAGTTTAAGTGGCCATGGAGCCACCTCCACAAGGTTGTTTCTGCTCTCAGCCTGGTAGATGCAAGAGGTGGAGCATGAGTCACTGGCCAGCACATTAAAACTTACCTGGGGACATGAGGACCAGGTTTGTTTGCCCTACAGGGATGTAGAGGTGTAAGAGTTTTGAAATCAGATGATGATAGCAAAATAGCTGCAACAAGTCAAAATGAATAAGGCTATTGGGCTTCCCTTTAATATTTTTTAAGGAACAAAGAAAGGTCAAATCCTATAGCAGAGGTGGGACTTGAGGTAAAAGTAATGGTGAAGTACCTGGTAAGACACAAGCTATTGTTAGTCCAACACCTTGTGGGCTATTTACTTCATAAATCTATACTTATACAGCCCATTATCAAATATCCTATACTTCATTAATGGGAGCCTTTGGCTTTTAATGAGTCTGTGGTTGCATAGTGAGCATTGTNTGGGCATCTCTAACCCAAGCATGCGTAGGCTTTGATTAGATGTCATGTGTCTGACATGTCCTGACATCTCTCTTAGCTTCCCAGGAGAATAAAAATACTATTGCTACATAGAAAACCTAATTTTCAATTGTACTTTAAACTCAGACTGAACCATAGGGTGTGGAATGATGGGAACTGGGCTTTGTAGGGTGGTGTTTTGTAGGAAATACAAGTACCTCTTCTGTAGAGTAAACGAAACCTAAAAGACATAGAATCTGAAGACAAACTGTCATCCATCTTCTGCTCTGCAGCAACTCACATACCTTGTCAAAGCTCTACTGAAATTCTCACTATTGGCTTGAGGACTCGGTTCTATATTTTTAACTTTCCTTGTTTCTTAAACAGATTTTTTTTTCTTTGCTTGACAGTTCAAGTCCAAGTGTTACAGATACTAGGATCTTAACCTGTTTGGAATGATGTACACTGGAAAGCTCTTGGCATTCAGTCTGCTCCAAGTACAGCTTTCCACACAGTTTAAGTGGCCATGGAGCCACCTCCACAAGGTTATTTCTGCTCTCAGCCTGGTAGATGCAAGAGGTGGAGCATGAGTCACTGGCCAGCACATTAAAACTTACCTGGGGACATGAGGACCAAGTTTGTTTGCCCTACAGGGATGTAGAGGTGTAAGAGTCTTGAAATCAGATGATAGCAAAATACCTGCAACAAGTCAAAATGAATAAGGCTATTGGGCTTCCCTTTAATATTTTTTAAGGAACAAAGAAAGGTCAAATCCTATAGCAGAGGTGGGACTTGAGGTAAAGGTAATGGTGAAGTACCTGATAAGACACAAGCTATTGTTAGTCCAACACCTTGTGGGCTATTTACTTCATAAATCTATACTTATACAGCCCATTATCAAATACCCTATACTTCATTAATGGGAGCCTTTGGCTTTTAATGAGTCTGTGGTTGCATAGTGAGCATTGTTAATGTACAGTATATGTGGCAGCTGTGGTTCTGTGAGGTGTTTCTTCCACAAAACCCTTAAAACGGGAGCTTGAGTTTAGGCAAATGCTTTGATTGTTGAACCACTGTTCCCTCTACTGGGGTGAATCCAGAGCAAGAGGGTACAGTCTCACCACTATCTTGTGAAACACTGCTCTGCTGTCTCTTTGGGAAACTGGTTCTGCAGCATTAGTCATGATGAGCTGACTGTCCCATGCTTGTTGTCTTCATTATGTTAAAGTAATGACATTGCATAAAGAATTTAAGATCAATGAAACCACTTCTTTAATAAAGGGACATCAGTATTAAAAACATAATTCTCTTTAACCTTGCTGACACTCTAAAACTTTATAATAGAATGTGGAGAATTCTGTGGAAACTCTACTTTAAATACAGGGTCAATAATACCTAGAAACTTTAACAGTAGTTGTTGAGCCTACAGTAACAAGAGAATGCAAATGAAGTCTGAAAGTGGTGGTGGAACTGTGCAGTCCCAGTGTGGTCTCCATAAGCCCCCTGCTCTATCATATCAGCAAACTATATTTACTTCATGAAGCAGAGCTTAAGTTGTCTTTTTTTTAGTTACATTTACATAAAAATGAGGGGAGTAAAAGCATATGATATGTAAATGCCTATTGGTGTTCTTGAAACTCTGAATAGTGTCTGTGTAAGTACAGTTGAGGTACAGTTACAACTCAGTGGTGAAGTAAAAAACACTCTGGTCAGCTTTGCATGATATGAAATTGGCCTTTGTAATGAACCACCACCAAATGCTGTGGAAGACAGAAACTGGTGAGAAAATCAGTCTGGCTTGTGAACTGGAGGCCCTGGTCATAAGGCTATAGAATACTCAATGGAGTTTGTCTTTCTGTACTTCATGCTTAATAGAAACTCCCAAGAAGTGGTGATGGTCAGGAGTCTTCATAAAGAAGCACTAAACTTGTAATTTTGTGCTTGTGTGGGAGCTGTGCTTGGACCAGCCCAGTTAACAAGCTGGTGCTCTGGTGGGGAATTCCTGCTTGGCAGGGAAGGCTGGTTGGACACAGCTGAATAGGCATTCCAGATGGAGATGGTCTATCTTGAAACAAACACAAATGCACTAGAAAACTGAGAGGAATAACAGAGAAAGGTTTAAAGTTTAGAGAGGAAAGCCTCAAAGCCAGTACCATGCTTTTTGCAGTTGTGTGCAATGTTGGCTGTAGTGCCTGATGTCAGACCAATATCTTCATATTCAAATTTTTTTTAAAAAAACTATCACTTCCAGCTTTTCTCTTTGTAGAAGTTGTTTATATCTTGTTGACAGTAACTTGTCTTCAAAGCAATGTAAGTACTGAGCTGTTTAAAAGCTGGCAGTCATCCTTTCTTGGTACCACTCTGCATATACTAAACGTTCCAGCTATTGAGTAATAATGGAAAGAGTTGTTAGATAAAAAGGGAGAGCCAACATTCAGGATGTACCAGAAACCTGGAGGAAGATGAAATGCTTCACAGATGTGTCATATTGAAGAAATCACTTCTGAACTCACTTGCACTAAGGCCATGGTAGGAGAAGATAGGGAAGCTGAAGGTTTTGGGATGCAAGAGGCTTAGGCAAGAAGGGAAGCTATGAACAGCTCTGAAGGGGGGAGAAATCTGACAGGCTTGAGTGTTTTAACCTGCTGCTAAGTGGGCATCATCTGAAAAACAAGACCCAGCATGTGGCCTTCCTATTGCAACCAGAGTGGTCTCATGCTTGGGAGAAACAATTGCTGGTTGCTCAGCCAGCTCCTTAAATGATTGTTAACGAGTTTGTTGTGTATTTGTTCAGTCCTGCTGGAGAGAGCTGGTTAAATGCCTGAAGTGAAGTTGCTTTCTTTGAGCTCACATGTCAGTTGAAATAAGACTTTTAAATTAGTAGCCCAGATGGCACTGACATGGAAATATCAACATCTCAGACTTGGAGAGGTCCCTGTATGTTTGTTCTGGGCTGAGTTTCTCTGTGTACACAGGCTGCCCAGTGCCTGCCACGTGGGCTCAGGGGATCTGAGCTTTTGGGGCTTAATACAGTGAGACCAGCAATGCTGTGAGACTCTGCTTTCTAGTTTTAGTCTGTTTAGCTGTGCTTGCTGCTGTTTTGGTTACAGCTATTCACAGAAGTGCAGTCTGGTGTCTAAACTTCCTTATGCTTGAGACATCTTTAAAGAAACTGCAGTCAATTTTGCGGATGCAAGAAGGAGCTAGAATAGATTATTGCTGTTGAAGTCAGACTTCAAAATAAACACTTGGAGGTGTCTCTTAGGAAGTGCAGTCAATAGAGATATCTAAAAATCTACATACAGTTCATTATTTCTTCCTCAATTCACTTCAAAGTATTCTTCAGGCTTTCTGGGACAGGTCTTTTCTCCAACTTAGATTTTAAATATGGGTATTTTTTCAGCTTATGTTTTTGCCTCTGATCTTGAACCAAACTAATTTATCTTCTTCCTCTAGGGAAGAGTGCAGCAACTCAGTTTGGCTCTCTGAAAATGAAGTCCTTCCTAAGCTAGTTCTTTCCTGTAGGGGATCTCCATTCTTAGCAGTTTTTTGTACCTGGGGCTGAAGATGTAACTTCTCCCTGTTCCACCAAATGCTTTTCTAGACCCAGATTAAACAGTCCATATATTAATATAACTTTGCTTTTGTACCGAGTAGTTCTGTAAGTGCAGGGTGGAAGCATCGTGTCCTCTTGGTTGACATAACTATTTCCATAATAATTTCAGCCAGAAACTTAAAACTGTGCATTATGAGGGTGAACTGAGTAGCTGAGCCTAGTGAGAGCTGGGTATGCTGCCTAGTATATCTGAGGGTTAGTGCTTGCAATACCAGCTTGAGGCTGAGGTCATCTAGATGATGAAGTCTTCAGGCTACCAATATCTGTCATGAAACAACACAGAACTATCAGTGTTGTAGGACATGTTGTAGTCTTCTGTTCTGCCTGACTGGAATAGTTGTCTAAAAGTTATATAGTGGGTTAAGCTGGGTTCTGCAGTTAGATATAACTGGTATAACTGGTACTTCAGTGTGGTGTACAGGACTTGGTGTGGTGCTGTTCAGTGAGGCAGGGTGAGTTAGAGAGTCCCTGATGTGCTTGCTGTGGGCATGGCATCCCTCATACAGCTGAATGTGACCCCATCATCTCTTTTGTTCAGGAACTGTAGCATTAGGGTAAACTGGATCTACACAACAAATTTCAAGGGAGTTTTTATTTATTTAGTTTTTATTTATTTGTTCTTTAGATACATTTCTTTGGGTTAGTGACAGTATTTCCATTGCCTGTTAAGAAGTTTAAGTTATGGGATGTTGTCTTTCCTCTAAGTTCTTAATCTAAGAAGTGGGCAGCCTACCCTGAAGGGGGATGTTTTTTCGGTCCCACATCTTTCAAAAGCCCACATTTATGTAAATGAATTCGCCTATACACCTTCCTCCTTCTCAGTTAACTTTGTAAAAAACATAAAGGTCATAGGCAAAGAAATGCCTAGCTTGTATTTTTGTTTGGCTTTCTGAAGCATTAGATTCAGATTTAACTATCACCAAGTCTTCAGCTTGAGTGTTATGAAAGCTTGTTGAAAGCTTGTTGGTATTCTGTATAGCAGGTCATCTGTTTTCCATCCTACACACTGTACATCCTTTTGGATTTCTTCTCCTTGTGCTGTACTTAAGCTGTTTCTTTCAGGATATGCAAATGCTTTTCTTGTCACTGAACTGCTTACAAGTTGAATATACTGAAAGCCATGATGGAAACATTAATAACAGGGATGCCACTTCTGCTCAAAGGTGAAATTATCTCAGTCAGCTGGTTAAGTTATACAGCAGCCATTGCAGGGCCAGGACAAAAAGGGACTGCTCTGTAACTAGTGCTGAAAAGTGGGTTTATGCTTTTCCTATGCTCAGAGCACTGCATGACTTCATTTCACTTATTGAGTAGGTATCTGCTAGAGGTTGTGCTCCAAAACAGACCAACCTGCCTTAATGGCATGTCTGGGAGAGAGGTGGGGCAAACATGGAGACCTCTGAGGAAACAAAACAAAGCAACAATGCAAAAGAAATCCTACGATAGTGGCCTTAGGAGAAGAGTTGGGTTGTTTTGATAAGGCTTCACATGTGTCATGAGGAAAATATAAGGCTGTCACCCTGAGTCTGGCTGGGGCTGTCACCAGGAAAGTAGAAAACTTGGAGATTTGCAATATACTGTGGTAAAGGCAAAAAGAGAAGTACCTGAGTTCAGATGCAGTGCATAAATGACAGTGAAACATTGTTTTATTTGACTTCAAAGAAGTGTCATTCCTGTCTTTGCCCTCATAATATACTTCTTCACACATATGTCAGGAGTAGATGTGCTCAAAATAGCCCAGTCTCCTTTGTTTTGTGGTTGGGCCAGGTGGAGCTGCCTCGATCAAAAGCAGGGTTTTCAAATTGCAGCTCAAACTGTGCTTTGATTATTACCTGGCACTGTCTCTGTCCATCACTACTGGGACAGGCTATATTGCACCAACATTAACTGTCACTTGCTTCTAAGTACATCTAGTAATCTCTAATAGCTTTGAGGTTTCTTTTTGCCCAAGTATTTGGTAAAGGTAAAAGTATGCTTAATATCAGGATTAAGAATTTGTTTAAACTGCCCCTTGGGTTTCCAGATAGGGAGAAGAGATGGTACCAAACCACCAAAGACAGCCCTTAAACCCTAAACCTAGCTTCTCTTGGAGTGGCAAGCCACACTTAGCTCCTGCATGGCAGCATTGCCATTGGTATAGAGCTGCTGCCTGGGAGAGAGGGAAGCCTTGCCCTTAAGAACAAAACTAGAGATTTCAGGTGGTTTGTGCTAATATCAAAGAATGCTAAGGGAATATTCCTTAATGCTTTTAATAAAAAAAGTTTGCTTTCCTTGTCAGGCTGCTGGCTCTCCCTCTGACAGCTTCCTGCTGTAACTGGTGGTGAGGGGTGCAAGATGAATCTGGGGGTGACTCCTGTAACCTGTTCCAGGTGGTTGGATGGCACTTGGGCTTTTTTCCTGCAGATCTCAGCTGCAGATGTCCAAAATTTAGGCTGGATTTGGCTTAAGCTTAAGTAGCTCTTGTTTATGTCTGGTATGGAGATGCTTTGGAAGGGATTTACTTCAGTGACTTCAGAACTGCTTGGGGGATTATTAGATTGATGGAAAAGATATAAGTATTGGGTGAGCTGTTACCCTGGTTTGTAGGACAGCATTTTCACTTTTCTTGCATAGCTTAAATCAATCCAACGAGCTCCTCTGGCCATACTAACAGTTGGATCAGGAGGGAGAAAGATGCCTCAACTCCTGTGTTACTTTATTTGGTTTATTTTGCGCAGCAATGGCAAACCTTGACAAAGCCAATTCTGTCCCCTGAAATGCCATAGAAGTGAGTGGAAATGCTGTATTTTGCCACTTTGAAGCGTTTTAGCACAGTTAAAGTACATGCTATTAAAAGACGATTAAACAAATCTGTACAAACACCAGCTGGTTCGCTGGTAGTCAAGTGCTCCAGCACGGTTTGAACTTGCAGCGTAGGTAGGATGGGGATGGCAGCGCTCCTGGGAGCCCCGCACCCTTGGGGCGTGTGGGAGGCAGCTCCCGGTGATGCTCTGTGCCCCAAGGCTGTGGCTCTGCTGGCCCCGGGGTGCTGCAGCCAGGAGAGTGAATGTGCCATGCCGTGCTAGAGGGCTCCAGGGGAGCAGGGACCTGTTTGGGGCGTCTGCATGTGTTGTGCAAATGATGCCTTATTGAGCTGTGTGCCTTGTGCAGCCTCGTGAGCCTTTGGTGAGCCAGGGAACCAGCTGATTCCTCAGCGTGTTGGAAAGACTTAACATCTCAGCATGTTCTTGAAGTGCCAAAGTCAGCCTGGTGAAGGAACAGGCTCACTCGCTGCTGGTCTGAAAATAGAAGTCGGGACTGTTAACTGTGCAACTGAAATGTCTTAATGTTGTGAACAAGGTATATAATTTAATGAAATTGGAGATTATTGCAGGACTGTTTCTCTAATGTTTGCCCTAACAAAAAAAGTGGTTGACTGCAGTTTCATGGGAAGGAAATAGAGTGTAGTAGTTACAATACCTAGTGCCTAAGGTTTGGTCTTGGTTCTCTATATAATCAGTTGCTGAGAGGTCCTGAACAAACTGTTGCTGCTGCTTGTACATCAGTTCCTATAAGACCATGGGTATAACAATACTGAATTCTGTCAGGTGTTAGACCTGCAGATGGAGATAGGTCCGTTTTGAATGTTAACTTCTTTCTCTACTCGTTAGCTGCTGTTACCTTAAATGGAAAATTATAGGTTGAAATCCAAACTTAACTTTGCATTTTAGAATCTGAAAGTTTTCCTCTACAATCCCGTTATGAAGAATGTCAATTACACAGCTAAATCTTATTGTTCTAGGCAGGTGTAAATTCCCACAACAGAAGGTCTGTTTGCAAATGTATACATGCTTCTGTTCACTGCAGAAAATTATCTAGAAAGTGTACTGTGCTTGTCATACATAGTGGGCGAGGACCATACCACATCATTTCTTAGCACTAATTTATCCTAAAGGGCAGTATAAATAGAATACCAAGGCTCATTTAACTGAAACACAAAACTAACTGGACCTTTGTGTGGTGGGAAGTAGTCTCTCAACTTGGTGGCTCTTGTCCTGTTATATAGGCATTGATATTTAGCTATTTCAAGATTATTGCTGTGTCTGGAAACTCCAAAGCCTAAAATACTAATAGTGGTAAGTAAAATGCAGATGTGAGTCCCATTGCCAGAGTTCTGTGAATGGTGTGTGGCACATGTGCAAGACCTGCCTGCTCTTTAGGTAAATGAGAATTTGTGTTAAAATAAAAATGGTGGACTTGTGAAAGCTGACTTGACTTTCCCCTCTTGTTTTCTTACAGGTATCTCCAACCAAGAATCATGAACTGGCACTTCTCTCTCCTCTTTGTTTTCGGGACTTTAATGTCTGTATGTTCCCAATTCAGTTTTTATCCTTTGGAGGAGCTTAGTTCTGATGTTGGAATCCAAGTCTTCAATCAAATAGTGAAAGCTAAGCCTCAGGACAATGTTGTTGTTTCTCCTCATGGGATTGCATCAGTCCTGGGGGTGTTGCAGCTGGGAGCTGATGGCAAGACAAAGAAGCAGCTGACAACTATGATGAGATACAGCGTAAATGGTCAGTGATTCCTCGGTGGTTTTGGGTGTATTTTGTCAGACTCTTCATGCTGTATGAGATGGCTTTTCAAGTGTGGTAGATTGCATCATGCACCAATTAACTCTGTTTACCAAAGCACAAGATGGACAAACTTGAAGTTAATTGGCAATTTGAGTATGGGCATGTACATACACTCCAACTGCCTTGTAAGCAGCTTGGTTAATGACTCCAGGGTCCTGGCTTGAACTGCCTTCATCTTCACAAAATTGATTTTCCAGAGCAATGTGGGTGGTGGTCCAGTGCCAACACCATGCAGGAAGGCTGCAGTACCCCATTTCAGGCTGTACTGAAGTCTTTAATGTGCCACTCCTTAGTTAACAGGGCAAGAGAATATTTCTTGGCACCACACTGAAAGCAATGCAAACTAGCCATACTATTGCTACCTTCACTCTGCCCTTCCGCTTTGTTCATGTGTTTCTGCTGTCAGGATCCCTGTATCTGTAGTTCTTGTAGTGTTGTCTTCTAGAAACAGCCATTTCTGCTTGTCTCTGTGCCTGACACTGTGTGCATCTGTGTTCATATTCCTCTGCCAATGTCTGCCCCTTGAGAATGTGTAGGCTGAAGATTCTTACTGCTTTAATTTGCACGCTACTTTTGTGAATGTTTGCCAGCAAGACTTAACATCTTAGTGCCAGCATTCTCCCTTACTTCCAAGAATAGGAAACCCTCCAAGAGGTAAGTGCACATTTAAATCTTGAGCAGTATTGTCATATAACATGTTGTCCTGTCTTCATTTGCTTTGCTGTTTTGGTCCTGGATCTAAAGTACATAAGTGATTTGACAGCTTAAGATCTTGAATGATTGAAATCTCTTCATTGACTCTAGAAACATTTGAATGCTCAAAATTTAAGTACTTGCAAAAGTTTTGAAGCATTGTATCAATTGGTTTTATTTGGCCTGCAGCCCTTCTAATACTGGGAGACACAGAGGTTCTCAAACACCTTAGAAGGTAGCCAGTACCTTGTTACAGACTTGTTATGGGATGGGGAGATACCTATCTCATTGCACAGATTTCCTCTGCCCTTGTTCGTGATTACCTTGCAGTTCTTTGGCAACTGCAGCAATTGCTTCTTTGGAAAGGTAATAGTTGAAAAGCATTTTATTTGTCTTTAGCTGTTTTTTAATGCAATTTAGCAGCTGGAAGCAAAGAGGAGAGCCAGCACCATGAGACCAGCCAGCTCTCCCCGGACCACCAGCAAGTGCTCCGTGGACCACCAGTGGTCCACAGAATACAGTTTGAGAACCTCTGTTATGGTATGTTCTCCAAAAGAATTTGCCCATAGTATTGGAGAGTGAACATGTAAAAATTCATACAAATGGTACTGTTAAAGCATTTGTAATACATGAAACAGCAAAGCCATCTGAGGCTTTTTTCTTATATGCAGCTGAGACAATAACTCCAAACTAATTTATTCACTTCATCTCTCTTATCTCAAGTTTGTCTACATAAGGAAGTAGCCTGGAGATGTGTCTGCCTAAATTGTATCGGGGAACGGAGGAAACCCATTAATAAGTGCTGTAGAAACAGCCACCCAAGGATTCTGTTCCATACAATGGTTGAACATGAAGTTGCTGCCTGGCAATAGCTTCCCTGTGTAGACAAGTGCTCCTTCATAAGCCACAATGCTGGGGAGAACTGGGTATGGTGAACGTAGCAGTTCTGCTGTGGTGCCATATGCCTTCTCTCATACACAGTGAAGGAGCTAACAAGCACTTGATACAATCTGCTTTCAGACCCTAAGGATCTTGACTGTAACACTGGAACCTACTACTTTCCATTCTTCCCTTTTTAGAGACAAGCTCAGTGTTAAAGGATTGACTCCTGCTTGTAGCTGATTTAAGCCAGGACCTAGTCTTTAAGGGAACTAACACTTGAATTTATTGAAGAAACCTTGATAGCTTTCTTTATTCTCCAGTAAATGGAAAGGAAAGGTATCAAGAAAACAATTTTTGCTTTACGCTCTGAGGTTCAAGACCACTTGTTACACAAATCCTGCAGAGCTCTCTGAGTGAGCAGGGTGCCTCTCAACTTTATCATTGCTGCAGAACTGACAAGTAACCTGGGCTTTTATGATATGAAATATATTTTGGAACAGTCTGCTCTTCCATAGAGCACGGTTAGTAGCTCCACACTGAGACTTGAAAATCTCCAGCCCTGTCTAGCATTCTGAGCAGCCAGCTAGAGGGGTGGTAGACATCACAATGGAGGTCATGTTTTTGCTGGGAAACAGTAGCAATCTTTAGACCAGAGATCAGAAATGGGTATTTTGGAAATCCTCTCTGAATGCCTGCTTTGGTCTTCTTTTCTAGTCCAGCACTTAATGTCTGACTGTTCATGTCATTAATAGTTGCATATAAAGTAACTGTTCATCATCTTATTCTAAATTAAACTTGCTGTTCTTTCCAACTAGGAGTTGGTAAAGCCTTAAAGAAGATAAACAGGCTCATAGTCTCAAAAAAGAATAAAGACATTGTAACGATTGCTAACGCAGTATTTGCAAAGAGTGGCTTTAAAATGGAAGTGCCTTTTGTTACAAGGAACAAAGAGGTGTTTCAGTGCAGCGTCAAGAGTGTGGACTTTGAGGACCCAAATGCAGCATGTGATTCTATCAACCAGTGGGTGAAAAATGAAACAAGGGGTAAGTATTGGTGAGTGCCTTTGTGTGTGGCAGGGTGGTATCTGAGACCTGAGATTCAGATGGAAATATTGGAGAAAGATGGGGAGGAAGAGAAAACTCTGCCCTGCAGTCAAAGCTGTCTTTTAGTTGGCATTAGTGTGATGGTTTAGAGCTGGTGGGCCAAGAATCAGCAGACTCATTGAATCAGCAGACTCATTGCATCAGCAGATATGCCTGGAGGGATGTGTGTGTCCATCTCCCCATGGGATCAGGGGAGCTTCTGTTCTTTTCATTCATACAACTGGTGAGAAATCCAAGCAGAGTTCTCTTGGTGTATGCTTTCTCAAATATAAGATACTTTCAGGCAACTTGGATGTTTACTCAGAAAATTGGACTTTTGGGAAGCTGTAGAGCTGTTCAGCTTTTGCTCTTACTACCCTAAACTCCTGCAAGGTATGACCCTGTTCCTAGGACTTGGGTTTAGAGGAGGATTCTTGATTAATCCTGCCTTGACAGAACTCCTCATGGCTCCAGTCTCTTGGCATCTGCTAAAACCAGAGATTGTGTTTTGCAACATGTTCCCAGTCTAGGTGAACTACGTGTTTGGTACCTCTTGGAGTTAAAACCAGTGCCTCCTGGATGTGAGAAGTGCATTGATGTTGGATGTGGTATTTGTGAAATGAGGCTGTCAAATTCTTTCTTGACCACATCACCAGTTTTGCATAGCAATGTTGCAATCAGTATGTGAAGGGAGAGGTGTTTCAGCTGAAACTATTACCACTGTAGCATAGTCTTGGGCCTGTTCACATGCTGGAAAGGATAAGGCCCTGTTAGTTGTAAGATCAGGCTATCAATTAGCAAGATATGATTGATAGTTATGTCAAAGGTTTACATTTTGACAAAGAATGCCATTTGCTTTATCAATCTTAAATGTATTGCCCCATGAGGAGCTGGCACACTCATAGATCAAGATGTCTAAAGTAATATGTACTAAAGGTTCCTCATGAACAGTTGGCCAGTGTTATGACAGCAAATACTCAAGACTTCTTTATTTCTTCTAGGTATGATTGATCAGGTTGTAGCTCCAGATGATATTGAAGGCAGTTTGACCAGGCTGGTTCTAGTAAATGCTGTGTATTTCAAGGGCTTATGGAAATCACGATTTCGACCTGAAAACACAAAGAAACGTCCATTTTATGGAGCTGATGGGAAGACCTACCAAGTTCCTATGCTGTCCCAACTGTCTATATTCCGCTGTGGTAAGCTCAGTGGTAAAATTTGCTCTTTCAAAACTGAAACAAGAGGTTGCTGTACATGTGGTGTTTAATGGTGTTGCTTGTTCTAAGTGATGTAGGTGGCTTGTGTTACAGAAGTGTCTGTACTGCCGAGGTATGGGTGAGCTTGCTGTGCAAGGTACTTAACAGTTGCTTAAGGTTGAATACCCTGTCAAAGTACTTGCCTTATCCTGTTGCCTTCAAAAAGGAAAATCTGAAGTACCCAAATTGAGAAATTTGCATGTTACTTAAGCTTTGCTGTAAGGAAAAAAGAGGGTGGATTTCTAAGGGGTGAGAATAAGGGAAAGCTGCCAACAGAGACAGAAGGGGGTGGAGGCTTACCTGGTAATGAGCTGTGTACAAAAGAAAGATTGAAGTAGAATCAATCTTTATTTTACTGTATATAAAGAAATGAGACTTGCAGTCCTCAATCCTGTGGGAGCCAGAGGAGCACGGGGTTAGTATGTTGGCTGTGTCTCTCAAGGTGTGACACTGCTCTTCAGACTGAGTCACAAGCAAAAAGAAGTTCAGCAGGTTCAGCCAGACTTCCTTCAGAGACTCTGAGCTGACACAAGCAGCTTGATGTGACTGACAATGTACTTCAGAGCTCCAGTGTTGCAGCCCTGTGGGGATTTTAGTGGTCAAAGTAAGATTGATACTCTGATAAAAACTTGTATCCTTCCAAGAAGTGCTGCCTGGAACTTGCTTCCATGTGTGCTAAAAACAGTCTGAGCAATGGGCCTGAGAATACAGCTTGCTATAAATCCAAAAGACAAGACCCACTGTGCTTTTAAATGCCTAGTTTTACTGTCAGTAGTGCTCAACTAATATTAGTAGATTTGTGTTAAAGTAAACAGCTGTGACTTTGTCACAAGCCTCTCATGTAATGTAATACTTTAAGTAACTGCTGAAAGTGTGAGCTGGGGCAGGTGGGGAAGCCAATGGGCAATAGCAGTATATACTAATCTATGGAGTTTCAAAGAAGTTCATAACTTAAGATGGGGTTTAGCAAGACTATTATCTTGAAGGCTTTCAACTTCTGATGCTGGTTAAAATCGCCATTGTATTGGCCTATGTTTAAGCTAGAAAAGCTGTTAAGGCTAGATGGGAATAAAAGAAATACTGCTGAGTTAGGACTCATTAATTTGTGTATCTCTGGATTTCCTAACACAGGACTTCTATTTTACCTATGCTTGTAAAGGGATTTTCAAAAGTTTAAATTGCTTAAGCATCTTTAATCCTATCAGCTGACTGAAGCTGAGCTCCCCTTCTATTCAGGATGTGTCAGTAATGATAGAAACATGTATCAGGTCTGGAAAACAGTGCTTACCAGTTGGACAGTTTACCTTGTGTTACTGTCCTGTAGCCAACTTATGCAGCCAGTGTTTTGGTCTGTAGGCTCTGGTCTGAGAAACACTATCACAATAAAAGGAAATAATGGAACTGCCAAGCTTGACACTATTCCTGCAAAATAAGTGCAATACTTATTTTGTAGCAGTATGAGCTCAGGCAAGGCAGGTTGCATGGCCCTGGTAACAAGATTAAATTTGTAATGGAGCCGTTGATTTTCAGTTTGGGCTGACGAGTGCAGGTTTAGATGAAGAAATGGGAAAGGTGATAAGATCTTGCTGCTGTCCAAAAACTTTGCTTGAAATCCTGTCTGTAGTTAAACTGACAAGTTTTCACTTGAAACTACTATAAAAAGCATTTACTTCCAAGCCACATGCCAGGAATCCCACAGTAACGGAAGGGAACTTGGAAGAGAAAGAGGGTTGCTCAGACAGTCTTCCTGACACTTGCTATAACTTGGAGGTGTTGCTATCTCACTCCTCATCTAATTGGCCTCATGCACTGCCTCGAAGTGGCTGCTTTCCACTATCTTGAAAGTCTTAAGACTGTTTCCTAATCAGATCCTTATTAAGCATGAAAATTAATAAATGCCACAGATTACTTCAGACAGAAGCTAGGAGCTCTTGCAATAACTCTTGAAGGAAAAAGCTTGTCTACAAGATCTCTTCAGTTTGAAAAGATGCTTTTCCTTGCTTTTTGTTTCTCAATGTGTAGCTGATTCTGGTACTGCTGAGATCTGAAGTAGAGATCCAGCTGATTTGCAGACTTGGTCACTTCTGATGTAGCTGGCTTGCTACTCTGGGCTGATGAGGTTTGTCTGGGAAACTCTGTATATCAAATGAGTATTTGCTCCTTGGTGTCATCCTGTCTGTTTTTATGTCAAACTAGCATCTGTCCAAAGACCATGCCTTTTGAAGGGTTGCCTAGCAGGAAGTGTATGACTTCAGAATCAGTTTTAAGATGTGGGCAAAGCTTTCCTAACAGGCTCTTCTAGCTGTAGGTATCTAAAGGTAAAATACACTGTTAAGGCTCTAAGGGTTATGGCTCACTAGCTTTGTTATTTTAGGCACTACAAGTACTCCAAATGAGCTGTGGTATAATATCATTGAGCTGCCATACCATGGTGAAATGATCAGCATGTTGATTGCATTGCCAACCGAAAGCACAACGCCGCTGTCAGCTATCATTCCTCACATCAGCACAAAAACAATAGGAAGCTGGATGACAACCATGGTAGCAAAAAGAGTGCAGGTTATTTTACCAAAGTAAGTACTAATATAATCTATTTCTCCCTCAGGGAGTGTTGTGGGGGTTATCTATGTATATTTCATCTGAGACAGGATGACTTTCCTGATGCCTTTTTTTTTTGTTCTGACTAGATTTACAGCAGAAGCAGAAACAGACCTAAAGGACCCTCTGCAAGCACTTGGTATTACAGATATGTTTGACCAGTCAAAGGCAAACTTTGCAAAAATAACAAGTAAGGGTTTTTTTGTTTGTTTGAATTCATGGTGGTCCTTCATAGTTTCTAGCACTGAATAAAGTGCTGCTGTAAGAATGCAGTTGTCTTGGCTGTGTTACTATGACACTGGAGCTAGGTTTTATGCTGTAGCCAGCCAGGCATGACTGCTTCTGTTGAACATTGCAGTGGCTTTTTTTTGCCTTGTCTTGCATTACAGCAGTAAATCATGTTGTTCAGCTGAAGATTTGATAATACAACCTGAGGGTCTGAAGCATTGTCTAAAGTCTATGGCAAGACCTATAACCATACTATACCTTAAACTGTAGCAAATACTGCAACTACAGGATGTAACTTTCCCTGAAGTACGTGTTTGACTTTCTTACACTCTGTAGGAAAGCTCAAGGACTACATTCACACTTTAAGGGACTGGACCAACCCAGAGCTATTTAGTATCTGAAAATGGAGTGTATATACTTCTGAACTCATGGCTGTAAAATGTTACCTTCTCTTCTCTGCTTTTATTTATACTTCTGATTAGCTTCTATGGAAAGATCTAAAAAAGCCTGCCTTATGCTGGCTTAATTTGAAAACAAATTCTTGGGTTTCATTCAAAGCAGTGTGTTGCTAAATGCTTTTTTTCTCTCCTTGACATTGAGATGAAAGTCTTAAATTCAGGAAGCGTATTTTCTCAGTTATTTTTTTGATCAAAACTAAAAGTGCAACTGAACACTTCTAACTTAAAACATCAAATACAAAACCTAGTAAATGGGGAGGAAGGAAGAGTAAGGTTATCCTGTATTTTTGTAATTACTCAGTGACTATTCAAAGATGTTATCAGTAGTGTTCTTCACTGCAGCTTCAGGATTTCAGCAGCTTTTATTATTCTCAGCCTTGCTGGCATATCTGTTACCTACAAGGTATATCAGGACTCTTTCAGGTACTTTTACTGAACGTGCTATTCTCCTTGGATTTTTCAGGAACAGAAGGTCTTCACGTATCTAATGTTCTGCAAAAGACAAAAATTGAAGTTAGTGAAGATGGAACCAAAGCTTCTGCAGCAACAAGTAAGCAACTGTACTGGTAACTGTCAGACTTGGGAATTATAGCCATTATATGGCTATAGCACTAAGCAAAGATAGGGGGACTTGGGGACCATTGCAGGAATATGCTCTGACTTCAGATCAGATCAGTTGATGAGTTTTATGTAATTGCTCAGGAAAATCCCAATTTGCCAATATTGATGACTAAGACATATTAACAAGCTTACTTCTAGGGAAGTATCTTTTAATAGCTTACACTTTGGCCACTGATGTAATGTTCTGGTTATCCAGGTGGCAAATAGGACTAAGCTACTACATCCTTTGGGTGAAAGTCCAAGACCTACTTCCAGCTTTCTGTGGGTCTTGTGTCTCTTTAATATGCTTCCTGTAAGAATATCATGTGACCTGTGACTTTAAATGTTCAAGTTGGTAGGTTTTTAGGCACTTGTCTGCACCTGTGGAAGCCTATATATGTACAAACAGTAATTTTACTCAGAGTGTTGTGGTGCTTGATTTGTCTCACTCTAAATCTTATCTTTCTTGCAAAGCTGCAATTTTAATAGCCAGGTCATCCCCTCCTTGGTTCATAGTAGACAGACCATTTGTATTTTTCATCCGGCACAATCCTACAGGTAAGCAGCAATTGTAAGTACTTTTTGGCTTAGAAGTTGAGTATCAGTTATCCAATAGTGACAGAAGAAATCTGGAGCTACTAAATAACTATTTAAAAAAAATCCTACGAGTATATTTTTATGCCTTTATTAGATTATTTTATTGGGAATACAACTTGGGGGGAAAAAGCACATATTGGCTGTCAAGTTAACAGAAATAAGCGTGGCAGGTTTATGGGTGCAAGAGAAGAGTCTTGAATAGTCATAGTTCTCTTGAGTGCAGAGGAAACAAGTCTTTACCAATAGCAAATTGGTGAATAGGACCAAGCTTTCTGATGAACAGTCAGATGCTCAGGACAGGGGTTTCAGGGGTTTAGGGTGTTGCTGCAGCCTGCTCTGAACCCAAGTGAGTGTTTCAAGCAGAGTGATCATGTTCTCTTTGCAGTATGGGCTGATTCTCTTCTAGCAGAATTGCCTCATTTACTTTGAGTAACTTGTCTACTCCTTGCAGTGATGTGTATGATAGATGTGTTAGTAGGGAACAAGATGCAGCTGCCAGCACTGGGGAAGAGTTGGCTCCTGGCAGCAATCCCCATCCCGAGGCTCCACAGAGCATCAACAGAACTGTGTGTCTCTAGAAATATGAGCTGGCCACCAATCCAAACATATACTTCCCTGGGCTCACAAACTTGAGGGAGGCTAGACAAGACTGACGAGAGGTGGCTTGGCTGAGCTCTGTGGATTTCATGCTTTCATGGAAAAGTTTAATTCTATTTGCAGACTGTGGTAATCCTTGTTTTTGTTTCATCCCTCAGGTACAATCTTGTTTATGGGACAAATAAACAAACCTTGAATGTGGAAAAGACTTTCTTGAAGAAGTAAACAGGCACACCCCTGTTCTGTTAAATATTTTGTACACTACTCTTTGACTTCACTCAAGAACTAGTTTTAACCACTGACTAGATTTTGAAACAGGAGTCGACATAGTTCTGGCTTTGTGGGGAAAAATACAGATTGAAAACTACCATATCTCTTCAAAATGTCTAAAAGATTCTCTAAACTACTGAATGGTTACCTATGCTAACAGCTTTTTGAGCTTTTTCTGTATCTACTAAGAATTTTACGTATGGGTTTTTGTGAGAGGATTTTAACAAAGAATGATAAATGTTTCTATTGATGTTGGTTTCTTGTGTGTGAAAAAGGTCTAATTTTGTAGATGCCACCTATCAAGATTACTTTTGGTTATTGAGTATCTTGGTACCTGGATGTTCTTGGTAGAAATAGAATAAAAGTTCTAGCAGTTTTTATATAGTGCATGTATCACTGAGAGTTTTAAAACTAATGTGGTGTTCAATACACATTGCATTGTCCTGTCTTATTGTAATGTAAACTTGTCATTGCTAGTATACACTTTCTATTGGATTTAAATTTTATATTTGTTTTTGTACAAAGGAAAAAATAAAACTGCATTATGAACAGTCAGTGGTGTGGATCATGGCTGTGCTGATGGATATTGAATCCAGAGGTCTGTGAAGTATTTGAGACTTAAATTCTAAGGAAGGTGAAAGGAGGGTAGTTTTGTGAGACCTTTTTGTTGTGTGGAGGTTTTGTTTGGGTTTTTTGTGGTGGTGGTTTGGAGTTTGTGGGTTTTCTGGGTTTGTTTTTTTTTTTAGTCCCTGCTGCTGATCTACCTTTTTTTGCTGAAGTCATTCTGCTGTGGATGAATTATCCATAACTTTGGTATCTGAAGACTGAACCCAATTTGCTATGCCTAAGATACTGCTTAAAAACTACCCTGTGGGGACATCTTAATGCACCTTTGGGGCCTTACCTCCTGTTCCCTATGGTGTAGGTTACAAGCACATTGGCATCTCTTCATGCCCCTTGCAGAACTCTGAGTGTATAACTCTTCAAAAGATGAGCAGTAAATCCCTTTGGCTTGTCACAGGTGTTCTTTGTTTGAAAGCATGTTCCCCTGCTCCTGTGACAGCCAAGGGATTTGGGTGGGTGAGGTAAATCTTTGTTAGCTGCTTCTCTAAAAAACACACTTGCAGGGAAAGGAGCCTGGCTGCTGCTGGTCTAGGGGGAGAAATTCCTGCAGACTCAGCCCTGGTATAAGTGGATGACTTGCTTATAATCCATAGGCTGGAGGGTGAAGGAGCATTTGAGCCTCTTTGTCTGGTAAGATGAAGAGAAAATGCTTCCAGCTGAAAATACTTGAATGTGTCATGCATGGCCAGTCCTAACCCAGTACAAAACCTGGGATGAGAGCTCATAATATGCTGAAAGATACTGGACCAAACTGTTGGCCTCTCTTTTCCTGCTTGAGTTGAATACTGCCACCATCAAGAAGAATAAATCTGTCTAGTTGTCTTTTATGTGATGTATTAGCTGCCTACCCCCAAATCCTTTTAAGCTGGGAAAGAAGTGTTCCTGCTGCAGGCTGAGGCTGGGTCTCCTGCACTCAAAGAAGAGGAGAACAGAGGAACCAGCATGACCTAGTTATCTTCCTATCTTGTTGAAGAGAAAGTGAGCTGTGCAGGTGTGGAAGGAAGAAAAAGAAACTTCAAACAAAAAAAACCAAAAAAAATAGCTCTCTAAGTATGTGAGTGGTGTAACTAAAGATTCTGGTGCTGATCAGGAGACCTTTCCTAGCTAGACTTGTCTTCAATTCCTTGCATTTCATTGAGGTAAGGAGCACAAGTAATAACAGAGTTGTTACTGGGTTCTATACAATTACAGTGACACTTGCATTGTCTTGCATCTACTTTGGATATGGTGTCTCCTGCAAAAACAGAAAATGTCTCACAAACTACATAGCCAGAATCTGAGCTGGATGTGAGAAGTGACTACTCGGGTGCAAGGTGTCATCTTTGGGCTCTGGAGCAGTGTGGGATTGTACTTCAGAGTAACAGCTGCTGTTTTGATATCAAAATAAAATTGAAGTGTGAGAATTAATTTTCCAATTGTTTCTATTTAATGTTTGTAATTAAGTATTGCAGGATTGGTGCTCAAACTGGACTCCCATAGGACTTGCACACAAGATCAGTGTGTGCTCTGGGCAGCAAAAAGGCTTAGGATTGGGTTTGGGCAAGAAAAAAAATGCAGTGACATAAGCTTTCAGGTTTGCCTTAGCACAGTGTCTGTGTAAACAACTGTCAGTCCCTTCTGTTAGTCCTGAAATAATTTGCAAAATAAGATTTTTTTAGAGCACGGAATGATGACTAGCTGTGGGTATTTTCTTTTTGCTTTGATCAGGCTAAAAGTGGACAGCAAAGAGGGTGTCCTGGCAAAGGTGAATGGGCTTATTTAGCCTGTTGGGGTCAGGACTACCTGCCTAAGCTGAGCTCTGAGCAAACTGATGGGGAATGTCACATGTAGCAGCTGCTTGGGAGCTTTAAGGTTCTGCAGTATAAGGGTGAAGAAAGTCACCACATGGAAAAAGGTGTTTTCAACTCTGCCACTCCTCGGCAGTAATTTTTTTTTGATGCTGGGAAAGCAAAGTTTAATAAATACAGGTTTGAACTGAGGTGCTGTGGTGGTATTTGCCTATAAACTGGGTAAGGATGATCAGAGGGAGGAAGTGAATTAAGAGCCTTGGAAGGTGGGGGCTAGGTTAGCTGCTAAAAATTTCCTTTCTAGTGGTGCTGTAAAAACATTCTGTGCTCTTCCATCCTGGGATTTGATTAATACCAAATTCCCAGTCCTGCTTGATGGAGTAACTGGAGTTTGGTGTGATGTTTTAGCATTAGGGTTGTGCTTACTGTAACCTTATTAACCCTTACTCTAGCAGTCCATCAGCTGCTCTTGAAAGGTTTTGGGGAATCTGCAATCAGTGGAGGTTCTATGTTAATTTTTTGAAAGTCATCTTTGTCTTTAGCATTCACCTTAGGCTTGATATTCCTAATGCTGTCTGGTTGTGCTTCAACATATTCCTCCTTTACTCGCAGTTGCTTCACAGTTGAACTTTGCCTTCATGGCAAAGCTGGGGTGATTTTGGGCCCCTGAACCCTGTGATGTAGGCAGCCCTCCACCCTGCTTGAGGGAAGGGGAGAGCTGGGGAAGAACCATCCTCAAGGGAGAACAGAGACCACAACAGTGAATGTGTAAAGCTTAACTTAATAATGGATTAGTAACTCCAAGCAGGAGTTGCAGAACTACTGCTCAGATGATCTCATTATCTGCTGTTCCTGGCTGCTGTCTCAGTTTCTCAGTCTTTAAAAGTAGAGGTAAAGCATCCTTTGTAAACTTTTCAGAGGTGGAAAGCCTGGAGACACTTAGCTCTTCAGTAATGAGACACTGAAATTGGGCAGGGAATGATTGTGGAAAATGCTTGTGGTTGCAATTGTTTTAGCCTAAGAAATAAGTAGGGAGAAGGAGTTTGGTAAAAGTTGCCATATGTTTCCTGAGACAGATCTGTAATAAAGACAGTGGTTAGTCATGAAGTAATTAACAGGTAAAATAGCAGGCTATTAATCTGCCAAAGTGTGTTTCAACTTTGTTTTCCTAACTAGAGAAGGCTGGTTTTCTTTTACATTTTACATTTCATTAAGACTTTGTTTTCAAATCTTGTTTGCTGGACAGAATGGAAAGTGTAGGAAAGGGCCAGTTCCTCAGCCTGTGTAAAGGCATAACTGCTATTCATCCCATGGCTTCACAGCTCATTCACTGCTGGCAGCCTTTTTCTGACAGCAACCTCTCCATTAAAAACATGGCGTTGCCTCCCAGCAGCAATGTGAGTTAATAAAGATGAACAAGAGCAAGAAATTGAAATACCTCTTTTGTAAGCAAGAAAGTAAAAGCCCTTTAGCTTAGCCCCATCAATGCAGTTGAAGTGCATGTATTTATTAGTAGTGCTACTACTGCAGTGGTTGAAACTTGTCTAAAACTCAAAAGTTTCCATTATTACTATGGTGCCAGCAGGCTGTGTTGGATAGGGCACAAGCCCCTGTCAAAAGCAGTAGGGGAATCTAAAGGCAGAAACCACAGGGGTGACGCAGTTGTGTACCAAAAAAGTAGTGCTTTTTTGCACTACCAGTGCAAAAAAAGGTGACAGACTGCAGTTCTCCTTGCCCTTGGCTTGCTGGGCTTGTTGCTCGGGCTGGGTGGGCACTGTTCACTTTCTAGATGACAACTTTCTGTGCTAATGGTGGAGTCATGCTGAGTGGATACTGCCAGCTCACAGTAGGACAGCCCTCTCAGTGCTGTGCTGCCTTCAGTCCTCTCTGTCCTTCAGATCATGCTGAAATTCCCAGGGATGCTAATTTTTGCTTTCAAGGCCATGGTGATGGTAAGTGTCATAGTCTGGAAGGCTGGACCCTGTCTGGGACACACATAACATGCATTATGCGTTAGCATTGTGTCATTTCTGTTCTTCCCTGCTGTCAATGCTCAATCAACCCTGACCCAAGCATTAGCTTCCCTGAGCCTTTTCTAGCTGCTAAGCTCATGGCATTTCCCTTCAATACTGGATCTGGGCTCTTAATGCACCAAGTTCCCTGTAATTAAGTATATCAGCTCCTGAAGGGCATTTGGGCAATAGAGGGAGTGAATCAGATGACTTTTCTTTGAGGCTCTGAGCACCTGGAGCCTGTGGCCATCAGTTAATTACACTGGCTGTGAGCCACCCTGCCCTAGACAGAAGGGCTGGGTATGACTCCTTGTCTCACAGGCAGCATTTGTTCCACTTCCAGACTAATTTGCACTGGCTGGTTTGGGACCAGAACAGGTGCTGGAGAAGGGGGAAGGCAGGGCTCTATTTTTTGCTGTGTCTGACCAGCCTGGGCTCTTGTGCCCTCCTGAAGTGGTTGAGGTAAGGACATGGCTATTGGTTCACTCGAGGTCTCACTAGCAGGTGTGTGCCCAGGGAAGCACAGCCCCATGTCACCTCTGGCCCTTGTTTTACACTGTCCCTGGACTGGGCTTGCTGCTGGCTGTCCCCAGCAGCACCAGGGCACTGTGTGTCCCTCTGAGAAACACTGCCACCCTCAATGCTCCACCTTGGGCTTGAAAAAACCCAAACCAACAACAACACACCCCTGCAGCCCCAAACCCTGAAACCATTCTGAGGGGAAATGATGGAATTTGAACAGTCTCTTCTTCTGTTTGTTTGTTCTCTTATGTTTCTTCTCTTGGGAGCTCTGACATGTGTCCTCTAAGTACGGAGGTCAATTGGAGGGGCCCAATCCATGACTTTGCTGCCCTGCTGGCCTCTCCAGGAGCTGCTGTTCCAGCAGGAGCTTCCCCACAGCTGTCTGTCCCCATATCCCCCTGTGCTCATACCACCCATGCCTCCCTATCCATGTGTCTCATCCTCATGTCCCCCTGTCCCCATAACTCCCTGCACCATATCCCTATGTCCCCCTATCCCTACGTCCCCTGTCCCTATGTCCTCATCCCCCTATCCCTATGTCCCGATCCGCCTATATCCCCCTATCCCTATGTCCCAATCCGCCTATATCCCCCCATCCCTATGTCCCGATCCGCCTATATCCCCCCNGTGTGTGCCCAGGGAAGCACAGCCCCATGTCACCTCTGGCCCTTCTTTTACATTGTCCCTGGACTGGGCTTGCTGCTGGCTGTCCCCTGCAGCACCAGGGCACTGTGTGTCCCTCTGAGAAACACTGCCACCCTCAATGCTCCACCTTGGGCTTGAAAAAACCCAAACCAACAACAACACACCCCTGCAGCCCCAAACCCTGAAACCATTCTGAGGGGAAATGATGGAATTTGAACAGTCTCTTCTTCTGTTTGTTTGTTCTCTTATGTTTCTTCTCTTGGGAGCTCTGACAGGTGTCCTCTAAGTACGGAGGTCAATTGGAGGGGCCCAATCCATGACTTTGCTGCCCTGCTGCCCTCTCCAGGAGCTGGTGTTCCAGCAGGAGCTTCCCCACAGCTGTCTGTCCCCATATCGCCCTGTGCTCATACCACCCATGCCTCCCTATCCATGTGTCTCATCCTCATGTCCCCCTGTCTCCATAACTCCGTGCACCATATCCTTATGTCCCCATCCCTATGTCCCCTGTCCCATGCCTCCACATCTTCCTATCCCTATGTCCCCTGTCCCTATGTCCCAATCCGCCTGTATCCCCCTATCCCTACGTCCCAATCCGCCTATATCCCCCCATCCCTATGTCCCATGCTGCCCGTATCCCCTATCCGTGTATTCCCTGTCCCCACATTTCCCGGCACGGCGCTGCCGCAGCGCCCCCTGGCGGCCGGCCGGGCGCACGGCCCCGCTCGCCGTTATCCCGGGGCCGGTCATTCCTCTCCTCCCGGATTTATGGAGCAGGCAGTGGCTCGGGACGTCGAAAACACGGGGTGTTTTCACACCCCCTGCTCCTGCAGGAGATGGCTCTCCATCCAAGAGATGGAAGATGGAAGAGCTGGTAGAAGGATGTACCGTTCCGAGCCAAGGTCAGCAGGATGATGATGCCAGAGGGAAAGTCTTACGCGGTTAGAAAGGAAGGTTAAAAAAGCTCAGAAGCACTAGTCGTTAAATGAAGTTTTTGGACAGTTGTTCTTGAAAACATTTCCCTGTGGATGTGCCATCCTAGAGCCACACGTTGACACAGAATCCCTGCTGTGAAGCCACTGTACAGAGGGGGGCTCTGCTTTCCCTTCTCTTCTTTGGGCTGAGAGCCAGACTCACTTCTGACAACATGCAGGAGCTAAGTAAGTCAAGCTTAAAAAGCAGAGGAATATGTATGTGCAAGTCTGAGCAAAAAACCAGAGCACTGAGCAACAAGGTGCCTTTTGGTGGCTCACGAATTGTTAATTCTGACTACAGGTATGTCCACTGGGCTAAGCACTGTATTGCTATTTGCAAACACGGGGATACCTTGTACAGAAAATATGGTCAAGGCCTGAAATGTTGTGTTTGAAGGATTTCAGATGCCACGTACTTCACTTATGTTGTCATTGCCTGTTGTTTGTACTGGGACAATTTGTTAGTTCAAGCCTAATATTCTTGTCCTCAGTGACCAAGTCCAGCTGTCACACAGCAGGTCCCCCCTTCTGAGTGAGATTCAGCCCAGGTTCTCATGGCAGCATAGACCAGCACATCACTCAACTCCTAAGCTGACCCCTGGAGCTTCTGGTGAAGGCAGTCCTGGTACAAGGAAGTGGTAAGTAATTACAGGTGATCCCACACAAGCTGTTTGTGTGCAACCAGCATCCATGAGCACAGTGGGCTGAGCCAGCAGCTGTGCTGTCTGCTGGACCTCAGCTCTGGAGCAGGTATAGAGCAGTAAAACACCAGGAGAAACCCTAAAGCTGCTGGTAGGGTACAACAAGTGTAAGGTTTGTAGGTGTGGAGACTGAGAGCCTCAAAATGACATAGATGTTTAATTCCTCTAGGTTCAAAGGGGATTCAGGCACCTCCATACCTCTGAGGCTCTGGGGTGGACTCTTGGGAGAGCTCTGCACAGAGTCACCTGCTTTGGAAACATCTGTTTCCTGCATGTGTCCTGCTGTGGCTGCTCCCTCTGAAGCCTGGGTGAAGGCCTACATAACCCTGGAAAAAAGTGATGTAGTCAGTCCCTTGTTAAAAGGACTGATATCTTGCCACTTCATCTTATAGCTGAGCCTTTTCAGAGCCACAGGAAATGTGAGGTGGTGCAGTGTGGTTTGAATTCCTGCTTGGTTTGATTGTGGTGGTGGTGGTGCAGACAGGGTGATGGAAAAAATAATAAATGAAAGATGGAAAGAATAATAAATGGAGGGAAAAAACAGGTCGTAAATTTAGGAACTGAACCAAAAGAGGAACATTGGAGAAAGCAAAGCATCATGGCACAGGCATGAGTTTTGAATGAGTGAGGAGTGGGCAGGGCAGAGGAAGTAAGAAGGGTGGGAGAAAGGTAGACT
>WEIV01008984.1:163258-179231 GCA_013390005.1 Calyptomena viridis | reverse complement strand
GGGGCCGGGGCTGAGCCGCCGCGCCCGGAGCGGGGCGGGAGCCGAGGGCGCGGTGCTGAGGGGAGCGGTGTGTGCGGTATCGCTTGGCCGGGAGAGGTGCGGCCGTGACTCCATGCGTGGAGCCATAAGGAAATAAGCAGAGCCGCGGTTCCAGGGAGGAAGGTGCCCTCAGCTGGGAGGGAGGGGCGCGGAGCCCACGGGAGAAGCCGCCGTGCCGTGTGTGCTGTGCAGCCCCCGCGGGGAAGCACCGCTCGTCCCTGTGTGTCAGCGGGCTCTGCAGAGGTTCCGGGCACAGCCAGGAACGCGGGAATGTTTTCCTCGGCCTCCGGCTCTTCTTTGCTTCCGGCATCTGCCGGGAGAGCTGGAGCTCCCGGAGCTGCTCCGGTCGGAACGAGCCCGTTCTGAGGGCTCAGTGTGAAGGTCTCAAACTGCCTCGATGCGGCCGGAGCAGCTCAGGGAGTGGGACACGTCTGGGGGCAGGTGGTGCTGAGCTGCTCGAAGGGGAAAATGTCTTCAGAGTCTGATCCTCGGCACTGGCTCGCATGGCATGTGAGACGTCTGTCAGAAGCGGGTAATGTCATTAAGCAGTTACTCAGATAGAAGTGGAAATGAGGAATCGCGTAGGGAGAGCAGTGAGGGGTCTGCAGTGTAGCAGTGAGAGGAGAAGTTTGCCCCGTGCCATGTGGAAAGGTACTTTTAAGTGCGAAGAGGGGTAAGAGATGCTTCTTAAGAGTTCCTGTCAGAAACTGCGACAGTGTTTGAAAGAAGCATGTTCAGAGTAAGAAAGTGCGTTCTTTGAGATGTAACTCGGCGAAGGAATAACTTTTCTGTTACGCTATAAGACTTTAAAAATTGAATTTGCATTAATTTTTGTGTGAATTCTTGTTTGAAGAGCCTGACCTTGTGGGAAACAGGATGGTGTTATCTGAACTGGGTTTCTTGGCATTTATTTTTAGATCAAAAAGCTACAATCAGATCAGCTTGGTTGGTCTCTCCCGTTCTCGTGGAGATGACTTTGTGCAGTAAATGTTAGATAACAGGTTTTGGATGGGACTGAGCAGCTTCCTTTTTATTCCACTCTTATGTGTGATTGTTCTGGTATCTCGGTGCTGTGCAGGGTGAAGTTGGGGTCTGGCTGCTGGCATGGGTTAAATCTTGTTTGTGTGCAGTTTGCTTTGATGTGCTGCCTCAAGGAGAGAAGAAGAAATAGCATTTTTTAAGAGTTCGTATCTGAGTTAAACCTGCACAGAGTTTCATGGTACAGGCTTGCAGAGACTTGCCTGTGGCAGATAGTGCCAGCCTTTAAAACTCAAGGTCTAATGCTGGAGATTAGCAGTCTGCATGCTTGGACTGTTGATAAGAGCCAAGGATGCAGCTGCATCTTTATCTGGGCAAGTTTTGATGTCAGATACAGACCTATGCAAGGAGAGCAGAGGCCGTTGCTCACCTTTGGTGTGTCACCTGGAGGGGACACGGTGACTCAAGGCAGAATTGGGAATTCACTTAAATCTCTAAACTTTCAGAAACTGTTGCATTGTATTACCTCTAACTGGGATACCTCCTACACTACATCAAAGCCTACTCACTCACATATCCTTCACCTACAGTTTAACATGTTGTCAAACTTACTGCTCTGTTTGTTCACTACAAATGGGGTGTAGGTGTTAATAGTGTGTAACTGATTATGCTGCCAGCAGCAAGCAGAGTACAGACTACAAGAAGCAAAAGAGCTGCTGTGTTCACTAAGAGCAGAGCAAAAGTATTTTTTTATTACACCTTAATGCAGCTAAGGCTATCAAGTATTTCATAATAACCATTCAGAGGAATGTGTTTACAAGTTGAGTAGTAAGAAAAACATTGGTGCACAAATATTCTGCAGGATTGTTGTAGATTATTCTCTCATTACAGAAGCTGTAGTTCTTTCTGTTTTAAATTATATTTCCTAAAATGAAAAGGAATTTTTTTTGAGGATACAAAAGATTCCATAGTAGGTGTGTGAATGCCAACAAAAATCCAGTGGTTTTTTTTAAAGTTTTGAAGATGAGAAAGGAAACGAGTAACTTCAGGAGATAAACAGTTAATTTTCCTAATCCAGTTTTTCAGCAGGATACTTGACATCTGTGCAGCTTTCTCAGAAGTTATCTAGAAAGGATGATTATCTCTGTGTCCCTGTGGCATCTTGCCTGACCCTGGCTCCAATACAATGTTGGGAATTGTTGCAGTGTGTTGTAGACAAATAGCTAAGGCCAGATGAATGTTTCCCAGGTGTAGTTGGGAGTGCTGAGGGGTGATAAGCTTTTGTACAAGACTCTAAATGCAAGATGAAGGCAAACAGGAGTCACTGACACATCTGAGTGTGCTGGTGTCTGCATAAATTGTAGTATTAGGTTTTTGGTTATGGAACTTTATTATTGGTTAAAGCTTATTTGAGTGAGCAGAGATTCGATAAAAACTATCAGCTGCAAGCTGTGTCCTTGAGCTTCCATTGCAGTGTGATTAAACAAGATTCCTAATGCTGTCTTGGGAACAAGGTCAACAGCAGTCTAAATACTTTTGCTTTATTTTAAGTACTGTAAAGATGCAGTCGTCTGTTCTTGCTAGGAAAACAACTGTCAGTGGTTGATTTCAGGTAGGAAAGCAAGTGTTGAGTGGTTTGAAGGTGTTAGGAAGGTGCAGAGCTTGGAACAGGGGTAGTGTAGCTGTGTAGTAACTTTGCAGCAATGTTTGTATGTTAACAGGTTTGGATTTGCCTGCTCACCTTTCATCACTTCTTTCTCCCTGACATACATGCAGTTGGCTTTTAAAGGGCAGCTTATATAGCATGAGCACAACACTGCTGGAATACAGGACTGTGCTGTCAAACCCCAAATTTTTCACCAGCACTGTTGGGTACTTACCTTGTAAAAGAAAGAGCACTTGAGAACAATAAAAATTCTTAGGAATTGGTAAGACCATACTCATCTGAAGATGACTTTTGTGTGTTTGTATTACATTAAAGGAATCCTACCCCAAAACCCCTTTCAATTGCTGTTCTATAAATGTGCATGCTGTCCAGCTGAAAGCAACTTCTGGTTCAATACTGAATGTTAGGAAACTCTGGAGGTCATTTTTAGTCTTGTTTTGCTTCCTCCTGCCACTCTCAGCTATCTGAGTCAACTGTAATTTTAAAAGTTCCATCTCTGTGTGCTCCTTAATGAGTTTCAACATTATTACATCCTTACTGAGACTGCTGTCAAACAAACCTGTGTCTTTCTAGACCCTTATTAGGGAATGCTGAAGAAAAGGAGAGTGGTTGCCAGCTCAGGTACTGAACACATGACTCTTCATTAAATAAAGACCAAGTTTTGAGAAGAGTGCTGAAGGCTCTAGGGTGGTTCTCACTATAAAGTGATTTTATGGTAGGAGGAGATTGTGGGAGCAGCATGACTGGAGGACTTTTCTAGTCCTTTAAGCTAAGAACCAGTATTTCACAAATTAATTTGTCCTAACATAAGGAGATGCACCACGAAAACAAGTCTGTCGGAGAGAGAATCGAGGAGAAGTGGTATTTTGGCACAGGTCACTTGCTGACTACTGTGAAATGATCTCTTCAAATTTTGCTCAGTCAGAGCTTTGTATAATTAGATATAAAGCTCTCTGACAGCTTATCTTTGCAAGCATAAGGCAAGCATAGTCTAAATCTTAGTTAAACCAAAATAAGAAGCTTTCAGAAGCTAATTTTGTTAACTTTTGCAGCTATTTGCTTAGGCTCTTGACTATAGCAAGGGACTGTATTGTTGATGATCCAGTCAGAAATTATACTCCCATGAAATAATTTCTTGGAAAGCCAAATCTTTGCTTTCTTCAGTTTAGTATAATTAACCAAAATACTGAGAGAAAGCAAGGTCTAATTTTGAAAAATCAGCAATGGGTGATCTCAATCACCATGATAACTCTGTAGTCTTTTTATATAGAAAATGATTACATGACTTTGGCTAGAAGTGAGAGTTAGTAAGGATGAAAGCAACCATCTGAGGTATTCAGAACAGTTTGAGTGTGGTGGAGCTGCTTTAAGAATCAAGTTTAAAAGCTGATAAAAATTAATATGTGCTCACTCATGCTAATTACTGGCATTTCCATCACAAGAATGTCTTAGAAACTCTGTTTTTCCCATATTCTCATGTTAGCAAGAAATAGCAACTGCTCTTCTGAAGTGTTAACTTCCTGGCATAAGGCAGGATGTCGATTATTGTAAAGAGGAAGTGATAGCTTTTAGAAGACAGTCCTAATGCAAAATATTTAGTGGACTGTACTAATGTGCATATGTCACTGAACTGGTGGAAAAGTGACTTGGTTTAAAAGTTGCAAATGGCTGTTTTGGGGCAGCGTGTACTCAGCTGTACTGATTTCAAGTTTAAGAAAAAGGCTAAGTGTTCTCTGCTTTATTTTTGAATGGTCTTTTAAAGAAAAGCCCTTAAATGGGTTGCAAAATTAGGATGCTACTATTGTATCTTCAACCTGAAAAGTTCTAGGCCTGATACCAGTCCCCTCCTGTGCTCTTTTTGTTAAACTCTTTACTGTTGATCCTCTATGACGTTTAGCAAATCAATCCCCGAGTATTTTTCTAAAAAGTTCTGAGCACCAGGTCTTGTAACAGTAAATGGAACAATTCATCTCAATGAAGTCTCTTGACAGTGTTTCCAGGCACATATATTTACAGATCATTTAGGAATGAGGAAGTTGGATTTAAACAGAAATAAAAAGGCAAACAATGGTTTGGAGAGGAAATTTCAAGCAGACTTTAAATAACCTTAGCACTGTCTATGTGTGTGCTCTTAACTTGTTGGTGTAGAGTCCCTTCAAATGCATCTATTGTAGGAATGTTTTTGATTAACAATAACTTTCCACTTCCTTGCTGATTCTCTTTCCTCCCTCCTCCAAGGGTTTGACAGTCATGAGAGTAGTATAATGCTACATGTTCTTTAGGAGTTTTTCCTTTCCTTCCAATGGTGATTCTGGAAGGTTGCAAACTAAAACCAATTTTACAAAGAATCTTAGCACGCTGTCCAAGTCATCTTGTTGGCTTCTTTTGGTTTCCATTACACTGGCTTATCCATCATGTTCATGTTTAGGCCAGAGGAGCAGTGCAACCTAAAAGCAACCAATGTTGCATGACTTTGGCTAGAAGTGAGAGCCTGTATTCCATGGAATTCCACATGAGGGAGTAGAGGCATGGCTTAGAGGAAACACCGAGTTAGATCTGTTGTCCTCTATGGATCCATACATTAATATTTGGGGATAGAGATGTCAGTAATGTGCTGGTCTGGAGGACGAGGTGCTTCTGTTGTTAATATTTAGTGTCTGCCTTGCTGAAAGCTGAGTTGCACAGAGAGGATGTAAAAATGAAAAAGTTCATGTTTTGCTTTTTTTTTTTTTTTTTTTTAATATATCAGGCACTTAATCTATTATAAAACAAGCTGTGGTTTGCTCTTCCAAAGCTAGAAAGTTTCTGCAACTTGAATTTGACTTATATCAGCCAGAGCCAAGGAGAAGGAATTAAAGGGATGCATTATGTAGCAATTTTTGAGGTGAGCTGAAATAGTATTTTCATTTGATACTTACTGAAACTCAGTGTATAAGTAGTCTTGAAGAAAACTCTTCAGAATCCCAGGGTGCCTATTCTAAGTACTGTTATTCTTGTTATGTTAGAGTAGTATTTAGTACTATTGTGTTGTGTCATTCTTCTATTATGATTGAGTAGCACAAAAGCTTAGAGGATTGGAGCTGATACATAAGTAATGAACTGGTTCACTTGCAAGGGATGATGCACTCACTCATAATTGGCTTCTCCCTGCTCTTCCCATGACAGAACAATACGAGTATGGCTGAAGAGAGACAGTGGGCAGTACTGGCCCAGCATCTATCACACCATGTCATGTAAGTACAATACTGGAGGTAGTAAGTAATGGCCAGGCATAACATGGATTTTGGACCTGTGCTTGTGTGTAGGAATGCCTCCTTCCCATTTCCCCAAGTGCTGGATTCCCTCAAGGATCTTGATTTTGGGAGCTTTGCAGCAAATCCAGCTCGGACTTTAATTTGAAAGTAGCTGCATAGTGAGAGAGATTTATGGTATCATTCTGTCAGAACCACACTCTTCACAGGTAAATCACTGTGGATTTGCAGCTGTAGGTGCTTCAAGTGCTGACAAATAACTCGTCTGCCAGTTAAGTGAGCTTATCAATCCATTAGCTGAAAGTTCAGACGTAAGGATATTCTGTCCTTTCCAGGGCATGCATTTTTATCTTTTAGGGCTCCAGTTGAGATAATCCTAGTGAGCTCAAGCTCCTAACTGTAACCAGCTGCACATGCTGTTGTTGCTGTGTCAGCTTTCAGCCTGTGTAAAATTCTTCTTGCTGAGTTGCACCTTGTGGCAGTAAATTGTGGCATATGGTTCCTAGTGATATATCTGAGTTCCAGTAGTCATGTACCTGTCCTCAGCTACACATGTGGAAATTTAACTCTCTTACCAAGAGATGTTATCTATGCAGGCTAATTTCTGTCAAGCTACTTAAACAGTTTTGAATGAAAGACTTGTCTTCATTAGAAGTCATGTGTATTGTAATACCTGTATTTAAATAACTGTAATGTACTTGCTTTCTTTTTCACAGCACCATGTTCTGCCATGGCTTATCATCATGACAGCAGACGAATATTTGTTGGCCAGGATAATGGAGCTATCATGGTAAGTTGTTGTGACTTTTCTTCAGAGTCTAGATTAGAATTGTTGAGATTCTCTGTGAGCTCCAGGTGTTGCTGGTAGCTGTTTATCTGTTCTCTTTCCATTCATTTTGCAATGCAGCTACTACTAAATAGCTGAACTACTTGCAGTTCAGCTGAGCTGTCCATGGGAGGACTGCAAAGCAAAGGTTCTTCTGGCTACATGTGAGCCAGACAGCCTCAAAAAGTTATTGAGCCATTAGTGCAGCAGTGACCCAAACAATTACCCAAATTATTTGTCAAGGAATTATTTTGAGAAGAATACATTAAGCTGGGCAGAGTGCCATGGTGGAGCACTAACAGGAGCCTCTGGCCAGGAGTATGGACCTGCCTGTATCTTGCCATACATGTGCCTCTGGATTTGCTTGCTGCAGATCTTTTTTTGATGTGGAAATTTCAGCACTAGCTCTAAAATTAAAAGTGGCTGGGTTAGTTTCTTTTCTTTCTGGGAGCTCTTCCTTCTGTTTTTCTATACTCTTGCTGTAATTGCTGTTCTTGTCCTGGAGAGCAGATATACATGGCAGAACAGAAAGTGGGTTTGTATTCTTCCCCTCTATTCTTGGTAGCAGAGAGGAATCTTGTGACTCTCAGAAGTTTTAATGGTTTCCTTTGTCTGTGAAAGTAAGGTCAAAATAATAACTGTCCTATAAGGAGCCAGGGTACTGCATGAGTGTCACAAATAGTGATTTTACTGATTACTGCTGTGAATAGCTTACACAGAACTGCATAGAATAGTGATTCCAGTGATAACTACTGAGAATTGTTGAGACTTTTAAAATTTCATTAAGCCTACTGGATCAAATAGAGAATACTGTCACTTAAACCTATGCATTATGAACTCTGAGATGTTTAAATCCTAAATACTATGAGATATAGTTTTGTTTGTTCCTGCTGGAGACAAATGAGATCTTGTCTCTTTCTATAATCTCTCTCCAGCAAAATCTGTTCTGAAAAGATGTTCCCTGTTGAAAATTCAGTTCACTAATAACCTTAATTTGCAGTTGTTATATCAGTGTGCTTTGCTCCAGCCTCAAAAACTGCTCAGGTTTGGTGAGATATATTGCTCCTGTGCAAATTTTGGCCTGTGAGGTTACTTATACTTTTTGAGTGTCAGTGTTGTTTATATCACTGTGGTATTCTTTTAAATAATTTCACTTTGCTTTTAGGAGTTTCACATTTCTGAGGACTTTAATAAGATGAACTTTGTGAAGACCTATCCAGGTAAACTGTTAACTAGTGTCTACACTAACATTTGTGTGAAGGGAAGGCATCAGAAACGCTTGGGAAACTGGACACAGTCACTGATTAATCAAGTCCAGATATGCTTTAAGTCTGACTGACCTTATAGTTGTCACTTAGTTGGGGATAACTGCCATAAAATAAATGTTCTGTCAGTCAGCTGAGTCCAAGTTGCAGAAATTTTTATTAAGTTCAGTATATAATAAATCTGTGAACGTAATGAACCAGAACTAGTGAGTTCAGATTTTGCTCTTCAGTTGGAGTAGTTATGCTACATGAGAGTTGGGGTAAGAGCTTTCTAAAGGTGAATTTTGGTATTTGCAATTTCCATCCTTTTTGTAATCACTGGGCTTGATTACTTCTAGCTGAAGATAAGAGTCCCTACCTTCTCTATAATCTTAGGAGAGCAGTAGGAGTGAAAACAATCTTATTTTTCTGGTACATGGGAAACAGGAATTATTCTAGTATTTATAAAAATACTAATTTCAGCATTTGTCTGCACATCCTTAAAAGAAATATGAAACTCAATTTCTTGTTAAAATTGGAATATTAATGTCAAAGGCCTGAAGGAAGCTCTTAAACACTGCAGATTATGTAGCAAAACAAAGTGCAGTTTGTCTTATGACTCCCTGACACTGACAGAAGCAATGTCCTTGCTTAGGAGAAAAAGACCTTGTTTTTAAAGCAACAAAACCTCCCTTTATCCCAAGGGAGATGATTTGACAATTCAGTCAAGGGAAGTACTTCCATCTTGGGGGGAAGGGGGACTTGTTCTAATGCATATGTGACTTCTTGCTTAGTGGCAGCATTCTTAACAAAGATGGATGGGATTTGGTTGCTGTCACGGGAGACAGTTTGAATGCCATGGACTAGATATGCTTTCAGGTGCTTAAAGGTATGAATCTGAGCAAAGCTCCCCTGGGATCAGGAAAAGAGACATTTAAAGAAAGCAATTAAAAGCTTTTAGATGTGTCACATTACTCCCCAGAAGTCCTGGGCTAACTAGAGGAAGCTGAGGGTTTGCCTGTTCCTTAACCAGCCTTGGGTATCTGGGCTGAACTTGGCTTCTCTCTCTCATGGGAGAAAAGCTTAAATTAGCTGACTGGTGTCACTTCAGCTATTCAGAAGGCAAATACTAAACAGAACAATATGAACCTTTTAATTCAGCCTGGATGCAAGTACAATGGTAAATCTTCTGGGGCATTGCTTAGACATCAGACTCAGCCTATATGTCTCTGAATTAGAGTGTAAGAACACATCACTTTGAATTTTTGGAAAGAATAGCCAGAATCTTTTTCTTCTCATAGCTCATCAGAATCGAGTGTCTGCTATTACTTTCTGCCTGGCATCAGAGTGGGTTATCAGCACAGGTCATGACAAGTGTGTGAGCTGGATGTGCACCAGGAGTGGGAGTATGCTGGGGAGACATTACTTCACCTCTTGGGCTTCATGTCTACAGTATCCTTTGAAAAATTATTGCTATCCTGAAACTGGAAGAGCACTTTGTTCCTTTAGCTCAATTTGTTCCCTCCTTTTCATGTGAAAAAGCTAGTGACATCTCTTGCAAGTCTGCTAACCCTTATTCTGATTAGAAGGTTAATGCCTTTATTTCTGTTAGTGGTTGTTAGACAGCAGAAGTGACCTTGAGTTGCAGAAATCACAGTGTGCACTAGTTCCTGATTTTGAGATGTTTGTCTGTAGCATCTGGTGGAAGTGACTCGTAACTGTATCTATATCCTGGCCTGTATACATCCTAGGCAAGTCACTTGGTTGAACAGGTGCCAGTGTGCATTTGTGTCCTTCTAGAGCATAAAACATCATGAAAACCCTTTGGACTTAGTTCATGTTAATCTTTTGTATCTTTAAGCTGTGGGGTAAGTTGAAACTTTATTCACTACTAGTAGTAATCTGTCTGTGTGCAGTTTGCTTTTCTGCAAACTGCATTTAACTGCAGCATTTGTAGCTTAAACACTGGTTGTCTATTCAGTTTTAAGTACTTCAGGGCATTCTTTATCCTATGTAAAAGACTTACAAACCCACTAACTTAAAATGTAATTCACATATCAAAACTTTTGAGCAAGTTAAATACTTAAAATTCTAGAACTATTTTTTAGAACTTGTTAGTGGTGGCGTTTTAGATGTAGCAGGTCAGTAGTTGGAGGTACTGGTTGCTGCATGAGGATTAATGGCAGTGATGTTTTAGAAGTGGCAAGATTCAAAAGCTATAAGAGATGAACTACATCACTTGAAAACATGAAGGTCTCTCTGGGGTGGTTGTGTGGTGGGAAGAAGCCAGGAGGAAACCAAACTGCTCAGCTGCCAGCAGCATGTCTGGCTTTCTGAGCTGCCCCATCTGGGCAGACCCTGCCTTACTGACTGAAGAGCTGACAGGTTTGTATTGTTGCTTTTCATTGCTTTTTTTTAAAGTTCAGATGGGTTGTGTCCCACAAAACATTTCATGTGCAGTTCCAGTTCATCTCAGCTGAGCCCAGCACAGAATGGGGTTAAAGCTGGTGTGTGTTGGAGACCAGCTCAATGATGAACAGTTTGAGCCTCACCAAATTCAATGCGTTTTATAGCTAATGCTATTGCAAATAATGGAACAGTTTATTATTAAAATGGAGAAAAGAATATGACCTTTTATATCAAGACAAAAACAAATTTCCACTGAAGAACTTGACATTTGAAAATGCATTGTAATTGATCCTGCCTTTGGACTTGTGTTTGGAAGCACCAGATTTCTCGTGTGTGTCCTAGGTGCTTGGTCTCCCTATAAGGAGGTTCCTTAGGAGTTATCTGTTAATGATTCTATGTGTAAGCTTCTGAAAAACACAGCAGAGTGCCTATTCTTTACTGGATTAGTGGGGATAATGCAAGTCTGAACTTCCAGTATGAAGAAAGGATCACATGTTCAGGGATTTAGAGGATTTGTTGAAAGCGAATTGTTTATCTCAAGATTCTGAAGGCTTAAGAGATTTCACAATGTCATCAGATGGCAAAGCCTCTGCATTTTCACTTATGGTAGAGGGCTTTTTGTTACACTGTCTTTTTTAAGTTAGTCTTTTCTGTTGCATACCAGGGCCTACTTTTCTCACTGCTGCTTGTGTGTTTGTGCAGCTTCAGGAGGGCACCTAAGTTGACACAGCTCCTGGGTTATGTGCTGCCAGCTGATATGGGTCTTTTTTAGCTTTTCCTTCTATTCTGAATAGAAAAGGTCTTCCAAGGGCAGCAAATGATCTAGTTCCATTGGATTGCTATGTTCTTTTTTTAAAGGAGACAGTAGTTACATCGTGACAAAAACTCAGTATCAGTGATTTGGAAATAGAGGATTTGANTTCATAGAGTAGTTATGCATATGTATAAGCTATGTCCATTTAAGTGTGCTTCGCTTCATGTGGGGGGTGACAGGGAACTGGAGGGGTGAAAATCCTTTCTATTTCCCTGTGGGAATAAATTTTAAATTTTACAGCTTGCAAGCTTTGGAATTCCTTTAGATCGTCCACTCATGAAATACAAATTGGCACCCCAGCAAATCAATTAGCAAATCATCAGAAAACTGTTATGAGGTGTAATGCTTTTGCTCAACGTTGTTAACAGCTGCCATGTTAGAATGTGGTGTGGCTTTTATATCAGTGTTAACTGACAGAATCCTTTCTGAAATACAGTTCAGTTTTCAATACCTTGTTCAAGGACCTGCACTGGTGAACTTGGAAGTGCAGAGAACAGAACAAGAAACGAGATGGTCTCACCATCTTAGTAGCTTGAACACTGGAGTGTATTTCCACTGCAAGGTGAACTAGTTGTGGAGAATCAGCATCCTCATATCTTGGTTTTCCTGTCCTGGGGATATCAGTTACTAGAACATACTAGAAAACTGAGGGTTTATAGAAGATACTAGGTAAGACTGAATGCCACCCAGTGTCCAGTGATCCTAATGATAGCTCTGCACTGCAACAAGTGGCCTGACAAGTTTTGGCTAAGCATGAGTGTTCTCTAAATATCTGCTAGAAATGGCCTAAATCTACTTGGCTTGCCCTAAACTAGGGCATGAATTATCTCATGGCTTTTTTCCAGTGATTTTCTAAAACTTTTCTCGCTTGTTTTCTGTACAGCTTGCACATGTAGGGAAGTGTGGTGAGAGGGGAATCAAAAAAGTATTTATTATGTAAATACTTACCTGGCATATTAAAACTTATTTTTTCCAGTTTTTTAAGATGCTGTAGCTGACTGTTTGTCATGTAAAATACTCCTACAGCAAACAAGGCTTCTCCTTGACTGGTGTTCAGATATGATCATGAAACTCAGCATGCATTTGTTGGTGATTATTCTGGACAGATCACTCTTCTGAAGCTTGAGCAGAACACATGCTCAGTTATCACAACCCTCAAAGGCCACGAAGGTAAAGTAACTCTTTCTGTTAAATCCACTTGACCCTGATGTAGTATGTCTTTGTAAACTGGAGAGAGATGTTCAGCTGCGTGTCTACCTGGGGTAGAGAGGAGATAAAAAGCAGTGCAGGGTAGTAGTTATCATAAGCTGTTCAAAGCTGTACATATGACATATGATTTCCTGTTAAAGAACAGACACATTGTTGCTGAGGGGAAATATTAGCCTTATAAATACCAACAGGTACTTTTATTATAAGTGAAAAATGGAAGTAAACACACACATTCAGTTTAACACAAGTTATCCACTAGATGGCCACCTTTAAAAGCTTTAGTCTTCCTAACTTTGAAGAGAAAGGATGAGAATGTGTTTTGTTTCCTTTTTTTCTTCTGTTAGGAGACATTGTAATATGATAATACCTAAAACAGCTTTAATTCCAGTCTAAATTCTAAATGCCACTTAGTTCTTCCCAATGCAAACTTTGCTGTTCTTGTGACTCTAGTTCAGTTTCCTATGTTTAGCTGAAACTAAGCTATAAGCAAGACATCTAGAATCTTTTAGAATCAAAACTACCTACTCAAAGGCAAATGTCTCATTCTGTATAGTATAGCTGAAGTCCTTACATCAAATGAAGCATTAAATGGTCTGTAATGTGATATAGAGTCACTGTTTACTGTCTTGAGTAAGGCAAGAATGCAAATCACAGAAGAATGTGTAACTTAATAATATGCTGAGAAAAATAAACAAGACAATGCCTTTTCCCATGTGGTGCTGGCAGCTTTCAAATCAGCTGACTAGTTTGCATTTGGTGGGGATGAACTCCTGGGTCATGAGTCTCTGACCTGCTGGAAAAGGCTGCCTTCTTTCATAGCTCTAAGTACAGAGTAGGCTTTGTTCAAGCTGGGAAGACTCCTGATTTACAGATGACTGGAAGATGATACAGCTGGTTTTGAACGCAGGAGGCAAGTTGAGATTTTCAAGTGAAAAATGTCTCTTCTGCTTTCAGTTAAGAGCAAAATAATTCTCTTGGCTCTAGAGACTCTTTTACCTCTCTATACTTTTGCTTTAATCTGTGTTCAAGATCAACTCTTAGGCAGATGTTACTGTTAGTCTGAAAGCAATATGTGTACATGGCACTTCATATAGTGTGTGTTCTATCTATTGAGTTGTGATGGACTTCAAGCACCAACTTCAGCAATGCTGTCCACATGGCAGGTAACTTTGGTTATATATTTCCACACAGGGATTGTGATCCTTAAAACAAAGATTGATCTAGCATAAAAAATTATTACATTTGAGGGGCAGAAACAGGGTGTTTGTCAACTCATGTAATACTAACTCATAATTTTTTTTATTTTTTAAAAAGCAAATCAGATTATGTACACATAAGATTTTTTTCCTCCACAATATTTGTGTAATATTCTCAAGATCTAGTAACTCTAAACTTAAATAGCAGATAGTTCTTCTTTTAGTGCAGCTGTGTTTGACAGACTTGAAAAGTCTGATTTCATCTTGTTTCCTTTCTAGCTCTTGCTAGATATGATTTCATAAGGAAGCAGTGTTTGCTTTGCAGTTTAAATGGTTTTAGAGCTTGTTCTTCAACAGTCACCTTCCAGAATTCACCATATTTAACAGCCTGCTCTGTGCAGGCTGAGATAATACTCAAAATTTGTGGTGCAAATTCTATTCCCAAATGGATCAGTCTGAAAACAGTGTAGACCTAAAGGAGGGGAAAAAAAATCTCTTGTTCCAGAGCATTGGAAAGGACTGATTTGGGCTCTAATTACCATTCATCTTGTTTTCAGACTAACAAGGCTTTTGATGACTACTGAGCAATGGAAGTATGCTTTAAAGGGAAGGATTTCTGCAAGGGAATAAAATGTCCCGACTTCACAGCTGTAGGTGGCATGAGTGACAAAATTACTCCTTTAGTCTCCTGGCTACATTACCATACACATGGGTTTAGTATAAGGCTGCTACTGTCAGATGACTCATTTATTTCTATATCTGACTAGTGTAGTGCACAGCCAGGCTGGGCCTTCTGAAATCTAGTGTTGTAATTTAGTAACTAGTGGTAGATTTGTTAACAACAGTGAAACTGTGACTTCATTTCTTATTCCAACTAGTTTAAGGTTGTGATTGATTATGTAAGGGAGTTGGTTTACCTGTGAACACTACATGCTCTCCAGGAACCACTGACCAAGCACCTTGCTGTGTTGTAAGATCCTAGTTTCTGCTTGGCAACTGTTGTGATTTTCATCTTCCAAAGCTCACAAGGCAGCCTGGCAACTCTAAAAACTATTTCCCTAAATACAAGGTGCAGAAGGCTGGTAACAGACTTTCTGGCTTATGCTTTATCTGTCTTCTTAGGGACGTTCTGTTCTGCTGTCCAGGACTGCATCTTGCTGTTGAATGCTTCCTTTGCCTGAAGGCTTTCAGTATGTTACTGGAGTAAGGCAGTACCTCAGGTTTCACTTTAATGCTCCAGAAAAGCATTGTTGTGTTGGGGAGTGTGTCCTTCACTTCTAACTGCAGAATGTTCTCTCCTAGGGAGTATTACTTCCCTGTGGTGGGATCCTGTTCAACGACTGCTCTTCTCAGGTGCCTCTGATCACAGCATTATCATGTGGGATATTGGTGGAAGGAAGGGGCGAACGCTGCTGCTCCAGGGACATCAGTATGTAGTGGTGTCTTATATTTCCTACATGTTCTGTAATGAACAGAGTCCCAGGAAGTCTAAATAGCATGGCAAGATATTTGAATCATTGTGAATAATGGAGAAAATAAGTTTTTGCAGAACCCTGAGGTCTTTCAGGGAGAAGAAGGATGATCAGTACTATGAAAGCATTACCAATAGATCTTTTTTCTTGCTCATGTTTGACATGTTCTTATTGCCATGGTTTAGAAGTAACATAGAAGTAGTTTATAAAAAAGGTGGTTAAAAATCCTAAAGTCATCTGGTTTGGCCTTTATGTAAAAATTGCATGTGTCTGTATTGTAAATACTGAACTGAGTTACGTGTGAGGGTTGGACTAGAACCTTAATGTATAAGCATGTTCATGTACCCAAACAGAATAAGCTGCAATATGTTCCTGTTCTCTGTATCTGTCTATCAGCGAGGTGATAAACTGCCTGAATTACAGGGGTGGTCTCTCAACTTCAGAAAGTGTGTTACATCTCCCCTGTTCTGTAGATTAGATAGTCAGTTGTCTGTATTTAATCAATTAAAAGTTTTATTTTTACAGAGACACAACACTAGCTGCCATTTTTAAATGTAGGGCTCTAATTCAGTCTGACAGGCAGTTCACTGAAGATATGTTCTACTTAGAAATGCACCAGTAGTAGAGATCTTTGTGTTTAAAGATGTATTTGTATAGTGCATTCTCCTCTTGTCTGATTCCATAGATGCCTCCATCCACCTTTGACCAAGACTGATAGCCTTATCCCTAGCACTCTTGTTAAATCTTGAGGATTTCGTTTTATGGCTAAAAAATTAATAATGGAGTACTGGTTACAAAAACCCTAACTTAAGTCAGTGACTGGAGGACTTTATACTACTGTTACTGCTGCTTCATGTGTCCTGGTGAAG
>WEIV01008984.1:96775-156185 GCA_013390005.1 Calyptomena viridis | reverse complement strand
TCTTTTGTGGGAATCTCAAAACTTTCTTGCTTTCAGTTCAGGATTTAGCACTTGTCACACTGATTTGATTCAACTCGCTACATGCTGTATAGCTTAGGGGTTTGGGGAAGGCTTATTTCTAAGCTATTGAGAGAAAATCACCTTGTACTGGAAAAGCAGTCTCAGCTTTCTGCTAAATTAGTAAGGAAAATGAGTGGTTGCAAGGGTGAATCAGCCCTGAAAATGCTTTGCATTCACTTGCAGACTTGTTCCTACCTGGCTCTGGAGGAGAATGGAAGCCTTCTTGTAAGGCAGAACCTGAGTTGCAGTGCTAGAACTGTTTAAGATGCTGCTGTGGTAGGTAAGGAGGATCTAGGGCATGAATTAACCTGGGAGATTGATGTAGATGTGTGATGAGTAACATTTTTCAAACCAGACATTCTGAAACTTACACCAATGACACTGAGGTGTAACTCCTTTGCAGCTAGCACTCCAGAGCTTCAGCTTTTTTTAGTTCTTATTAGTCAATGTACTCCCTGCTCAGCATGCAGCTCCCTGCTCCCTTCCCTGTGAATACTTCCTCTGCTTCTTTATGTTTTTGCCACTAGATAATATATTCTCTACTGCCTAAGGAATCTATTTTCTATAACTGATATACTTAAAGATAGTGTTGGTTCAGATATAACAAGACAATTAGGGCCACTAAATCATTAGTCTTTTAAGTATACTCTTGGTGTTGAATGAGTAATGCTTACAAACCACTAAAGAGAGAGTGGGTTTGTTTATAACCAACTATTTTGAAGGCACACACTCTCTCATGAAACTGAACACACATAACTATGTCAGCTCAAGTGTGCAATTACTGAGAAGCCTTGATTTGAAGCATTACTGATCTCGCTTGTGTAACCTCCTCCAGTGGGGCAGGGAAGGGGAGCAAAGGGTACTAATATGTGCTAATTCTTTACTAGTTGTATTTCTGTACCTTGCATAATTGAGAGATGCTAGATAAATCTGTCCTTTGCTCCTTCTTGTCTGTTTTTTAAACTTTGATTACATGTACAATAAAATATTTCTTGATACTCACTTAGTCTATTTGGATGATCCATTTTTAGTTCCATCCTGTGAATGTACAACCCCCATTGTATGCTCTGGCTTCTTTACATGACCCATGTCCAAATTTTATGTTGATGGGAGAACTTGTCAGGTGTGTTGTATTGGAGCTGAATGAACTGCAGCAGGTTAAAGGCCCATGATGAACCAGTAGGCTGAGAGATCAACAACTGCTGTGTGGTCCCAGTTAGAGATGTATAATCCTGTCCTGTGTTCTGTTTGCCAGTTGATGTAAACCTCTGGCTACCTAAAGATTATCAGAGGATCAGACCCTTTCCTGAGATCCCTTGGATCTGTCTGAGGTATTAAAGAAATGCTAATTTTGCTGGATGGGGTAAGTTGAGTCTGTAATATGATATACACAGAGGACACAAACTGCAGCTGCAAGAGGTGGTTACACTTGCTTCATGATACTTTTTCACAGAGAAAGGATGGAAATAAGCTGGGAATCATCCTTATCCCTCAGACTTGATCACAGCCTTCACAGGCTCAAATACAGCACTGGCTGGCTGTGTAGCTCACTGCTTCCTTAGGCTATTTGGGAGCCATAGAGGGAATCTGAAAGAGTTTGGCAAACTTGGCACCTTTGAAGGGTGGCTGAGTAGCCTGTGTAGTATATAACACTGTAATTTTTCTTTTTTTTTTTTAACAAGACATGTCTCATTTTGATCAGCTTAAACTTCTCACCTTTCCCAAGGCAAAATCCCATGTTTTTGAGTTTCAGCAAAAACTGACTGGAAAAAATGAAGCTCTTATTGATCTATAGTCAGAAAAGCCTATTTAGACATCTGTGTAGACTATCTTATGTTTTAAACAAGGCATATGAAATCTAGTTAAATTTGAAGATGTTGGAGGACTGTGAATCATGTCCTTGTAGTGAAAGCACAAAAATCACATGTATTTGTTTTCCGACTAAGAGTACAGCATAGTTGATTACTTCTCACATTCCTTATGTCAAAAACTTAATTTTAATTTTGGATGGCTGTGTGCTAGGTCTTAGTAACTGAGAGGAGGTTTTTTTGTGGAGTTGACTTCACTCATAGGAAAGATTTACAATATGCTAGGTGCAGAAAAGGGACAGATTTTTATAATGATCAGATTTACTATTATATACTTCAGAAGGAATGCTCTCTAAAGTTTTTTCATAAAATTAAATATAAAACATTTTATCAAATAATAAACTGAAATGCATGGGATTATTAGAAACTTTGCTTTCTGCTTCTCTATACAAGCCTTTTCCCTCCCAACATACAGGCAGCTCAGAGCTGCCATAACTAATTGTTGTGCAGCTCGTGTGTACCCAGGGTCTCCTACTAGTTTTAGCATATAATCTGTGTTCACACAGAGAAGTACAAGCATATTCTTGATGTGTTATATTAATTTTGGAGGGATTGACTAGCTTGTCTGCAGAATATTTGGTACATTCATTCCTAAATTGCTTTTTATCACAAAAGCGGGTTGTAGAGGTAGTTGCTTTTCTCATCTTTACCTTGTTTATAGAGAATGACACAGAACAGGGTTTAATTTGCTCCTAGCTTTGTCACTACAGCTGTCTTTCAAGTAAAGATACCATGCCTCTCACTATCTATACTGATCCTTCTTTCTGAAGCTTGTTTTCCTGATGGTTTCAGCAGCTCTTGTGTATCTGTCAAAACTGTTTAAGTTTGAAGTGCCACCCCTGTGTTGCTGATCAAGAGGGGGGCACTGCCTGACAATACTCCTTGATAACATTGCTGCTAAGCCATAGCTACCTTTCTGTTCTAGTGCTGTCCTTTGTCTTTTCTCTCTTCTCATTCATTTCTTCTTCTTTCTCTCATAGTTACGGCTCCTTCTCCGGGTTTCTTCCACAGCAGCACATTGCTGTTGGAATTTGGCTCCTTGGGATAGGTGATAGCAGCTCTTGAAGCACAACTGACCTGCTCACCTGAGCCTCCTGATCTCTAAGAATGAGCTGGTCTTGCAGTGGCTGAATAAAGGCTGACTGAGGGAGCAGACGTGGAAGGTGAGTGTCATTTAGGAAACAACCCATTACCTTATCCTCAGTTAGCAGACTCCATCCCTTTAAGCACCCATAGCAGTGCAGCTGTAACTTGCTCTTCCATTTGCTACAGCCTTTGCAAGTTGGAAAAGAATACTGTAAAAGCCACTACCCTCCTACAGCTCTGTGCAGTGTCCCAGCTGAGTGGTGGACAATGGATTGGTAGGGAAGGTCTAGAATAAAAAGGTCAATAATACTTACAGGTTTTGGAGAATGTTTTTTACGAGGGTAGAGAATTGTAATTGTAAATGATCTCTGTGGGACGCCCAGTTTAAAACTTAAATTCACAGGCATTAACTAAAAGAGAGAAATAAGGCTGTAAATTGTATTACAGTCCTTTTATGAAGAAGAATCTAAGCTGAGAATCTAAGCATGCTTACAGGCACTGAGGGGTGTCTTGGTCCTCCTACTCCAAAACAGCAGTTCTCTTGTTTTGTGCTGTGAATATACCAACTGAGCACTCTGCTGTTTCAGGAGCATGGTCTGAATATGCTTAGATTTTACAACCAGAACAGAAAGAGATAAAACATGAAAGAAGTTGAGAGAAGGTGTATAGGGCAAAGAACTGGCTGGCAGTGTGGTTAAAGCATGCAGAGCTTTGATTTCAGGGGTGGTGAGGATCTAACAGCTGTAAATGCAACTGAACACAAGAGGGCTACAACAACACGTTTTCTTTGGATTGAGGCAGAGTTCTGGATGGAGCTTTGTTAATGTCTGTCTCCCTCTTGGCCTGCTCTTAATTTTTTACAGCTGGGAAATGAAATAAAATGCTACTTGAGACCCTTTAAGTGCTTGTGTACACCTATCACTTCAGTACAGGCTATAAGGATTTGAGATTGCTATTTTTAATGCTTTTCAAATACTTTAAACTGCTTAAATGGGGGGACTACTTACTGAACATGCTGTTGCTGCTGATAAGGTACCGAAAGCTGTGGCACAGATATATAATTTGGTATGTACTCTAGTGATATGAATGCTTTGTTCTGCACTTAAATTGTGGAGAATCCAGATTGTGTGAGCAAATAAGGAAAAGGGAATGTAAGAAAAGCAGTCTGGAAAAGTACAAGCCCCTGCCTAGTAACCAAGAGCAAGTGTTAGGTTGCTTCTCTATTGATCCAAAGTGCAATTAAAAGCTACCTCCTGCAGCTGAATTTAGATTGGGCTTTTAAAGTTTTTTCTTTCCCCCACAGACCTAGTATCAAGTGGAAAAAAACCTGCACAGCAGGTCTCCTGTAAAAATCACCAAGTGGAGTTTTCATCAGCCTCAACTCCTTGGTTTGCACAGGGCTACTTACCTGAAGCAATCTGTGAGCTCAGTTCAGATGCTGAAAAATGACACCAAGGCACGTGCTGGCTAGAATCAGGTAAATGGCCAGTGTTCTGCCTCATTTGTTGTGGTACTCAGTGTCAGTAAAAAGCCTTCTTTCTGCAATAAAAGGTGTTCAGGGTTTTCTTTCAGAAGGAGATTTTGTGCCTGTTTTTTTATAACAAATTGAGACTGTTATATTTTGTTCACTCCCTGCTGTTCTTTAGACAGTAGTTTGTGTCTTTTAATTGAAGCGGTCAGGATTTGTTTGTTTCTCTGGAAATGTACAGGAATATAACTTCCCAATCAATTGTAAATCATTAGTGATTATATAGCCTTACTTATATGGTCCAGGATTAGCCTCTGCAGTGCATAAAGCTTGCAGAGATTAGGAGGGCCTAAAACAAAGCCTGTTGCAGATTTAAGCATCTGACATTTTAGCAATGGCTTTTTTTTCAAATAAATAATGCCCAAACTCACCAGAACTGATACCTAGGAGCTAGAGAAACTCTTACAGCAGATGTAGGCACACAAGGCTCATTAAATCCACTGTAACTCTTGGTGTGAACATCTTCTGCTGCTGAATGCTACAGGCTGCTAGAAAAGTGGAATATAAGCAAAGAGGAATATAAGCAATATCCACTGGCAGTAAAAAAGCTGCTTGCCTCTGTTTAAAAGCCTATTTCAAAGGCCCCTTAAGAAAGGAGTATGAACATTTTCTTCCAAGCAGAGACAGATGCCAAAAAAGAAGGGTCTCAAAACTGCCTTTAGTGGCTGTTTTAAGTTAGAGAAATGAATTTGGATTACTTTGCAAGCTTTCATGTTCAAATTAATTAACTGCAACTGAGGGAAGGACTAGATGGAGTCCATGGTATGGCATTTTACTGGCATAAGTTCACCACATTGGTTTATCTGGCACAACTGTGTGCTATGGCTGCCTACCCCTGCTGTCCTTGTTGTGTGAGACATAGCTCGAAGTTCCCACGTAGGAACTAGTGATGGTTATCTTTATCAGAACATTGTGAAGGTACACAGTGCTTGTGGCAGAGAATCGGGAGAGGAGAGTTCCAACTCCTTACCAGGGCTAGTTAGGCAGTCATTAAGTGCAACCTGACTTTCTGAGCTGGAAAGCATTTAAATTAGGCATGATCCTGTATCTGCAGCCTTGTTTCTGTAGGGCTACTCTCTGCCAGCCTCCAAGATTGGCCATAATGGGTTGATTTTGGCTGCTGCTGTTCATGTATGCTACATGCATGATGTGTTTGCTGCTGCTTTTTTTCTTTTATTACTTGCAAAAACACAATAGGAGCAGACGAGTTCTCTTGAGTTTATGGGCCTAATTAGGTAAGGTCTTTGCACAGTATGATTATTGGGAAACAGTTGTTAAGCAAAAAAAAATTGCTGTCCATCACCCGAGTAAATTACATAGGTTGGGAATGAGGGATATGTTCATCCCTTAATTTTAAATTCATTTTGGAGATGAAAGTGTTGATCCCCCACATCTGTAGTACAGCTGCAGCGTGGCGCCCACATTCTTGCATGTTGGGCAAATCCAGTTCTGAGTGTTCAGAGACCTGGCTTTCCCAGTGCTGCAGTTGCATCTGTGAACATTCACCATTCACCAACAGTGTGTTTGGGGTTTAAGTGCAGAGTCAGCTCTCTGTTGTTCTGCATAGGCCACAGGAGAGCTGGGGGCTGCAAGGGACAGAAGCATAACCATACTTGTGGGGAAGGCAGATATTTACTTCCTGGGACAGGCAGTACGGGCACTGTGGCACTTCTTGTGGCCTGTGTACTCATCCCACATATCTTTCAGAGAACGCGGTAAAAGGTTTTGGTCTCCTTTAAGAGATGTTGATTGCAGTAAGTGTGTATTTGGCAGGCTCACTGAAGGCAAGCTGGTGCCCCAGCAAAACCAGTGTGGCCAGCGCTGTCTGGCAGCACGGCACGGTGTGTGCTGCACCACAGCTGGGCAGTAAAGGGTGAGCGTGTTCTGAGGTCTGTAGACAGTACTGCTCTGTGTGCCTGTGGAAGGACAGAGGCCAGGGGCAAGTGAGCAGATGAAGTATCAGTGAGATCTGTAGGCAGCTGGGACTTGTACTTCTTGTGCACAAGTGAAACCAGAGCACTCGGCAGCTGGGAGCATCACGGCACAGCATGTGATGTGCTGCTCGGTGGGATGGGGCTGGAACATGCCGAAACCAGGACTGAGGAAGCAGCAGTGAAGGACTCTATGAACAACGTGTCTATGTAGACTAAATCAAAGCTTATGGAAGGCCAAGAGGAGTAGGGTCATGCATGCTTAGGGAAACGTTGAAGTTTCCTCCACACTGTTAAATAAGCGTGAGGAGCACACACCTGCATTTGCTTTTCGCTCTTGCAAATAGGCATTTCCAACTGGGATCAAATTTTAGCCTAGTTGCTCTCTCAGCTATATATACACAATTGTTTTCGGCCAAGGATCTCTCCCCCTTTCCATAAGCCAGAGGCTGAAGGGGGGTTGTCATTGACACCACAGCGTCCCCTGAAGTCCCCAGGTTCCTTTGCATTTCTTTCCCTTTCTCACCGATGACTCAGATGCATCTAGCACTTCACCCAAGAGCAGGGCACAGCTCCTCCCTGAGCAGTGGTAATCCATGTCCTGAATCCAGACACACTGTGCTTGGGGCTAGATGCATGCTGTGCGCTGGGGAATGTCTCCTTTAAACTACAAACATGGGACTTAAGCATCCTTAGTCTTCTCATTTTATGCTCATGTGGTAGTTTGCATCTGGATCAGACACCTTATACAAGCTTGAGAAGCCCTAGGCCTGGATTTAGAGCTTTTGATTCAAGTGCTGCGTCTGTGGATTTTGCACATTCTTTTGGCACCAGCTGCTTATCAGCAAATCCCTGCCAGAGGTTACGGGGATTTGCTGATAACATGCCCTCTCATCCAGCTCCATCAAAAAGCACAGGTTAGCAAAGCACAGCCATTTAAGGTATTTAACTTATCTGAGCGTCTTTCATTTTGATGGAGATGGGCTGCAGGGCAATCATGCCTGTAGATCTGCCAATGTCTTTAGGGTATGAATGCTTGGCAGGGGAGTAGCTAGACCCAGGGGATGACAAGAATTGCATTTTTATTAATTTCGGGTACGGTGGTGAGAAAGATGGCGCGGTGAGAAAGGTGCCCTTTAAGCGGTTCACACTCGCACAGGGTGACAGCGGACGGGGCTCGGTCCCCCGGCCTGTCAGCACAGGCCTCCACAGTGGACCCGAGCGGCCTGGGGGCACCGACGCTCCGGCACAAGGCGCCAACAAGGTGCCGTCTGTCAAACCCTGCCCTTGGGCCCGCTCTGCTGCTCCGGGAGCGGCGGGAGGAGGCGCCCGGCGAGTTCCCTTTCGGGGCATTGTGGGAAGGCGCGATGCGGCCGGGCCTCACCTGCCGCGGGGCNGTGCCGCGGAGCCCCTGGACGGGCGCGGTGTCAGGGCTGGTGGGGAGGCCGGGCGGAGCGGGGCTGCCCTCGGACCCGCGGGCACCGGCTGCTCCGTGAAGCTGAAGTGCTGTTTCCAAGCGGGTTTCTACAAGGTTTGCGCCTGTTTTAAGAAAATGCAGGTTATATTCTTTTACTTTCTGTTTTCCGACCCTCGGGGTGAGCTCGGGTCACGCCGACAGCCTTTCGTGAGCAACCAGGAAAACAGCGCTGTTACAGAGAGGTTTTATAAAGTCTTCCTGTAACTTGAGGAGCTGGCTCCAGTACCTGGAGAAAGGATCGAGTGTGGTTTCATATGGATCTCTGTCTTTTGCCTGACCGGTGACAAAGCGGGTCAGTGTTGGGCAGTGGGTTTTCTTGTGACAGAATCATTGGGAAAGAACCTTTCCCACGTCTATTCCCTGGTGTCAGGTAAGTGGAGAGCTTGAACAGCAGCCTTGCCTCCAGCTTGAGTGCTTCTGCTCCACCGCCTGGTCTCACGGGGGTTGTAGGAATTTAACCTTTCCGTCAAGTAATGTGTCTGTGAGAGAGCGTTTGGGTTGGGTTCTGTTCCTTGTCTCTTGGTCAGTCTGGGTAGGGACTGGGTAGTGGCAGCAGCAGTGACTTGTTTGAGCTTGGAAGGGAGGGAGGCCCTTTGACTCCCCGGTGCTGCACTTGGTAGTGGTTTGCTGGGATCAGTAAAGGTTGCTGTGAATATTCTCTTTTGTTGAGCATGACGACCAGTATCTGCAGAACAATGGCTAGATTTTCCCCAAGGAGAACTGCCGGCTCTCAAGCAGTGAGACGGTCAGTGATGCCTCTTTGTAGAGAAACCGACTCACTGCTTGATAATTCGGATTTGGGGCAGGCTCCGAGCTGCTGTCTGGCACAGTTTGGCCATTGTGTGCACCTGTAATACCAGTTACTGGCAGTGCAGCCGAAGAGAAGTCTCTCAACTCCTTCAGTGGAGGCCAAGTGCTGTTGTTTGTCTCTATTCTCAAAGACAGAGCTGTGTTGTTTCTTTTCAGTGGTTGAGACAGAATGCTAAATATGTGTTAATCTGCTGTGTTTAGAAAGGTGCACCTGTTATTACATTTGCAAATAGAATATGCACAGTAATGAATGTACAGATGGCAATGCAGTCTCCACACCTTAAGTCCCCATATAGATGCAACTTTTCTGGTTACACCCCGATACAGTCCTACATATCCACTTCTCTGTGGTAAAGCTTATGTAAACAACTGGAGTTCCTATTTTGCCCTTGAAGGTCAGTAAATATGGGAGCTGATTTCAGGGAAGCTGATCTCAAAGCTCTCCTGGATGCACATACTTCACAAATGCCAGTTTTCAAAGCACTCATGATTGTCCTGGGGGAGCGCTGCTCATAATAGTGCTGCTTATTGACAATGTGGAGACTGCTGTATTGATTGTTAGAATTTTACAAAGTGAGGGTGCATTCTTACAATTAATAATTTTTTTTCTTTTTCTGAGGTTATAAATTGGTATTACTACATTAAAATAGTGCTGTCAGCCTTACTCTGCACTCCTGTTGTAGATCCAATGCTGATGAAAGGATGCTTTTGTTAGGGAACTATTGCTTAAAATGCTTCTGTCATCCAGTCTGTGGGAAGAGCTTGTTAACACTGGGTTATGAGTCAAGAAATAAGGGTTTGCTGGGTTACAAACCAAGAATAAGCATCATTCAGGCTCACGAGTGATAAGCTTTTAACAGGTCACTGCAGACTCTGTGCATTGGGTCCTCTGATTTGGACTTACAGAGCTTTATGCTTGCAATCGGTTTTTTTTGTGTTTTGAGATCGGAATGGAAGGTGCTTGTGCAAATGGTCATCAATTGTTTGCTCTTGCACATTTTGAGGGAAGTTTCAGGGAAGAGTCTGTTTAGTAAAGCTGACTTCATATCCTGCTGAGAAAAACAGCTTTTCTGCCTGGCTACTATTTTGTGATATGTTTTTTTAAAAGAAGACTTTTTAGAAAAGACTAAATTCTACTCCCTGACATACATGGGTGAAGCAAAGAAACATGTCACAAAGGCCTGCTGTCTCAACAAAGTCAAAGAGCCGGGAGAGAGCACAGAGAAGAAAATTATTAGTTTTCTCAAGGACACGTGTTGCTGTAATGCCTGTAAGTGTTGCAACACCTTGATCCTGCTGCTAGCTCAGTGTTATCAGTATTACTTTCATGACAGTACGTGGCTCTGATTGTGTAGCTCTGACTGCAGAATTGGTGCCTGCATAGTAAAGGGTCTGCTTCCCTCCTACCTGTGCTACTTATGGTACAGGGAGACAAATTAGTACTTGTGAGCATGATCTGAAACCCTGGAGAAAGATCAAAAGAATCCCATTGAGCACAGTGGCTCTAAAAATGTATTTGGCCTGAATAGAAAAAGACTTGGCAAGCACTGTTTCCACTTAGCAAGACATTTGATAACCAGTCACTGATCTAGAAACTCAGATGGAAATATTAGCTGCTGACACCTGCCTAGTGTTTGGAAATGAACTCTCAGCTCTTCTGAATATCAATCTCACCAACAGCCTCAATGCTGTTAATTGTTAAAATGGATCTGCAAAAGATGTTTTCAGTGTTGCACAGAATTTACTTTCTCCAGTTCAAAGAATGACTGCTTTGATACAGCTGTGTGTTGGACTAACAAAGACAATTAACTTTGCCTCTAGGCATTTACCTCTGAAAGACAAGAAGGGCAGCAGATTAGAATAGAAGAGAGGAGAGAAAATGACAAATAAATTACTTTTCTTGTACATGGAAAAAAAAGTCCATGTGGTATTTCTTTGTTAATTTATCTTGTAGTGAACTCTTAGTGTGATAGTAGAAAATGGCAATGGAATGGCATCCTTTAGAAGGTCCTGAGTTGATGGACTTTTCTGGAATGAAGTGACAGCAGGGGAAGTGATAGAAATGGATGAAATCATGAACACTACAAAGATTGGTTGCTACAAGAAGCATCAGGATACATCCTGTGAAATTTTTAGGCACTACATGTATAAAAACAAAAAGGGAATGCTTTTTTACATAGTGTAGATGAATGTTTTTAATACACTGCTGAGAATGCTGTGTCGTAGTAGTTCGGCAGTTCACTGAGGGTGGGTCCACAGGTGGGTTGTTTGGATGCAGTTTCTATTCCTGAATCCTTAAACCTGTGATTCATGAGGATAGGACTACCAGAGTGATTTTACACATGCCCTGTTTCTTATGCTGTCCCCTTCTAGAAGCTGCTTAGATCAGAGTACAACTTAGGGGGTGATCTATAATCTGGCATTCAGTAACTGCCTGTCATTCAGTTGGACTTTAGAAGACTGTTTTGTGATTTGCTAGGAAAAATGTTTTTAGGGGTCTCGAGAAGTGAGTAATCTCCTACTTTCCGGTTTTGGGTGTTCCTTTTCCAAGTGCTCATGATCATTACAGATTGTCACTGTTTAATGCTGGACCCACTCAGGGTGGGCTGTCCATGCAGGAACTGCTAGGCACACTTTGCTGTCTCTGGGTAGTAAGTTCATTTCTGGAAAGCAAAAGAAATGTTATGTTCTGGAAAGCAAAAGATGGATTATCTGCTGATTCTTTAAGTATTATTTTTTAATATTTTCACTCCCAAATAAGGAAATTGTAAGCATGTCAGCCAGGAGTTACTAGGATGTGTGGTGTGTGATGGGTGTTGGAGAAAGCCATGGCAGCTGGGGTAGGCAAATGCAGGAAGAAAGCTGGAGGGGTAATGGGCAGCAAGAAAATGCTGCCAAGCATATGGACCATGTCAAGTGTTTGGTGCTTTCCCATATCTTTAATTACTTCAAATCTCATGCTTTGTAATCAACCCCATAGATTTCTGCCTTCAGAAGCCATCTGCAGGAGCAGCAAAAGGACAAAATGATGAAAGTTCTGAGGAAACTAATGAGTCAGGAAGGGCAGGTAGAGCTGCCTCTTGCTGAAGTACTTGAAAGATTTATGCTTTGGTGTATGCATCAGGCCTTTCTGTGGGCCACTCGTGGTCTTTGCAGTGATGCTTAAATTAAAGCAATACTGCTCCTGTAAAAAGAATTCTGTCTGTAGCACATGTGCACAGTTACTAATGACCATCTCTGCCCATTCGTTTCCCTACTGTCCTATTGCTGTGGGCTGTCATCTGCATTTCCTTGGCTGCTTTGGCTGTGTGCTTTCTTGAGTGGCCACCCCTGGGCCTTTGCATTTCAGCAGATGTTGCAATGTAGAGATGGAGGTGCAATATCCAGTCAGGCACAAATGGCATTTCATTTTGTGGTGGGAATACAGCATGCAGAGGCATTGGGGTAGGATGGGAAGGTAAAATTTACATTTGTATGTTTGAAGGCAAGCTTGACGTGCCTTTCTGGCCAGACATGTCTTTCTGGCCTGGTATGTCCTGGATGTGTGTTTCTCAATATCACAGATGTAACCCCAGGCACTCTACACATTGCTTTTTTTTTCTTCTCTAATTTGCTGAGTTTGGGTAGGGTGTCCATCTGCTATCCTCTGTTAGGGAGGGCATTAAAATCCCTTTTCACTAGCCAGTAGATGCTTGTTCTTGCCTTGCTGCTTGCCATTGGAGCTTGGAGGCAGATGCTCAGATGATTGCAGTTCTCAATGGCTTGTTAACCAGTGCAGGAACTCTGTGGTCATCACCCTCTGCTTAGTCCCCTGTGGTGAGTGATTGACACAAACCACAAAGGAATGAGCAATAGACTCACTTTGGTTTGAATAAAGTGCAGAAATTTACCATTTTATGCCTTTGTCTTGCAAGGCTATGTACTGGAGGAGAACACATGAAGTGTGTGAGAGAGAGTGAGTGACAGCTCGTCTGCTCTGACCTCTAGAGAAGCTGTGGGAAGGGCTACAGGAAACTCTCACAACAGCCCATGAGCTCAGGAGATGGGGAAGGGATTGTACCTCAGGCACTTCCTTTCCTCCAAGGCTCATGAAAAGACTTGGATGAATAGCAGAATGAATTTGTGTTCCACTTTCTCATTCTTGAGGCTAAATATTGGCCCAAAATAAAGCATTTTGTGAGATCTGGCCCTAAACAGTTGTTACATCTGTTATATTTATGCTTACATTAAATCCATGTTGGCTCTTTACCTTAATGAAAAAATGCCATTTTAAAAGGGAAAATTGAGCATGTCCCTATGGAAAATGCCTAAATTAAATGCTTCAGTATTTAAAGAAAAATTCCTGTGCTCTTTCAGAATAATTCACAAGCGTGATCTGAAGTCACATGTATCTTCAAGTCCTTTTGGAGCTCCGGTTTTCTATGAATGTCTTTGTTGGGAGCTGAAGGAATGAGTGTGAGGCTGCTACTGACCTGCACTATTCCTGCTCTCTCAGGTGTGGGTATCCCTAGGCTCTGAAGCACTGGCTGAGAGCTGGCTGAGGAGCAGGGAAGCTCATCACCTTCATTGTGTGCCTGCTCTGTCCCAGAGCAAAGCTTTTTAACTTTGGTCCTTGACAAGTCAGGGTCAGGGGAAGAGCACTGCAGTGCCTCCATGTAGCAGGGCTTTGCAAATACCTGATAAGGCGAACTGGAAATGAAACTAAAAGAGGCTGCACCTTTTACCAGAATTCATTGGGCAAGATTTTAGATCTGTTTCTTCACGAGTTGTTCAAAGAACAGACTGGAAAAATACCTCCTTGTGACTGTAAAGTACACTGGGTTTATAGTGAACGGCTGTACTGTGGTCCCAGTCCCACTTTCCTATGGCAGATCTTGAAACAGGTTCCATACCTTGGATCTGTTCTTACTTATTGCCTAGAAACTGGAGTAATTCCACTGGCAGGAATGAAAAAGCATGATTTAAGAAACCTGAGAGTAATTATCCTGTGTAAAAACTGGGTGCCTTTAGCTGCATCTACATCTTGGGAGCTGTCTTGAAAAGCTGTTTCGTCTCTTCTTTCTGGACAGGCACTGGAAACCCGGGGTGGTTGTTGTTGGAACATCCAGCAGCCTGTGAGGAGGAGGCACATGCCTGTGCTGTGGGGAGGACACTGCTGAAGGAATGCCACCAGTTTATGAGGACTTAGCCGAGGTGGGGAGGACTAGACTTGCTAGATGCAGTGATAAACACGAGCAGAGTGGGAGGGAGCTTGTGGGGCACTTAGAAAGCTCCCTGAGTTTTGTTTTCTGATCCTTAGGGATCAGAAGTGAGTAGCTTCAAGATGGTTTTGGTTCAGAACCTGAGCTCAGCTATGCTGTTTAGATTGTAGTTTTATTTAACTCAGGTGAGGCTATCAGGGTTGTTGTCTGGATCGATACCATATGTTATAAATATCCTTTAAATGCTAGTGTGCTGGTCCATTTAAAATCTTCAGTAATAAGATAAGGTTGACTTCTGCATCATGAAAAGCATAAAATCAATGTGTAACTATAGTCACGTGTACCTGTAATGATCTGGCACGGCTTTTATTGCATGGACTTTGAATGTATTGTTTAGGGGAAATTGCTCAGAAATGTTCCTAATGGAGGTTAAATGAGAAGGAATCCTGTGCCAGTTAGGCAGCAATATGCTGCTTCGGGATTTCTGTGTTGCTGGTTTTGTGCGTATTTTCTTTTTTCTTATCTGCTTACATCACGCAGACTAAATATATGTTTTAAATTTTAAAGCTGAGATCCAACAGTATTTAGCAAACGTTTGTCAACTCCTGCACTGTTGTGAATAAATGTTTTAGTGACAGAGTAAACAAGTAAGGAAATTAATATTTTTAATAAAGTAGCCTGTTTTGAATTTTACATATTTGCTCTAGAAGTGCGTAAAACCCCAGAGTGTGTATTAAAGGTCAGTAGCCAGATGAGGACTTTGTGCAACAGCAGAATACCAAAATACCTGTAGTTGAGTGTGCTGATATCCTGTTTTGTCTTGTCTGATGTGGGTAGATTGTTAATAGATCAGTAGTTGTCAGTTCACTACATCTTTCTCATTTCACCCTAAAACCTGATATTCCAAACCATCTCCATGTTCACAGTGTAGCTGTTTGGGTTTTGTCCTTCTGTGGTGTTTTTTCTTTGTTTTTTTTTTTAATGTCAGTATTTACTTTCCTTCCCCCAAAAAAAAAAAAAAAAAAAAACCACAAAAACACCCCAACCAAACCACTGAACAAAGCAAAAACTGAATAAAGCAAAAACTACAAGGAATTTGTTTTTATTCTTCAAATGTTTTGGAGGGGAAAAAAAAGCCACCTAATGACTGGAATACATCATACTTTTTAAAAGAAAAAAATTATTGAAACTAGGTTTTTTTCATTTTCAGATGTGATGTAAAAATAAATACTAATAAAAAAATCTGGACAGCTGTTTATGTTGGGAAATAGATTCTCACATATTAGAGGAAAGAATGAAAAATAGTAAAAGATAAACAAAATACAAACTTGTCTAGACTAACAGTTTCAGAAAATCCAGCAGATTTCAAGGGAATCAGAATAAGTTAAAAGAGAACTTTATCATAAATCACTTCCTCTCCACCAGGTACAGCTAGTCAGTCTGGTTTTCCCTTCTGTCAGCTGCTGAAGGTGTGGCTTTTTCATCCCATTTCCCATTTTATGTGGGGAGTTTTCATTCATGATCATGTCCTGTATTGCTTGTTGCCCTGCAGAAAGTTTTTAAGGAATTCCTAGAGTTTCCACATTCAAGTTGCCTGTTTGGGGATAGCGATTCCTAATTTGCAAATCTTAGTTACACGTTATTTCATGAATGTCTGTTTTGTAAAGGTGGCTTTGATTTTGGAGGGCTCTTAACTGAGTTTGGGAAGGTTAGAACTGAGGCAGACTGTAACCCGAGTGCTGCTGGAGTGACAGAGCTGCCTAGCTGAGCAAATCCTTGTCCAGCAGAGCACCCAGGAAAGAGAAGGATGTTTGCTCTTTTTTCTGCAGTCTTCCTTTTCTACTCCCCTCCCCTGAAGCTCCTCGCAGTCTTCCTGTCTCCCTGTCCTCCTCTCACCCCCAGGGACCTGGAGCAGCCAGATGCCACGGAACAGGTTTGAAACCAGTCAGCAAATGAATGTTGTGCAGGTTGAATTACGGGAGGAGGAGAAGCATGGGAGGAGGAGAAGTATTTCTGGTGCACATTCTTCTCACAGTGGGGTGAACTAGAGCCTTGCTGCACACCCCTGGAGTTCACTTTGCAGGAAGAAATGTGTCATCTTTTACATGTTTACCTCATCGGACAGTAAACTGGAGAAATGACCCCTGTCTTTCCATGTAGTCATCTTTATTTGCTATGCCTGTGGGTGGTTTGTTGTGAGTGTAATAGAAGGCAGTCTGGAGCCCTTTAGACAGTTGTAGTAAATGTTGCAGTACAGATTAGGTTAAATTTTAAAACCTCTGTAAAAGCAACAAGTGATCCAAGTTTGAAACCAGTGAGCCAACTGTGTTTGACCAGTGTGGAGTGTGTAATGGCCAAATACTGGGGAAGGCTGCACCAAAGGGGACCTGCAGCCCTGGCAGGGAACAGTCCAGAAGACAAGCCTGGGTGAGCTGCTTATCAGATCTTGACAGCCCATTAGCTAAAGGAGGGAAAGGTCTCACAAGGAAGGTGAAAAGAAATCACACCGTGTGTTAGTTCTACATATTTCTCTTATATGTGCTGTTCGTGAACATGCAAACTTTCTGTATTTTGCATTTTTTATGTCTGTTCTATTTACTGATAAATTATTTCATGGCAAAGTCTACCGTGTGATTTTTTTTTTTTTTTTGGTAGCTCTGAAACTAAGGATGTTGGTTTTTATCCCAGTACAGTTTTGGAGATCTCAGTAAAACAGGAGGCCCCCTGACTTTCCAGTCTGTCCTGTAACTTACAGCTGCAATTGATTCAAGTTTGGAAATCTGGTTTAAATGCTTGATTTAAAAAAAAACACAACTACTTTTCCAGTATCCCACAAATAGAAAGTCCAGTCATTTAGGTTGTGTATTGACGTTTACAGAGGTTATTTTACACAGCGCTGTAGGTGGTTGGGTCTGATTCAGTAAAAAAAGCTAATAAAATTACACTCAGCTCCCAGGCCAAAGCTTGTCTCCACAGACTCTGCATGTGAAGGCGGCCAGTGCTCTCATAGGAACTGTATTCCTCATCCCAACCCACTCAGTCTGAGACCTAAAAATTCCCTCTGGCATCGCCTCTGGGTCTGGTGATTGTTAGTCACAGCCAGCACCCCCCAGGATGGTAGGAAAGGGAGCAAAGCACCCTGCTTCTAAGGTATTTTGCTTGTAGCGAGTCATTTGCCTTTGTTTTCCTCTGGAATTAGAACTTTCAAAGATGAGTAAAACATTGCAGGGTAATTTACCTCTATTTACAGTTTGGCTGCTGAAAAACAATGAGAAATTCCTTAACATCCGTCTTGTCATTAGCCTTATAGGAAAGCAAATATGTTTTCACAGTCAAGGAGCAAGGAACAGATGAGCTGTGAGATTTGTGTTTGTGCATACTTGAACACTTCCAGGTTTATTGATGCATCAAAATCTTTCCAGTGGGCTGTAACAAACAGAGCCGTGAGAATGAGGAATGTGTTGTGTAGTGTCAGTGTGACTGGGCAGGGCAAAGCTGAACTGAATGAAACAATGTCTGTAACAGTTGGATGCTTATGGTTACAGGAATGAAGCCATTTAACCTCTTGGGAATGTAATATTACAACTCCTAGAGAGTTCCCCAGATTGAAGGGGTGTTAGAATTTAGGAAAAAAAAAAAAAGAATCAAAGAACTGCCCCTCCTCCCAATATTTTCTAAGTATCTGTAGCTTTCTAATATGTTGTTTTGTTACAGTGATTCTCAGCTGGCCAGTCATATGCACCTAGTCTTGAGTGTGCAGTGTTTTGCTGCAGACTGTAAAATTAGAATTGTACTGCAGTAGAGCCTCTACCTATTTTCTAGCTGCATTTATTTCTGTAATAATAAAATTACCATACAAGGTATGCAGTTACATTCTGCATATGAAACAGTGTGCGATGGGAGACTCAAACAATGAGATTTTTGGAGCTTGTGTACGAATCTTGATGCATTTAGGAGCGTTAATGGGTATTTTCTGATTGCAAAGAATGTTGCCTCTGCTCATGAAAGTGGTGGTGAGACATCAACTACGTCTTTAGAAGAAACAGTGGAGTTGTCAAAACAATTTTAATTGGAGAGCAGCTCGCTTTCCTATGGGTGAAGCATAACGTCCTAAAGTAACTAATCAGCAGAAAATGGTGGCAATATTCACAGTGATTCCCTAGTTTGTTGGTTAACCTTTTAGAGACATAAGGATGCTCTCCTGTATTACTTGCAGGCACTCAGATTTAAGGTCTGTTGGGTCTAACAGCTGAACCTAAACCAGAATACCCTTTCATTTTGCTTCCCTATTAAAGCACTGCAGACAAATACATTTCTTCCTGAGGATGTCTCAGATCAAACAGTCTTATGCTGAACATGCTGTCAGCTTTTGATGGGGATTCATCGACTAATTCCCTGCAAATCTGATCATCCTCTCCTATCTGATGATTCACCATATTTTTAGAAACTTATCAAATAGCTGCTATCTGTACCCGATGGCTTTTAGAAGGACTCCTGCTGACCTGCTGCTCTTACCTGTAGAACCTATGCTCTGCTTTTCAAAACACACTCATCTTTACGAGGGCTTTGGAGTTAATGTGCAGCCAGCAAAATAGTGTTTCATTCATCCAGCTCCTCTCAGTGGACAAGTGTATGGACAGTAAGTGCTGTCCCTACATCTACTGGGAAGGGGTAGCCCTGACAGCTGAAATATTACCATTTCAAAACCCAGTTAGTAATATGAACAAAGAAAGGCAAAACCATGGTGCTTTGCTCTTCACTGTAATCAGGGCATGTGTACAGCCAGCAGCATACTTGTTTTTGTTTAGCAAGCTCATCTGGAGAGTATTATAGAACTCCACACAAGGCAGCTACAAAATCCTTGTAATTTTATCAAGCACATTAGACTAATGATGGCAAGAGCATCATTTCCAGCAGTGGAGGTGCTTATTTACAGCAGTGTGTGTTTTATATGAATAAAACATTCCTCCTTTCCTTAGAATGATCCACATTTGAATACTTTCTCAATATAGTCAGAACTCTTATCTTTGGATTACTCAATAACTAACTATGCAACTCAATAGCTAGAGAATGGTTCTGAATTGTGAATGAATGCTTTGTTTAAAATCCAGTAGCTTTTATTTTATGTAGAAGCTTCTCTGGTGCACTTCTCTTCTTGGACTTCACTAGAGAATGGAATGTTTTTTATCTTTACAGAAATCTACATTGTAATCTTGGTAGTGATTGTGAACATTAACTTTATAATCCTCACTGGGGAAATGAAATGAAGAAGTATAGGTGCAGCAATAAACTGGAATAGGAAACAAGAAGTAGAAGGGAGTAGGGCATAGATTGGCAAACTATAGGGAAGAGTAAAGCTAAGCTAATGGGAATGTGGTAAGGGACAGAATGTGCCAGATCTTCTGTTGGGACTGTGCAAGGATTGGGAGCAAGTGAGGAAAGAAAGGCTCCTGTGCTTCTCCCTGCTCCTTCCAGGATCAGGAGAAGCCATTAGTCACTGCACAGACAAGTTGCAGTGTACCTGTCATCATGTACATGGATATGACTACAGTTAGACATCCTTCCTGCAAATCCCTGGCCTCCAGGCATTGGTACTGGTGAGAACAGCAGTGGGGGTGCCTGTCACAGTGCCTTCAGCCACTGAAAATGTCTCTGTCCCTCCTAGGTGGCCTCGTGGGTTTTTTTCCTTTTGGCAGAGGATGTCCTACTGAGGAGGTTGCCATCCTCAAATAGATGTGCTGCATTCTTAGAGCCATTTCCATGCTCTGAGTAAATGGCTTACTGTACTGCTCATATACACTATGGTCATGTATTTTAACCTGCTAATAGAAGTATTTGTGTAAATGTGAATTGAGACGTTTCTCTCCAAGTCCCACTGGCATTTAAAAGCTGGCTTTTGTGTATTTCAGTAATACTGCTTATGCTAAGCATGAAAAAATCATGGGTCAAACCCTGTAAAATTATGACTAGCTTTAAACTTGACATTTTAGAACAGTGTAGATATTATGCTTTATTTAATATAATGTCCTTACTCACTGAGGTCTGTCTTTTGTCATTACAGTCATCTGTGTTTCATAATCTGCTGATTTCTGCAGTAAAGCTAGCCAAACTTCCTTTCCAAAGCACTCAGTTTCTTCTGCCACTTTTTGCCTCTTGTAGAAACCTGCTGCTTTGTTTGTGACCTCAAATAGTGCAATATCAGAATCGTTAGTGATTGTGATTATTATCTCTGTATTCATATTTCTAGTCTTCTGCCACACTGACCTTGATTTCCCTAGCCCTCTTGTGGATAAGTCTTTATTCCCTTCATTGAGGTATCTGCTTTTGCTGGAGGAGGGGGTGGTGCCCTCTTCTCACCACTGCAGAGTGGTGATGCTCCTCCTGTTCCTCAGCACAGGGGCAGAAAAGGAAGCAAAGCTGCTATTTGCACAAGGTAAGGAAGGATGGGTAGGAGAGGATGCCAAGGGTTTGCCTAGGGAAGAGGCCCCACAGGGAGGGGAGAGCTGCCTGGGGGGCAGCAAGAGTAGAGAGGAGGGATATTTCCCATCCTCAGCCTCCCCTGATCTTACTGACACCATGTCAGGTGTCATGGCAAGGCTGGAGATGCATGACTGGGGCTCAAGATTTCTGGCAACAGGCAGAGGAATGCTCTTCTCTGGCCATGGCCCTGGTGTTAATCATGTTGCTTTGTTTACTCTAGATACACTTTATACTGCTGTTCAGTCGTCAGGGGAAGTTAAGGCTTCAGAAATGGTACACGACTCTACCTGACAAAGAGAAGAAAAAGATCATTCGAGAAATTGTTCAGATTATTTTGTCTCGCAATCAAAAAACAAGTAGTTTTGTTGACTGGAAAGACCTCAAGCTTGTTTACAAAAGGTGTGAGTAATTTTATAAGAACATATAATTACTATTCATATGAATAACACATGCTAGAAGAGGAAAAATAAAACCTCGCTTTAAGAAAAGCAGCAAACAACACTCCTAGTGCTAGGCTGAGCTAGGAGCCTGTCATCTAACTGTGTATAACAATACAGTGTCCCCAAACAAACCAGCTGGGTAAATTGTGGGGTGCAAAACACCTGTACAATCTGTTAAATGAGAAAAGCCTAATAAGTATTGCTGGTTAGAAGGCTTTAAACTTCACTGTTCCTTCTAATTCCCCAAGGTAGCGTGCTGATATGTGTGCTGGGCTTTGTCAGGCTCTTTGGGAGGTTGCAAGAAGTGTTCTGAGGCACTTGCAACATTTTGTTTTTAAAATATTTGTTGCTCTGGAAAGTATTAATTCCCTTTTTCTTTTCTAGAGAAATCACTGGTCCCCAGTTACACGATGCCTAACATTAACTGCATTAAAGTTCTAGCAAACAAAAGTAGCCTTAAGATACAGCACACTGGACAAATTAAGCAACATCTCCCATTTAGCAAAAATTGAGTTCTGTGCTGTGAAGGGAGGGATATAAACATCTGACCAGGTGCTGTGACAAGCTGGCCTCCAGCCACAGCACCAGTGAGCTGAGGTAGATCGTTCTTGCATCTTAGGTTTTAAAACTTTTAAATATAAAGTTTTGCTGCAAGCTAGTTAGGAAGGTTGTTTTGTCTAAGCAGTTTCATGCATTCTGGCCCTGTGTAAAACACTGTCATTTGATAGCCAGCAGGTTGCTGAGATGTGACTCCTTTCATCTTTATTTTTGCCTTATTTATGTTTTTTTTTAATTAGGAGGAGTAGCTTGTCTTGCAGTTTAATTTACTGCTCTTACTGTAGTGCTGTTGCAGCAGGTGAGGAAGACCTGAAAGTACTACTGATTTACTGTTTGTTTTATTACAACCAGTGTTGGAAATAACCCAGTTTACCAAGGGCGGAGTTTGTTGTTGTAACTAAAATAATAATTTGTTTAAATTATCTGATCTTTTAGAGCATTCTCTTGAACACTGTAAGAAGGAAAGAAAATGTTTATTTTAGAGGTTAGATAGGAATTAGCTGTCATAGGAGTAACTGCTAAGAGAGGAGCAGAACACTGAGGTCACAGCTGTTCACTCTCATGTTTTTGCCTCTTTCCCCAGGTATGCTAGTTTGTATTTCTGCTGTGCAATAGAAGACCAGGATAACGAGCTCCTGACACTAGAGGTCGTTCATCGATACGTAGAGCTCCTGGACAAATACTTTGGAAACGTAGGTTTCACTTTCTCCCTTGGACTCATTCCTGTCTGTCTGATAAACAAACCTAAATGAAGATGATTTGCTTCATGTTTCCATCTGCTGTACTTGACCCCCAGGCTGTCTCAATCCAGAGTGAAAGTCATTATTAGAGTATTTTATAAAATAGTGCTGAAACAATCGTAAGATTGTTTTTCCATCCTTTCTTCCCTCTCCCAGAATTAATCTTGATGCTTTGTATGTCCCTTCTAGAATTTAAAGGGAAAGCTTGAGGAAAAATTACTTTTAAAAACACTTGAATTAAAGTACTTTAATTCTCTCTTCTGACGTCCTCAGATATACTGGTTTTGTTTGTTCAACAATACTGTATAACAATTAAGGACACAGAGAAAAAAGATGGAGATAAAGTGGTTGTGTTTCTAAAGAAAAGACATGAAGAAGTCCAAATAAGCCCTCCAGTAAGTCTTTAAAGACTATGAGAGACCCATCTTTTCTGTGAATATTTCTGAAATTATCTTGACTACGTTAAATCATCTCATTCATTGCCTCAAAACAAAAAAGCAGTTGGTGGCTGTCACTAGGCAAGGAGTTTGTCTTGCTCTATGAAACTGTGTGTGAATGTATGTAACCCATACTACAAGGGCTGTATAGGGCCTGTGATAAAGTTAGTAGATTAGGAAGTCTGCTTTGTTCTCTGAGAACCAGTATGAATTTAATAACAAGTGGAATATCTTTGCTGTAAGTCTGTATATGTAAGGAGAATATGTGCAGAAGCTTCAATATTACATAAATGCAGTTTCTTTCTTCACTCTGCTGTCTGCCACAAGAGTGCATATGTTGGGTATATTTGATCATCACAACAACTTTCAACCCAGTAGTGCTTATAATGTTGTAAAAATCATTTAAATGTGGTGTGTCCTTTTGTTCTGGCAGGTGTGTGAGCTGGACATTATCTTTAATTTTGAAAAAGCTTATTTTATTCTTGATGAGTTTATAATTGGTGGAGAAGTACAAGAAACTTCCAAGAAGACTGCAGTGAAAGCCATAGAAGACTCTGACATGTTGCAGGAGGTAAGGCAGAGGAGGACAAAGGCAAACATGTCATCTTCCTACATCTTTGTTTGACAGGAGCTGAAAATACAGCTGAGCACTTCTGGTAATTATCCAAGTGTGTCTTAACCTTCAGTTTCAACAGGTACAACAGTGCAGTTACAAAAGCTTTCAATTCAACCCTCTTGGAATCATCTGGAAATTCCTTATATATGCCTGTTGCTCTCTTGCAGTTGAACTGCTATAGTTTCTCAGATAGTATATTAAGGAATAGTTTAAGATGCATCTAAGGTATTTCTATAATATAAGATCATATTTTAAGATTGTATTTTATATGCACTGATGTGTATATATAAATACAGGAAAATCTGCTCTGTTTCACTAATACATTGGCAACAGATGACTTACTGTTAACATTTAAAAGTGGAAAGAATATGTGCTGGCAAACTCCACTTCCATTCAGAAGCACCTGTGTAGTTCTTCTGCCAGGCACAGGTGTGTAACCTTTATTCAGAATTCTCATGCTGTAACTTGGAATGTAACTGGTATCATTGTGCCAGGAATGACAAAAGCAGTCCAGTGTGATGGATTTACTTCAGTTTTCCCTTGGTAGTGAAGGAAATCAGTGTAATCCTGAAGGAAGCAGCACATGGCAGAAGTAGCTTGGGACTGGCTTTTCACAGTGGTCTGCCATGTGCAGCCAGCTGTGTACAAAGGCCACTTGGCATGATGAGTTTAGCCACAGCTGTGGTATGTCAGGATTTGAAGATCAGATTCTAAACCACTCTGTTACAGGTTTTCAAAGCAGAATTATTTCTATATTTTAATTAATCTGATCTAATTCCATGAAAAACTACAACTACCCTCAAGGAGGACAGGAATATTACGTGAATATTACTGTACTATGTAATGCATCAGTTGTTTCTTCTTTTTTTTTTTCTCTCTAGACAGTGGAAGAATACATGAACAAGCCTGCATTTTAATGTTACACTACCTGGAGAGCAAACTGCTGTATGCACCTCTAAAATGCACTTCCTGAAATTGCTTCCCAATGTGCCAGATCCTCAGAGAAATACCAAAACCAAATAACTGAAGGGGTTTGTTTGTATAATGGTGAAGATGAAGGTCAGCTGATGTAGCAAAGGGTTTAACAATTCTGTACTTTCCATTATTCTGAATATGAGTTTCTCAGAGTTTTTATTACCCTTGATCTAGTTCCTATTCTACTTGCTGGACTGAACTCTTGTTTTGTACCATGTCTTTTAGCTACGGGTTTTGTCATCATAAAATGCTACCTTTGAATAGGTATTTTTATTAGTTTTGGTTCACTGCTGACTGTATGACTCTACTTTTGTACAAATATCCATTATTTTGAATGTAATGGTTATTCTGCTCTAATAATAATTTTTTTCTAAAAGCCAAATTGTTGTGGGCCCTGATTTCACAAGCTTATGACACAAGATAATCCCATCTAGTATAAGAAGAAATATGCATTACTTTGGGATAGCTCCTTTCTTTCACTATCTTCCTTCTCTTTTCTCTTCTAGTCTGCTAATAAGACTGCTCCAACTGCTACTGGAGTGCACTCCATGCCTCCATTTGATCTGGAAGACTGTTCTGACTGGTGATAGGCTTCTCCTAGGTTTAATGAATCCTTTTTGCTGCTGCATGCAGATAGCCTGTTTCTGTAAATCTGTAGCTTGATAGCAAGAGATAACATGAAGAGAAAAAATTAGTCTTTGGGATTTTAGAGTGAACATAATCTCATGTAACTTTTGGTAACCACCAAAACCCATTTTTCCCTTTAAAATTTCCCAATTCGAAATTCACACCCCTGTTGGGATGATCAGCTTTCAGGCAGTTGAACATGAACCATTTTTGTGAAGATCAGACAATTAAATCAGCCTTTTATAAGTTTGCAAGCTGCAAAAAAGGTAAAATAGTAGAGAAGAGTCAGCTGGGCTGTGTGCCTTACTATATGTTATAAAAAAAAAGAATTGTGTGTGTGTGGAGCCAGGCCTGTTAACTTGCCTGTGTTTCAGTGCAGTTTGGACTCTATAAATGAATTGGCTTCCTTAGATTATTTCCACCTTTAACTGAAATCAAAGCTCAGAGAAATTCTCTTCATAATGTTTTGACTCTGTCAAATCATGAAATTTTCCTATACAAAAATTAGGGAAGTTACCAGACAAATGTGCCAGAATGATCCGAGCATTGATTTGCATCTCCATTCAAGATAGAGTTTCCTTGATTTCTGGAATGTACAGCCAATACTTTCTTTCAGGGTTATTTTTTAATCTTTAAATGTCCTGCATGCTTACTCTAATTTTTTCATTGCTGCTTCTTTCCTAGTCTGTTTATGTTCTCTTAGGGAGGAATACTGTGGTTGTTTGGAGAGGGAGGTACTTTGGTACAACATGACAACTTTGCTGATTGTCAGCACCCTCTTCAGCCTGTGCTTTCTAGTCTGTTGGTAAAACTGTGACAAGCTGGTTCATAGCATCATGTTGCTCTTTTTATAATTACTTTATCCATCTGTTTTCTCTGTTGATGTCAAAGGCATACTTTGAGCATGGATAAAATAGTGAAATTGCTGAAGGGTTTTTAATAGCTCTGAAGACATCCAATTTAATAGTAGATTAATGGAATTGTATGAGTTGTATATTATTTTCTCATGCTTGGAAATGTAGTTTTTAAAAGTAGAGTGTTTAATTGATTAAGAAACCACTTTAGAAAGTGCAAAGAGGCTCCTTCTGCTCTTTTCCTTTATCAGTAACTTCTTTTCAGTGAAATCATCAGTAGTTTGATTTGCTTTTACTCCTTTTTGGAGCCATGCTGTGATTCTCTGACTCTTAAAACCGTTATGTTGCTTGAATTCTGGATTATATCAAACTGGGAGTTCCAAAATGCTTCTTGGTATGAATAAGAATATCATAAGCCTGTCTTTTCAGACACACTTAAGAAGAGCTAGAAGACTTCTTTCTCTGTCATTTCAAATGGAGGAGAATTCTGTATGGAAAAAAAAGAATAGACTTGCTAGAATAGGGGTGCTTATAGCAGCCATATCAGCATAGCATCTGAAATGAATAGCATTGCCAAACTGATGTATCCAGTGTCAACTTAAGAAGTGTGAAGGAATTAGTATGGTTTCCTTGCCCTAGTACAAAAATTCATTGGAATATGATGTGCTTGTTGTGCCACCTGGCTTTGTACTACAAAGTTGGATGGAAGGTACTTTAAAGAACTGCTAAATTATGTTCATGCTCTAAGAAACATCTACAGATTCCTGTCGCTTTTGCCTATAGATGGGCTACACAAAGCAGGCAGGTGTATGTGAGTTTTGCAGTGTCATACTTAAAAACAAATTGGTTTGAAACATAGAACTTGTATTTATACTTTTTACCACCTTCAGTGAGAAAGGAATCACTCATCTAAGTGGTGTTGTAATGGAATTTAGCTCAATCCAACCCTTTCTCAAAAGGGAAAAAGCCCAAATGAAACCTAGTTATTGTTGGGTCGCTGTCAAAATACCCATGTTTCCATCTTTGTGGAATTCCACTGCCACCAACGGGACTCTACATGCACTGTGGAGCAGCTCATCAGAAGATTGATGTCTGTCTAGATATCTTAGTTCCTTGATTTTCCTTAAATCAGGAGATGCACATACATTTGTACCCACTCACAAAGTTCTCAAGCATTGCCCATTTCATTTGTATTTGCTATTGATGTTTCTCTTTCCAACTTGCCTATTCTAAGCAATGCTCAGTGTAAAGTTTTCTAAGATTACTTTATGAAATTATTATCCAAAAAAGATTCCTTAACAGTTTTTCCCATCTCATCTTTTGCAGTTACCTAAACTCTCACCTTGCTGGCAAGCTTCAAGCACACATGTCCTAGTTTGCAAAATTGCATTTACTGAAATAACCATTAATCATGGTCATGTTGCTAGCCTAGATTCCCCTCTTTGCTTTCACCAGCTGCATCAAACAAAAAGCTGCTTGATTTTCATAGGAGCATCTCTGCCTGGAGGATTTTTAGTGTGATCTTATTACTCACCAGGTGGGACAGAGATGGTTCTCTATTGTGCAGCTGTTTGCAACCCATGAGTTGTGACATCTTTGAACATACCATGGCAATTAAAGAGAGAGAGACAGACATTAGACTGGGATAAAAATAAATGTAATAATGTCAAAAGGAATATTACAAGTATGACAGATCATCATGAGTGAGGGGTAAGAGTGGCAGGATCTTACAGGATTTGTGAATTTATATAATTTTTGTTTTTTCATTATGAATTTCTGAGTGTTATGGCTCATTATAAGGTGTCAACTCTTACAAATAACTGTAGGAAAATTTGACCCTTAGGTTACCTCCTATCAGCCTTTGTTTAACAAAGAACCACTGAATCTTCAACACCTCCCCTTAACTGCTTCTTCAAAGCCCCACTGTGCTGTGTTGTTGGAGTAATGGAGCATGCAGAACAGGTACACTGGGTGTCAGGAGGGACTGGTTTATAAGGAAAGATTTGAAGAGTATAACAGTGTGAGTGGGTCTTTCAGACATACCCAGAGACGTTCAGTTAACAGACCCCTCAAAATAACAAGGCTCAGTAGAGTTCATACAGAGGGAGAACTGCTATCCCTGCCTGTCCATGACGTTCTACTCCACTGAAAATGCGTTTGAAAATATTTCTGTCAGCACAGCTCCTGTGTGAGGGGGTTGTTGCTCTCAAACTGCATAAGATGACTAAACCCAGAGGTCTCAGTTCTGCAGTTAATCCCTGTGGTGGGGTTTTCATTGACTTTATGCAGTGCCTTTATGAGCATGGAGCCTGCATCATCATCTTACCTCATTGCATTTTTGATTTAGATGGCTGCCAGAACTTGTGAGCTCAGACCAGGTAACAGCATCCTTCTGGGGGAGTTGCTGACATTCCTACTGAATTCAGTAGCCTGCGTGTTCCTTGGCAAGATCACAGTACAAATAAAACACAGCTGTTGATTTAAATGTCTGCGAGGATATTTCAGGGATTTTTTTTCATGAAGATAGCTGGTCTAGGTTAAAGTATAGTAGTGAAAGCTTAGTGTTCGTAGCAGAAATAATGGGCTGTGCTGCAAGAGAGTTAATGTTTGCTGTCATGGAAACCTGTTGCCTTGGAACATGACTAATGAGACACAGGCTAAGGGAAAAGAAGAAGCTGTTCTTGAAATGTGTTCAGCAAACCCTAAGCAAGACCAGTGGTATACATTGTCATGAATTGTTGTTTCAGATTCTGTTGTCTAGTTCACTTAACCTTGTCTTTTTATTTATTTATTCAACAGTTCTTGTAACCACATGTTTTTATGCAAAGAAAACAGTTCAAAGCTAATTCTTTGGCTATCTAGAAATAAATAGCATCTTATTTGCCTTCCCCTCTCCCAGAACACAACAAAATTTGTTCAACTTTTGTGGAAGGGATACACTGAAGACAAGCTTGTGGGTGGTCTGGAATGCCCCAGTAAGCCAGGGGACAGTAGCAGTTTAGCTGAGGATTTCTGCCTTTGATGTAGCTGTAGGTTTCAAAGACAGTACAGGAATATGAGATCAGGAACATTTCTGTGTAGTTATTCCTATGGAAAAATCTGGTTACCCCAGTGTATCAGTGTGGTAAAATTGCTGCTTTTTAATGCTTAAAAGAAACTTGGTGGGGGGAGACATACAGAAGGTATTTTAAAGTTGACTTCACCCTTTTGTCATCTCCTTTTAAAATTCCCACTAATTCTCTCTTCTGGAGTTCCTACTCCAAACCCAATACATATCATTACACACCAGATTCTGGAGAATAGAGTGCTGGTGTTTTTTTCCTGCAGAGGTGAATTTTATGTGTTGTGAAAAACAGTGCTGAATGTAGAATCCCTAGTTACACAGGGTGACAAATTCATTAGAGCTTGCTGTGGATTTCAGCTGCTCTCTGGACCAGGATCTTGCACGAATAAATTGTCAGCAGCTTTAAGTCTTCCTGCCTTGAGATCACACTTCAGGGTCCTTCTGCAAACTCACAGTGAGGAATCAGCCTTAGCTGAGCTGAGCCAACAATGACAAGTCACAGGGGAACATCTTTACAGAAGTTTCAGGTGAAAGAATCTGTTCTTTTTTATTTCTTGTGAGGGCTTGGGACATGTTCCTAGGTGAGTATTATGCTGGATAACAGCTCTGAAAGCACAATATGACAATGCAGCAAGAAGGAAATATTCTGGGAAAAAGAACAAAGCTGGCTAGGTTTGTAAGCTGACAGCTGCATTTGGGGCAAAGGAGGGCTTTTTCTGATGTCTGTTGTCAGGGACAAGGTGGTCCTTCCTTGTTCTCAGAGGGGAAACTGGCTTGGGTAATCAGTTCTTGTTTGGCAAGGGTTGACACAGTGTTATGTTGGCAATGACAAGAATGTTCTGGCAAAAAGGTGCTGCAGAGGGCAGTGAAATACCAAATTATTTTTAAATACGATAAAACATTGATTCATTTTGGTTGGGTTAATATGAGGAAATAGCAACATTTAGCATGACAGTTCTGTGAATGATGATGAAAATAATGAGTATGTCAAAAAGGTTATGTCATAATATATATTCTAGTGTGTATTTGTCTGTCACAAGATTGGAAGACTAGGACCTCAAGAAATCTTGTTCATCCTTCAGTCTCTGGCAGGATCATTTGCACTTGAATCTGAGTGATGTTTTTCCAACTAATTCAAATCAGCCAGTGGTGCTGATTCCAAAACATTCTTGGACAGTCTGCCCTGAAACTAAACTCCCCCTCCCAGCTGAAATGCTTTCTTAATGCCAGCTCCCTGGCATTAATGCCAACTCCCTGACATAAGCCCAGTACTACTTGTGATATCAAGCACAGCTATAGAACAACTTCCATTACATTTCCCTGTGCAGCAGCCCTTTAAAGAGTTTTTTGTTTTGCTGTCTGACTCACAGGTAATGCTCAGGACCAGTGAAGTACAAGGCTGGCTGTGCCTTCAGTGTGGAGTATTGAGAGGTTTTAACCTTAGTTCTGTTGTGTGGACCATATTCAGTTGTGGCTGATGAGTAGCTGGTCAGAAAATTCAAATAGCCAACTAAATTGATGAAAATCAAAAGCATAATTCCTTTCTCTCTCCTATGTTCATACACTCTTAACTGCTCAAAACAGCTTTGCATGAGGCCTGGATTCTGCAAATACTTTGAGGTGTCCTCTGTTACAAATATAAGAAAGCTCAGACTGCTTTAATGAGGTACCTGCATTTCTGAGGTTTAAATTGACCCCCCTGCCTGGTTGTCTCAGCACTGGGGAAACAGCTATTTCTTTTCAGATGCGGGAAAAGCAGAGCTCTTTTCACTGTTACAACTCAAGTCATGCTTTAAGACAAAACTAATGAGATATAAAGCTTGTTTGAATTCTAACAGGTTGTGTCTGTGGGTGTGAGGTTCCTGCATATAATTTTCCAGCTGGAAAGCAGCAGAAGAGCTCACCTCTGACAGGCAGGGCTCTTCTGGAGGGCAGGAAACTTAAAATATTAAATGGGATGTGGCTTGAAGCCAAGACAAACAGTGAAGGGAGGTGTTGCAAAAGGGTTGATTTCTGCCTTGCCTGGCTTCTTTTCTGGGGTGCTGGGGCACAGCAGGGCACAGCTGCAGCCTGGTACCTGCAGAGGGGAGAGAGAGGAGCTGTGCACACATTTCTGTTCCTTTTCCAAAGGCAGGGTGCACAGCCTGCAACAGACCCCAAAAACGCAGTGTGGGTTGGGCTGCTGCCTGGCAGGCCTGGGCAGAGGTCACCTGTGCTCATCCCTTGTCTCCAAGGTCTGCTGTGCCCTGCCAGGCCTTGCCAGCACCCCACCAAGGGGTGAGCCAGGAAGAACCAACCACACTTAGGTCCAGTTTGCTGGCTTTTGCGTGGCACTGTGGGCTGGGCTAGAGCTCAGACCTGCAGTTTAATAAAACATGGCTGTGCTCCATGTAAGACTCTGCTTCAGAAAAATATGTCAGCTTAAAATGGCTTTACTCTGAATTGTGTTTTGCTGCATGGGAAGTGCTAAGAGCCCACATGGACAGCTTGTCTCTGAGAGTTTGTGGTGGTGAGGTTAGTCCTGTTCAGCATGTAAGTGCCCTAACAGTGTCCCACGATGTTGCATTGACTTCCAGAAGAAACGGGAAATTAAATCCTTTGGGACAGAACGAGGAGTGGAGGAGCTGGCTGGGAAACACAAGGATTTGCTGTTGGTTGGCTTGTCCTGCCATGCATTAACAGGCAGAGCAGCCTGTGCATCCTGTGCAAAAATTATCGTAAATATTACAGTCATGTTGGAGCATCCAGTTCTCTCCTAAAGAATGGGAAAAATCTGAGACTAAATATTTGCAGATTACTCTGGTAAAAGAAAAAACCTAACAGAAAAGCAAAAGGGAAGAGAGGGAAGAGAACCTCTGTTTTCCTTCTGTTCCTTAATGAAAATGCCACATTTTCTTCTAAGAAGGTACTGATGGCAAATATAGAGCTGTTAACGGGTTTCTGTTGTTTTTTTTAAGTAATGACTTTGTGTAGCTGCCGCAGACTGTGGGTGTGAGGCCAAGCAGAAATAGTGTGGCACAAACAAAGAGTAAAGTGCTTACTGCTTCCGTTCTGCTCCAAGGTGATCCTGGCCAGGAGCAGGACGGAGGTCCTCCAGGTTTCTGGCATGCAGCTTCCTCTTGGCACAGCTTGTGCAGGAGATCTCTTAGTCAGGGATGGCAGCCAAGAGCATTAGAGAAGTCCTCAGTGCCAGCTGGTGATAGGAGTGGAAGGCAGACTCCCCTGCTTCCAGTGTCCCTGCAGGAGCAGGGCAAAGAGGGTGAGCCACTCCAGAGGAAGAGACTTTTGTAAGAAGAACGAGGAAGAGGACCTTCAGATGCAGTCTCCACACCATTTGGCGAGGGATAGTTTCAGTGGTGTTATCTACAGCTTTCCCTCATTCTGCTTTCTGTTTCTGCATGGCCACTGCCCCCATACTCTCTTTACCACTTTTTTTGCAAACTTTCTGTGTTTTCTCCAGCCTTGTTTTTCTTCCTTTCCTGATGTCTGTTCTTGCATAAACTCCCCTTTGTCTCCTGTCTACTCCACTCTACTCTACTCTACTCTAGTCAGTCTACTTTAACTGACTTTCTACAGAGGGAAGGAAAGGCTGTGTCTCTCCAGGGAGGGCAGAGCAGTGGAGCCCAGGAGCTGCGTTCTGCTCAGCCCTCAGTTCCTGCTGACGGCACTTCTGCAACCTTTTCCTCTCTTCTCCTTTCCGTGCGTGTTTCTGCCAAGAATGCAAAGTCTTTTGGAAAGCCTTGTTTGAGAAATGACCACGTTTCTGGTATTGTATTCCCCATTTCTTGTCCTGAAGTAATTGCAGTGCTTAGTCTAACTCAGGTGAAGTTTGCAGAATGTGATGCTCTGCATAGGGTGTAGCTGCCACTAGATCAGATGGCAGCTCAGTGCTTTCCCAAACATAGATGTTACTTAGTAAATCTCAAATATGAGATTATGAGGCAAAATTCAAGTCTGTTAGCACCTTTGTTGCTAATCAGTTCTAGAAGGATGAGCAAGAAGAGTATTTTCACGCCCATTTTAGTATGCTGTGTTGTCCAGAGTTAACTCAGACACCCAGGGGACATTTTTGCTGCAAACTTTCCACGTCTTTGCTGCGTATCTATGTGAGAAAACTTCTGATTTTGACTACAGATAGATCCCACAGAAAAATGAACAGTTAAACCGAGTCAAGGCTAAGAATACTAAAAATGCTAAAAGGTCAGACAGGAAGCCCATTTCACACCAAAATGACAGAAAGAGGGTGTTAATTATTTTTAAATAGCAGCGTGTTGGGCAGAGGCTGGTGTCATGGCAACTCACAGCCTGTAACACTGTTTTTTTCTGCACCTTTCCTGTTGTATATGTTTGGTCAGTCATTTCAGTCATCCTTGGGCTTTCTGTGGCCTGACCATGTCGGGGGGAAGGATCGCGGGTGTGAGCACAGCCACACTCCAGCAGCATTTTCCATCTCCGGCACAAACCCCGTGTGTGTGGATGGCCCCACATTGCCACGTGCTCTTTGCAAACCTCCACGTTACTCCTTAATTGACCGACTTTGGTGACGAGATTGAGCTAACAGCAGTATTTCTGCTTCCATCGCCGTGCAGGGGAGGCCGGGAGTGGCGAGCTGTAAGCGCTGCTGCCCTCCAGGCAGCCGGGATCGGAGCTAAATGCATCCATCTCCTGCCCTGCCGTGGCAGCTGAGGAGCCTCGGAGGAGTCTGGGGCTCGGCTGTGCTGCCTAAAGCTGGCAGAGAATAAGGTATCACAGATGTTAGTAATTAATCCCATGTAAGAGCTAAATCTCAAGTTATCTGGATTGTTCTCCTCTCCATCGCTTTGCAGGTTTTCTGGGTGAAAATGCTGTTGGTCCATGCAACAGGACTTGCAGCCTGGAGTAAAAATCTGAATTTTAACTGCAGAGAAACAGCCCCTCTCTAGGTTACCACTTCTGCTTTTAATTTTGATTGCACCAGACCCAGGGTTTTTTTCACAAATTGAGGGCTGTGTTCACACGTGAGTTTTTCATGTCTTCACATTTCAGCACAACCTTAGCAAGGCACAGAGGAGAGGGGGTCTGGAATTGGCAGCACTGGACTAGTTGATGCATCTCTACATGTCTGTTTGGGCACACTTTTTGGCTGTTACTGGGCAATATTATTTGAGGAATTTCAAGAACTGATTAACAGCTACTTTGAGTCGTGCCAACATCTTGTGGAAGTCCTCCCACCTCACTGTGAGCACGGAGAGAGACAAGACAGGGTGTGCACTGAGTGCCCTGCTGAGCAGGAAGCATTCCTGAGGGATGCATGAGCAGAGTTTACCAGAAGACCTAATGTTGGGGGTTTGTTTTGATTTTTGAGTCAGTATCTAATAAATCAAGTTGCCTGAAGAAGTGATTTATGGTTTTAGTATTCAACAGAAAAGTTTACCCTTTGAAGGAGCTGTTGGTCCATGTGCATGGTGTAGCTCTCCAGGCAGCAGCAAAGATGACCCCTGACCAAACCCAGTGTGTTTGGGAAGAAATTCAGGCTGTTATGTTGATACCTTTTTTTATCTTTTTAATGAAACCTCCTTCCTGCCATTTCAGAGGAGAGGAGGGTTTGACGTCATGTGCTGATGAGTCACTGCTTTTAACAGGCCAGCAAGCAGGGATTGAGAGTGCTGTCTGGAGCAGCTGCTCTGTTAATCATTCACAAAAAGCCCCGAGAAAGCTCAAGGGGAATGCTTGTGAATAATTAAATTTCTGTTTTCATTATGAAGATGCATTTGATTTACCTGGATCTGCTAGAATCCAGGTATTGGGAAGTGAGGGTGAAGGACAATGATCTCACTGATTTGTTGATACCACTGTAAATAGCTTTTGGATAGTCATTGGTGTCAGTCAAGCATATACATGATTTAACAATGTCATGCAGAGTTTATGTAATGCAGCTCTGACCATCAGCTACATTTCACTTGCTGCAACTACTTCAACCACACCCATGTTTTCTAGAAGAGATTTCTTGGGGAAGTAAATGCCCTTGGTAGGGCAAGATGTGGATTTTACTGGAAAGCTGGATTTCTGGGATATCGTATCTCATAGCCTAAAGTTGTGTATTTTCAAAGGAAGCAGAGTTGTCCAGGTTTGTTCACTGATGGTTTTCCTGCTCATAAATGTATTCTGGGGATGACTGGATCATTTTGAGTTAGTGCTGAATAAGTATCTTGACAAAAGATGTTGCACTTCTCATTGTGGTGAGCTTTAAACTTCAGTTGCCACCATGCCATGATCAAAGAGTTCATTAGATTCTGCTTTGGGTGAGTAGGACTGTTATCTTGGAACTGGATAAATTCCTAAATGGTGAATTATTCACTGCTCAACTCTTCCTCTCTAGGTTAAGTGTCTTAGACAAGAGCTGCTGCCCGTCACCCAGAGATAGAATAAGATTGGCAGTTTAACTCCCAAAGCAATCCCATCCCCTGAGTTGAAGCTGCCTTAGAACAGAAGGATGCTGCTTGGCCTTGACAAAATGTTAGGTTTAGCCTTCCTTACACAATTGGAGTGCTGAGACTGTGGGGAGTATGGGATTGCTTACAGACATTGACTTTAATTACCTGTACAATATGACTGGAAAGTTGTTATTCTGCCTATCAGATGAAAAATGAGAAAGAAAATCCACACTACGAAACCATTTGAGTCTGATAAACCTTCCTGTGTTTGGGCATGGTTTTTATGGACTTGTAAAATCCCACAGATATGTCGGCAGAACCCAATTAGCTACAGACACTGAAAGAGCAAAATCTGAAATAATTTGTTGAAAACAGAATATGCTTTCATCTTTCAGCACTGTGGCCAATTTGCTGTGGGTTTGCCTTCTTGAATTGATTAGTAGAAAAGTTTAACTGATCGTATCAACTTCTCCATACACACATTAGCACCAAATTCTAAAGCTCCTTATCACGGTAAAATGCATTTATTCAATGTGCTGCACTATTCTTGATGGATGAAAAAAAATGTTGGCAGATGAAACCAGATAGTATCACTGGGGAAGAGAGAGTTATCTTAGAACTACAGTAGCTGATGATGTGCTGTTTCTGTAATGAGATGATTTCCAGAGCCCACTTCTCATTCTGCAGGTACAATGGCCAGTCTGGACCCTTTCAGAAGAGTTGGCCTCACTCCCTGGACAGGTACAGGCCTCCTGGTGGAGTAGGAGAGTAGGTTGTTGGGGTTAAGATTTGTGTGTTGTCTGTAAGTGAGAGATGGTGAGTGTCACATAGCACAGACTAGCTATGGAGAGACTGAGAACAAACTGGGACTAAAGTGGGAGAGCAGGATGGGAAAGCCAGTAATGCTGTCCTTTTTTTACAAAGGTGACCTGGTATCTACTGGAGGCATGGGAGACAAAATTTTGGACTTCACATAGCAGAGCAGAAGTGATGATGAAATTGTAAGTAAGCAAATCGTGTTGCATGCAGATGGAGCACAGGTTGTGTGGCATGCAATAATAGTGAAGGTCTTCTCTCAAAGCAGAGCTGCTAGCAAAAATTGAAAATAGGGGAAATCAAAGAGGAACTTACAAAGTATAGGAATAAAACAAAATCAAAAGGAGAAAAGCAGTTAAAATCTAAAAAGAATACTGTTTCTGAGGCCTCGTGTTGAATGTTGATTCTACAAAAGATGCTTTTTTTTAGTTGCTCATTAAAAAGGGTCCTACTGAAGAGCTGTTCCCTGGGAAATCAGATGTATTGTGTAGTCAAATATATTAAAAAAGAAAAGGATTTCTGTAAAGATGTGGATGCAAGACAGCAATAAATTCTGAAGAGTTTGTTAAAAGCCACCCCGAGAAATCGGCTATGTGAGGTATATTGCAACACTGAGAAGCCATTAGCAACAAGAAATCTTCTGGGACACCAAATCCTGAGTCTGCACATGATCCTGAGCACCTGGGAGCCTCTGACCTCCCTCTCCTGGAGTCCTTGTCATGTGGATGAGGACAGCTGATGGCCTTTGCTCTGACATTTCTCTATGAGAAGGGCTGGCAGGTTTAAAAACAAGTTTGAAAATTTTCCATATTCTCCAGACACATTTTTTCTCTCCTAATTGTGAAGCAAGTATAGGGTTTTTAAAAAAACAACCGATTCAGCCAGCCATTTAATCTTTTGCTTTCTGTACTCAGCAAAAATGTGAAAAAATAATAATTAGATAAAGATTAACACAAGGGCCCAAAACAGTCTGTGATTAACTGATATGTTCAGGAATCGTTCCCCAGCCCGGGTCAACAGTGATCAGAAATTGTCCAGTAGCTTCGACATAAAGCATGATCTTGTATCAGTGTCCAGGAGTAAGTATGAGCCCTGTGGCATTAAAGAGTGGGTATTCCCTCCCTCAGGCATTCTCATCAGAGTGCAGGCCTGTCTGCCTGCCTGCCTTGTTGCTTGTTAGTGATCACAGAGTTGTGGGGTAGGAAAAAGCACAACTGGTTGCTGGTCAAATCATTAGATTTCTTCACTCGCTTCTGACCTCTCAGTTTGTGCTCGGGAGAGCTCGTCAAGGCTCCTCAAACCTGCCAGCTCCCCAGGGCTGCAGTCAATGTCTTACTCACACAGCAAAGCATTGGGGAGTTCTTCTAATGCCAGAGCTGGTTACGTTTGGTGTGTCATCATTAATTATTGACAGAGCACTCAGAGGTGGGATTGTGATATTTCTGTTCTTTGTTTCTTTTATAGGAAAAGGAATAGTTTCTGTAGTTAAATTTTAAGAGTTTAAAGAGATGCCTATTCTCCCATGCCTTAGGGGATGCATTTGTTTTCTTCTAAATTTTCTTCTAAGTTTCTCTTCCAGCTTCCATCCTTGATCTCACACCATGGGATTTCCAAAGGGCTCTGTGTCCCATGTAAGCCAGCACATCAGATGACTCCAACACAGCAGCTACAAGCTGTTCTCCCAGGTGCAGTTCCAAAGGCAGAAGAGCAGTTCTGGCTTTGGTGCAGTTACTAACTGCTCCCTGCTTCTCAGAAGTGCCAGGCAGGCATCCTCAGAATCCATCACAGCTTGAGTTGATGCTTGAAAAGATGGAAATACCTGTTGCACTCCCTACTCTGGCAGCTTGATCTTGCCTGTCGTGTCCTTCCATACATTGTGACAGGGATTCTGAGTGTCCCTGTGAAGCTGTTCTGCATTTTGAGAGCGTGGCACCTCGTCTCCTCAGAGAGACAAAGACGTGCCTTTCTTTTAGCTCCTGGCCTACTGGAAAACAAGGTCAACCTTATTGTTTTGGAACAGATGGCTTCCTTCCATGTAGTGGTATTTCCCTGGCCAAATGGAACCTGACTATACATAAATTTCAAATGTAGCTATATGTGAATCTGTAAGTATAGTAACAAATTTCAGGGCTAAGTGAGTTTAGAGCTGCTAAAGAAATTACGATTTCTTTTCCAAAAAAAATCAGTCAGCAATTTAAGTTACTAGTTTTCTTTATCTTCGATAGTCATCCTTTAAGCTAAGCTAAGCTGGCAGGTGACAGGTTACCCCGGTCCCTCCTGGGGAAGGTGTTCAGTGAAAAATGGCTGGAAGCAACTGCACAAAAAGAGCTTGATATATTCTGAGCCATCTTCCCCAGTGGAGCGAGAGTTTGCTGAGTTCTATGGAAATGTGAGCTAAACCAAATCTGATCTGGATACTAAAACAGGAGATTGACAGGGAAGTGTGGCTTATGAGGCTAGAAAAAATACAGGTGAATTGATGGCACACAGAAAATCTGCCTTGCTGTTTCCCAGTAAATGCATGCTGCTGTCAATTTTCCTTGGGCTTTTTTCAGAATATAGGGAATAATTGTGTCCCAAATTTTCGTCTGTCTATATTACAACATGCTTGGTGGAGGACTGGGGGGAGTGACCTACATGCTTTATGCAAGAGAGCATTACTTGAGATTTCCTGTTTTTCAGGATATCTGATGGCTTTTCCTGGTCCCCCCCCCAAAAAAATTTAGATAATATTAATTAATTTTTTCAAATATTATTGTGCAGGTGAGAGGAAGACCATATGACCTTCAGAGGCCCGTTCCAACTCTATTTTCATACTGCTAAAAAGCAGGCAGCCCAGCAGTGAACATCCCTCCTGCAGGCTGTTTACCCGTGTGAGAGAGTGACCCTGGCAGCATGTGGAGAGGCCTGCCTTTCCAAGGGGAGCATTCAGAGCTTTCCCCTCCAGCTTTATCTCATTAGCTCTCTTCAGAAAATGCAGCAGAAATATAATGTAATCACTTTGGCGTTCAGAGGCCCTGGCTCTGTGTAGGGCACTGGCTCAATAAGGAGAGATGCTGCTTCATGACTCACTTCCACTCCTCAGCCACTGAGTCACTGCTCACCCCTGGTGCTAGAACTACCTGAAGGAGTTTGACTGGATTCCTGGGCACTTGGTGTTTTACCTAACTTCAGATGTGTAAGGAGTCTCTTAAAGACGTGGGAGCTTGTTGTCCCCTCCAAAACACCATGAACTATCCCAAGATTTAGGAAGTGCGTTTTTGAAAGCCTGGCTTAAAAATATACAGGTTTCCTTTGACTGGTAGGTCATATGCTGAAAAAGGACTGAACCCCAGGTACAAGGACTTCAAAGGGGTTTGCATATGAGCTAGAGCTGAATTTCTCTTTCACAACTTGGTCTTGTTTTCAGAGCAGAAAAGAACTTAGATACGGATTTTAAATACCATCAATCTTGCAAGTCAAGGACCAAATTCAAGTGTACAGTGAAGTGAGGACCTTGACTGAGGTATCTCTGTGGTGCCCAGCTGTAGTTTGTGTCCCTTTCTGTTGCTGTGTCTGAGCAGGAGGGGAACTACCAACAGCAACACCTCTACCCTGCCCCTTGGGCAGACCCTCAGCTTTAGTCTGTCCAGGTTTCCTTCTGACTCTGTCTTTATGCTCTTGTTTCTAACTGCTGGTTCTGCTTCTAGATGTGCTGCCAGGTCCCCACAAGTTTGTCTTTTCTGTCAGGTTTTCTAGTGCCCATTGTGACTGCATCCCACAAGTCTCCATGGCCAGCTGTAAGTCCAGAAGCTGGTGTGGTCTTAGGTGTGCTCAACCTCTCCTCATATAATTTGTCCACACATGGCAAGAGATCCAAGGTATTTAAGAAGCAAAACCAGTTCATTACAAAATAGAGAATTTTCTAAAACACTTGTATTTATTTTAAGGATTTTTTATGTCTTTTTTCACTTGAAGGTTTTTTTGTTCTTCAACAGTATTGAAGTCATATGGTTTTAAGAAAATTGGATTTTTCTCTTTTGAGATGAAAACTGTTTTAACACAGTACATCTCAGTTTTCTTATAAAAATGCTCACTTGTTTAAACCTCTTTACAAATCCCAGGGAACAAACACCAACATCAGCATTGAGTGAAGTAAAGCTAGATGCATCATTTATTTCTCAATCAATTTAGGCCACCCAGCTCCCCAGATTCATAGGTTTTCATCCTTTTTCTTGTGATTTGGTTGTCTAAGGCAACAATTACATAACAAAATAATATGATGTAACTTTTTTTCATGTAGACCTTGTCTTTAATTCCAGTATTTCCAAAGGAGACCTCCCAGCCTCCTTGGAGCAACCTGCCAGAAGGCAAACTCATTATTCAGAGACCTGCTTTCTGCTCCTGAGTAAAAGTGATCCTAGTCAGGAGAATTGTTAATCCTCTCTGTACACTTGACAGCATTCATCAACCCAGAACAGTTTGGGTTTTTTTACTTTGTTAAGATCTAGTGAACATTCAAAGTGAACAAAGGAGGATCAGAGCTGCTCCAGAGCACAATCCTGTGCTCCTGGTGATGGTGTCTGACTGCTGCACAGCTCCAGTGGCAGCAACCAGGAATTTGGGCTGAGATCTTCCTTGCCCCACTAAGTTGATACATCTCCTGTAGTAAACACAGACCAGAAAAATGCTGTAAGTAGGTCTATTATATAAGACAGCTAAGAAATTAGTGGCAAATAAAGCAAAACCTGGATCCATAAAATCTGATTAGTCGTTTTTGCTAGAAAATGCTGGCAGCACAAAGATTTTGTGTTGTTTCACAGAGCTTGGCTGAGAGTGGATGATTGAAGCTGAGCAAGGAGTGACATATAAGCCTGATTTACATGTGCTCTGTCCAAAAGAATCTTGGTGTTCATGCGCAAGTTTAAATATTCCCAAAGTCTTTGCAGAAGCCAGTCCCTGAAAATTAACTTTCAAAGGTTGGAACTGTATTTCCCTGAGGCTCAAGGATATTTAAATCCCTGTTGTTTGGCTTTGCTCATTATAGGATGCATCCTTCCCTCTGATTAAGGTGTTTATCAGATTTGTATGGCCAGATAAGCACAAATAAATGAGACTAAATTTATGAGTTAGCTGCCCTCAGTAACCCCTGACGATTGATGCAGTCATGGTGTGGTTTGGGTTACATATCCAGTGCAGCTGCTTGGAGTTGTCTTTACCTTCCTTGTGGCTCTCTTTTTCCTCTGGAAGGATGAAGAGACCATTCCTGAAGCCTGAACCTGGCTTCTGAATTTCTGCAGTCTTTCAAGTTTGCTTTTATTTGTTGTATTTGACACATCTCATGAAGTGGCTTAGTAGTGGGGTATTGAATATTGCTGAATACTGGGGCTTGTTTGGTTTTAGTTTTACAGCTGCATTTTAGTTAGTCTTCTTTTCCATCATTTAAATCATGTATGTTTTGGAACAGAAAATTAAATGTACTAAAGCCATTTGAAAACTGATAGCTACCAGAAACTAAATTTAAGTCTGCAGCAACCCAGGGATTTGCTGTTCTGTTTGTTTGCAGGCAAGTTTTTAGCAAACTCTCTGGATAAGATGCAGAAAGGTTGCATCATTGCCACGACTCTGTCTGGCAAAACATGCCATAAGAGCAGAATACCGTTGCTTAGCGACTCATGAAAGATGATTAACCCTTTCCCAGAACTGCCCAATATTTCTGTGGAAGCCCTCCTGAGGCATCTTTGTGGACAATAATTGAATAAGAAACTACTCTAATATCTTTAACTACTAGATGTATTGATTTATTAATAGTTAATATTAAATGAAGGACTGTCGATCTTAACATTAGTTACTGAAGGAGATCACTTAACTAAAAGTAGTTCATCCATAGTATGACGTGCAGTTATTGCAAAGGAAGGCTCATATAATTACATGGGGTAAGAAGTGATTAAAAATAATTTGGGAGTGATACTGGTTAATGCTACTGCTGCTATTTCTTCATATGACCTCAAGTATTTCCAAAGTTTCAGCTGAATTTAAAGACTTAGCCCATGTATATGACCCCATTGCTCTTGCACAGGGTACCTTGAAGCAGAGTTTGATAGCAACAATAGTTAGGAAAGTTCCTCACCTCTCACCTCTTTCCAGTGCAACAGGGACATTATAAAGGCCATTTCAGTCTTAAAACACTCATTTTAATTAAAAATGTAATTAATCTGTGAGGTTGATGGGCTGAAAAATTTCAGTGTTCTTGTTTGAAAGATTCCTGAAATTCAGTATGAGCTGATAACAGGAACATGTGGGTTTGGTAGGTGGGTTTGGTTGTACCTGGTTGTTCCATTTTGCAGATACTACAGAGTAGAAACTATGCACACAATGTTACTGATGTGTTCCAGCATTTGGGTTGATGTATTTTTTAAATGTGATCACTTTGGATGGTGTTCACCTTCATCCAGCTTGAGCTCTCCTAAAATGGGATGTGGGGTCAGTCCAGCCATGATGAGCAATTCACTACACCTCTCTCAGCCCTTTGGTTGGGCTGAACTGCTCTCTTCTGAAGCACATGGAAAGACCATTTGACTCCAGCCCACAGAGAGTGCTGGGTGAGAGGATCCCAGCCCTCTGGCTTCAGTGGTGTCCTGAGCAGTGTTATTTCTGCAAGGATAGCTTCCCAGTGTTCACTATACAGCTTAACAGCAGTGACAGAGCAACATAATGTTCCATTGCAGCAGTGGAAAAATCCTCGTGTGGGAACAGAAGTTAAGGCATAGATAGAGGATTTTAAATTGCAATGGCCACTCTTTGTGGAATTAGGTGGTAATAAAGGCAAGAATTCCTTTGGAGCAAGAAACACTCTTGATTTCATTTCTCCTCCTCTAAGAGTTCAGCAGCAGCAATAAGTTTCTGTAAGTATTGTCCCTCAGATCTGGTAGCTTGAGAGTAGGCTGGGGCTGTTGGCTGTGAGAGCAGCTGCCATATGCACATGGGCCTGTGTTCAGCATTTCCAGCACCTGTGTGTCTCTAATGTCATCGACAGGAAAAACTGTCTGAGCTAGAAACATTTTGTAGTTGGTAGTGTTGAGATTGTGTTCTCCTCTTATCTGCTGGTGGGTTAACTCAGTGACCTTAACAGACACTTGTAAGGTGTTAGAATCAATCCAGGTGACAACTTGCCATGAAGATAACCTTAGCTATGACATATCCACATGCAGGCCCTGTGTTTCTTAATCTGTCTTTATTCAGTAGTATTATGTGTGCTCCTATCAGGCAGATAGAGAAGCTGCTGGGGGTCTTGTTTTCCAAATGTCTTATCCTGATGCATTTCAGACTCTTTGCTCCAGAGAGCAGCCCATATGACAAACAAGCTGACTATGTGCCACGTGGGATTTTGCACTACTGCTTTTTGTACGAGTCTGTTCCACTGAAAGTTCTCCAGGGAGATTAATGCTGTAGCAGAGGCACAAACCAATGCAGATATTTCTGAATTGTTAGCCAGATTATTTACTGCTGTTTTGAACATGCTGTCTTAACTCACCAACAGCAAGAAGAAACTTGTGTGACTGATATCTAAGCTGTTGTCTTTCACTGCTGTCAGTAAGGAGATGAAGCTTCCAAACTGGGATGTTTTGGCATTTTACTAGAATGGATGGATTTCACTTGTCTGAAATACAATTTCTGTTGGCGCCTATCAGAGCAAACAGCCATTTGTATTGCGCTGTGCTGGCTGGTGTGTCACACAGTGGGGACAGCATGTATTATTAGCCCAGCTCTGTCCCTCTCCTGGCATGCGTTAATCATGCGAGCTGTGGTGGTTTGGTTATGAGCAAGAAATCCTGCACTTGGGCTTCCAGTTGTTTCTGGGCAGAGACCAGTCTGGGAAACCTTAACATCAGTGTTCGTGTACAGAGAAGTCCAGCAGTCTGCTGCATGCTCCAGAGGAGGAAACAAGCAGATCATGCTGTTCTGGGACTGGGGAGGGACAGGGCTGAAGCACCAGAGCCCTGAGCATTCTACTGAGCCATGGGGAGAGAGGGCAACGTTGGCTTCCTGATTCCGTGCTTGATCACTGAGTTTGGGAATCAGGCTCTGGCATTGCTCAGTGCTGATGGGCACAGTGGGAGACAGTGAGTGCTCACCCCGTGGGCTCTGCCCTGGCTGGAGCCTGAGTGTCTCTGTTCTCTCATATCTGTTCCTGGGTGGGGGTTTCATAGAGCTGAGGTGCTGGATTTTCATAATATGCTTCTGGGAGAAACAAACTCAAGCTGGGATTTGTGTGTGCAGTGGGGCCATAGTGAAGTAATACATGTGGATGAATCTGATTGCCATTGGGGAAATTCTTGGTATTTCTTGTACCTTTTCTGATTCGGATTTGGTGTGATTTTGAAGTGCTGTATGGTTTTGTCTCTGTAGGAGGGTCTGTGCTATGGAAAGGCTGCAATGTACTTTGATACTGAAATGTAACCACAAATGGTGTGTCCTGGTGGGTACGTGGGTTTCAAGGGTGGTTCAGGGGCTGAGGTATTTCCGTGGGCTTGGGGAGCCTTGAATTGGCTCTGGGTACCCCACAGACATCCCACATCAGCACATTGGGTTCCTGGGACTTAGGCTCACTGTGAAGACATGGCTATTTGTAAAACACTGTCCTTTCCTCTCCCTCCCTTCGCAGCTGCACCAGAGAACTATGGCAGAGAGAAAGCTCAAATATCCTGGTAGTGAGTGAAGGGATATTAGCACCTGAGAACATGCTGGGACCCGCCCCTGCCTGCCTGTGCTCTCCAGTGAGGTGGACCCGGGTCAGCCCTGGTCAAGTTCCACAGAGCTGTGTTAGTACCAGGATGGATTTGCTGTCAGCAAATACATATGTACCTGCCCAGAGGGATCCAGTTTTTCATTTCCCATAACTCTTTAATTTAAAGGAAAGATCTGGATGTGCGGTTATTCATTAGCTCCAGGGGTGCTTCAGCCATGTGAATTGTAAATAACAAAATGGCACATGAAATTCTAGTCACTAGAGTAGGGAAATAAAAGGCAGCTAATCTAGAAATTATTGATTTTTGTTAGTTGTTCTTGGTTAATATTTAGTCACTCCCAGCTGTGCTTGAACACAGTTGCAAACACAGAATGTGAGACAGGCAATTAAGGAGTAGCTGATCTCATTTTAACATCCTTTAATTAGTCTAGAAAATAGCCTGTTGCCCATATGTGAAGTGGAAGGGCTGCACACTGAAGCATTCACTGGGATGAAATAATATGTGATTCCAGGTGAGGCTGTTTCTTTCAGTGCTGGCAACAGTGAGCCCTGGGGAGTTCGTTCTTTCCAGATGGATGATAGTGACAGATTTCTTAATATTTGTTACAGTGTTGATGCCTTTGACTGCATGGCACATCAGGAGAAAAAGATTCAGTGCTCTGAAGAGCTGAACCTGACTTTGTGTTCTTACCATTGGAGTTTAATGGTATAGCCTAAAATGTAAAGCATGTGATATGAGATTATCAGAACTTCCTCGGTTAGGCTGTAAACCACTGTATTTTAAAATGCATTAAATGTGTGGTGCTTCAGTTAGAACACACTTTAACGTCACAATGCTATAGAACACAAATTTTTGCAGGTAACTTCTGTACAAAGCCACAGAAAGCTGTTCCCAGGCACAGTACAAGGGGCATTTCTCTTGTGGTTTATTTTGAGCAGTTTTCTACCTGCGTGAGTTGTTTCGCTTCCGACCCCCTCAAAATTTGCTGAAAATTTTATGACTTTTTATACTAAAGGGTCTCCCAGTCTTCACTGCTTAATGTTGCCATAGGAGGGGAAACTTACCTGTCCTGCAAAGAAAGAAACCAGGAATAGAGAGGCTACAGAAGCTGCTGAAGTTCTTGCAGGAAATCCATGGCAGACAAGGGAATACATGCTCTTGGGTTGCCCTACTAACCCACATGGCCAGCCTTGCTCTCCAGCTTGCTCTTTGGATTCTGGTGTTAAGCATCCCTCAGTGCCAAAAGCATGGCTCTCTGTACTGGGAACAAGCCCCATGCCCAAGCAAAATGCAACAAATTCTGGAAAGAGAACCCCCCTGACTCTGTGGGGGTGTGTCAGACAGTGCAGTAGTGACTGAGTGCCCTCTTTCCCACCCAGTCAGGGAGACCTCGTGGTGCCTGGGCAGGCTCTGCAGCCAGCATGGTACACAGCAGCCAGCTGCTCACAGCCAGCAGAAGGAGAAGCAGGACCTGGAATCCCATCAGAGCCTCACTTTGGAAACAGCAATCCATCATTGTGTCTGGAAAACTTCATCATCGGTTTTATTGTCAGCGATTGGGAAAACATTTTGTCGTGGCTTGTGTTATAAAGAAGAACCTGCTTTCTGTCTCGGCTTTTCCTCTTGCAGGCTGTCAAGGCTTAGTGGAGACTGAGCAAAAACAACTCGTAGCAGCATTTCTGTCCACTGAGAAGGAGGTAACTGGGGAAGGATGGCTATAGGTGTTTGAGACTGTTGGACTCGTGGACACTATGTACAGGCAGTGATCACATCCATCCACTCTGAATCCCTTGGCTGGGATGTGGGTGAGTATTGATGGAGAACAGCTATGTGGTTTGCCTTCAAGCATCAGAGAGCAACTGCTAGTTGTCCTAGCAACTATTTCAAGGTTTTCTAGCCCAACAAATTTGGATGGCTGAAGGTAGTGTTTTGCAACCATTACTGGAACTGAAAGTTAGGTACCCTTTTATGGATACTGAAGCCAGCTCCATTAAAATGGCTTACCCCTGTGGCTCCAAGAAGTTGCTGGTAACAGAGGTAATAGTTGAATGTTTTGATCCTGTCTGAAAACTAATTTCTGTAGTATCAAGAGGGAGAAAAGGCTACAGAATCACATAGTTTCAGGAAAATGCATATATAACAAATGCTATATTTTGAGAAGGTGGTTCTATTTCAGATAAAAGATGTAACTGTTATTGAGAAAGATCAGAAGACACCAATGAAATATGTGACTGCAAGTGTATTTGATAGTAGACAAAAATTATCATCAAACCTGAAAGTGTTCCAGTTACAGACATTCAGTGCATTTCTTGTGGGCTGGATCACCTAATTCTGTCCAATAAACATCACCTTTATTTTGGGAGTGCTTTTTCCCTCGACCCATGAGGACAATTTGATCTTCTTGGCCTATTTGCAGCAGCGTGCAATAGCCAGTGTGTCTTCATGTGTCACACAGGGCTTGATGCCCTGAGATCCTGGTTATAGGTCACAGCTTGGAGCATTGACAATATCCAGTAATGAGGCAGTGTCATGTCAGATACAATTGGATGAATTATTTGCAGCGAACAACTGATTTAATTTATTTCCCTCAGTCCCTGAATGATCTACTGTTAGGTTTTGACTGCCAGAGATCTGCGTGTGTGAAATGACAACGACTGTTTTATGCAAATAGGTTTCATGCTCTGGATTGCCTATCAGCTATTCAGAGACATTATTTCTCATTATTTGCTGTTTCAGCTGAATGACAGTCCTTGCAAGTCACGGGGCGTTGAGTCTGATCCCTGAATGAACAGCTTCTAAACTCACATGGAGCTTCCAAGATGATCTTTCAATGGGGCCATATGCATGCTCCAAGCATAAATCCTCATGCAGAGAGATATGCTGTGCTTTCCTTGTGTTCTTGTACCATGTTTATTGCCAGCAATGAGCAGGAATGTTTCCTTGTCCATAGGGCAGTCTTTCACCTGACTTCACATGAAGCTTTGTGAGTACATTTTGGGAGCATTGTCTTGCTTGTAAGTACATGACAGGCCAGTGCAGGCAGACAGGGTTGAACTAACAAGCAGTTGGCAATGGATGACCTGGTTTGGGTTTGGTCACAGGTGGGTTGAGCCAATCTGTGCCAGTAGACTTGGCACTATCCCTGTCCAGGCTTTATCTCCGCCCGGGAAGCAGTCAACATTTACTTTGTTCCTTATGCATTTTATCAGCAAGAGAGAGAGCTACGTCATTTGTGACAGTTGTAGCTCTAAATAGGAAATTATTAATATTTCATGATTATTTTTCTGTAAGGCATGATTCTTGGGAGAATGCATCAGTCTGACTTGCTGGAGAGAATGAGCCTGCCTTGCTCAGCTTCAAATGAAAATGTAGTCAGGCACTGCATGCTAATATTCCTACATTGGATGAAGGCTCTCTGGCTGTCTGACTAATGCTCTGCTGCCAGTATGTCAGTGCAAAAGTGTACACTGCACTTTTAGAAACTTCTGTTTCACTCACCAGTCTTGCGAGTTATCTGCCTTTCTGCCTTTGCCTTGTGCACCCTTAGTCTAGGTTTTAAGTAGTACAAGAGGTCATGAATGTCAGCTGACTGCATCAACTGCAAAATCTTTTATTCTGATCTTTCCTTTTTTATTGACTTATTTTTCCCTTTCTTGAGTCATAGGCAAATAATTTTAAAATATTTCAGGATTGCACCACAGAATAGCAAACAATTGGTCAAGAAGACCAATTCTTGTCTCTGTAATATGACTTTTCTGTGAAGGTAGCTGTTCAAAATGCCTCTAGATGACATACATTGGCAAATATCTTACAGAACTTTTGTTCTTATAACACTAATTGAATGGTCACAGAGCTACTGTTAGTCAGCAGCGAGGCCATCAAGGCTTTGCCTTATGCCCTGGACTGCTACAAGAAAGTCTACAGGAAGGTCATGGAAAGCTTGGTAAGAAAAGTGCAGTGGAAGCCTCTCTGTTTTCTGCTCTACCAGTTGTTCTGTGGGAATAGTTACACCATATTGTAGTAGGATGCTGTTAAGGGCTGCAAAACAGGATGAAGGAAACAGAGGGACAGATTTCTATGTAGCTATAAAGGTTCTATTCTTTATAATCTGAACTTACTTAGACTGGAAGAAAATGCAGCTGAAAGATGTTGTATGTTTCTCCAGACAAGTGTAATGACTTAATCCTTGCACAAACAGCAATATTGGAGTATAAATATCACAGCAGATTCTGCTGGTCCCAGTCAGGGTTTCACTCTATTAGAATTCAGTATTCAATATTCAGTAGAGAATATTCAGAAACATGATGAAGGAGAGTCAAGATTGCAGAAAAAAACAACAAACGTTAGGAAGTGTCAGCATTGAAGTGGTCTGTGAAATGTTAATTTAACCATCCTCCAATCTTGTCCCCTGCAAGTGCTACACTTATTTTTAATTACAGTCATGTCTACCTACTCTGTATAAAAGAGCTAATATACTTGTTATCACCAAGCAAAACAAAGACTCCTGGTTCTTTCTACAATGCTGTTTTACAGTTGGATTTGTTTATATCACAGCTGTTCTAGATTATTTTAAAATATCGTGGTAGACTCTAAATAAAGCAGAAAGGAATGTGTAGGAATGGCAACTACTTTGCAAGACACCTCTACATTCACAGGACACTTGAAAATACGTTTTGGAGAGGAAAGATTTGCAGCACTAGAAGTACTTAGAGACCTCATTGAGGCACAGAGTCATCTCAGAATTTTGTCTCTGCTATGTAAGGATTCAGGGACTTAGAAAACTACATCATGTAATTGTTTTGTTTTACTTTCCTACCTAAAAAACCTGATAAAACAACCCCTTTAGGGTGTGTATAATTTTCTGCACATGTGGTTATATACTGTGGTATTGGGTGATCCATCTTTTTTAAGCTAATGCATCTGATATGTCAGGCAAGACTTGCTCAGCATTATTAAAATTCATGTTGCGTTATGAATTTAGGACTTACATCAGCACAATGCAAAGTATGAATTCAACAGCTACTCCGTAGGCCAGAGTAGTGTTCAGCTAATAGGCAATATAGCCATGGGAAGATATTGCATTTAGCAGTGGATTGTAGGCAGTTTTTAGTTGTTGCTTTCAATGATTAACATAGCAATCAAATTTGCAGGCTTGTTTTATGATCTATTCGCCTGAAAATCATTGCTTGCTTTCTTGTTTTTTTGGATTTTTTTTGTTTTGTTTGTTTGTTTGTTTTCTCCTAATGTGTCATTGTTTGGTAAAAGGATTGGTTGGATTTGATTGTAATGATTACAAAAGGAGGTTTGGTTTGGTTTTGTCTGGTGCCACTGGCACAAAAAAGCCTCTGCAGTTGTGTTTGGTTTCCAAGTTAATGCTGTCTGGGTGCTGCTGTGGATAGATGGTCTCAGAGCCCTGGCTGTCTGTGAAGCTGTGAGAAATAACACCATAAACTTAGGATTAAGAATTTTGTCAATAGTAATAAAAAATCATGGTTAAGGGCTCTCATCCAGCAAACACTGACTTCTGCTCAAAGCACTTAGGTGTATTTTTAATTTTGTGCATATTGTAAATATATTTGTTCTCATTACAATAGAAACATATACTTTGAATCTCATGGGCTTACTGCTTTTTAAGAGCAAATAAAAGGCTGTAATTCATGTATGTACTTGGTGGGTAAAAATCAGGAAACACGACTGAAGTTTTTGTATGGATTTACTTTTGGGAGCAGGCTCTGTATTTCTGCTTTCCTGCAGGTTATTTGTGCTCGGTTTTGCTCTGTTATGCTTCTCCCTTCAACCAATTTTTCCTAATATTTCTCTTCTATTGTAAGCCTCATTTCATACACTTAATATTGCTGTTCATCAGCCTAATTACCCTTTGGTCGCACTTCCTTGGCACAGACCCTCAAAGAGAGACTCAATATTCCTGCCTCAGCTCCTGCACCATCTGGTCTTTCCAGTTCAGAGCCTCTGTCCATGGTTTCCAGAGGCTCCGTGCTGTGCTGGCTCATGTACTGCAGCTGCATCCCTGGCAGCTGGCTGCTTTCCTCACCACTTTCTGTTGTGTCTCCTCACATGTTACAGTTCTTCCTTCCCATTTCTTCCTGTCCCATACAGAATACTACTGTTCTTCAAAAAATATATGGTGGGATTGATGTTCTTCACGGGAGCTCAGGGAGGACTGTTTCTGCACAGGACCAGATCTGTATGCACCAGGCACTGCAGGGTCCTTGCAGAAGAGAATATGAGGAAAAAAAGCTTTCATGCACCAGGGTGAGAAGCAGCCACCGAGCCAGGAGAGTTTCTACAGCCATGGTTAGAGAGGACTCAAGCTGTAGCATGATGCCCTAGGGAGCACAATGTACACCTGCTGTGAGAGGTAGCAGCACATCAGGAGGAGCTGAGAAGATACCACCTCATCAACCATATTGGTCATGACTCTCTCATCAAAAGCAAGCATCAGCACCCCGGAAGGGCTGTGTTTGGTTGGGTTTGTTTGTTTTTCATATAATAATATCATGAAACGGTTATGTAGAATCAAGAACCTCATCAATATTACATCTGCAACAGATGGTGAAAACCTCCCTGCACGGACAAGTAATTCGTTTAGTTCTTCAGACAAGGTCTTCAGTGCCAGACATGGTATCTGGCATTTTGGTTCATCTTGAGATACACTAGTGGAAAACCACAGCCACAGTCCTGTGACCCCACGTCTGCACAGGAGCATATGTGAGCCACATTCTTGGTGAAGCTGACAGTAATTCATCACAGTGCTTTGCAACCTGATTTTAAACAGCTGCAATGAATTGCTTTTGCCTTGAATTTCAAACCTTTTTGGGGGGGAGAGAAGAACACTTCTATGAGATGCAGCATAACACTGGATGCAGTAGATACAGGTGACAAGATACTTGGCATTTTTTGGAAGATGGCCACTGATGGGGGATGCAGGTTCCATTGGTGAGCAGCTCCTGGCCTGTGTTTTTTGGTATGTGCAGCCCCACTCCTGGCAGGAGTTAGGGGAGTTAATTTGCAGCACAGTGGCAGCAGCAGGACTGCTTCAAAATAAAGTCACCAGCTACAAGCCTGGTGGAAAATGTGTCCTGCCAAGCAGCTGCCTCAGGGCTGGAAAGGCACTCAGCCCATCTCAGGCACTTAGCAGTAAGGTGTGTCACACAAAAGGTATTTGCCTTAGGGGAAAATCGGAGCGTTTTCTCATTATTATATAGATTTTACTTGCCAGTCAAGGCTCTGATAGCTGAGAGAGATGCAAGACAGCTATCTAAAACAGTTTGGACATCCCAGCAACTGTTCTTCCCAGCTTGCAGAATTGTTAGTAGTTGTTCCGTGGATTGGAGCCTGTTTGGGGAAACGATGTATTTTGACTTTTGGTAGAGAAGGGAGCAGGCTGCCTATCACTTTTTTCCTGCCCCAAGAGACCTTTTCATGACTGAGTGATAAGAAAAAGCAAATTACTGATGTTAACAGAGTTCTTAATCTTTCCAGTGGATGCATGCCGTGTTTTGCCACGTGCCCATCTGTATCCCCTCTCTGGCTCCCACCCCATCCCACGCTGGATGGAGCACAGTGGCTTTCTGTGTATGCTTGCGTGTTGTGGAATTGTGCTTTTCCCAGATCACATGGCTTAATTTCTCTGTCTCCTGCTGTTCAGAATATGCCTCCTGCATATCTGGGTGATGGCATGGAATCCTCACCACCCAGGAGTGCCTCTGTCAGTAGGTCCATGGGCTGTGCTGGTTCTGCTCTTATGCCTGACTGAAGCCTGCAGTGAGGCTGGTGCGAGGTTGCAGGTAAATGATTAACCTGTGTCTGTTCTGCTTTTTGCACTGAGGTTCTGGATTTGCCTTGATCCTACAACCACAAAATTAGTGGTGTCAGCCAACTTTTCCTGGCTTTATATCCTGAAATTCAAAGTCAGTACAGTTAAACCCTAAAACGACAAGATTTTTGCTCTGATGCTGATGTGACAAATGCTAATGGCTATAAATATATGGGATGATATGAATTTGTGCTCTCTTTTTGATGCAATCACTCATTATTATGTTGAATAAACTTTTAATTTAGTGTAAATTTTTTAAGAAATAAGTGGTTCTGCATTGTACACACGAGCTATCAAATCAAATGGTTTGCTTTCTTCTTGTAGAAGCTGTCTCCAGGAGGAAATTCCATAACACTGTCTCTGTGATGTGCCTTGCACTGAGTATCTTTTTTCTATTTTTGTCACATCCTTGACCAAACACTAGACTCGATTTCGACCCAGATCTGTATGAATTACTACAGGGTTGGAATTTATGCACATACATACTAAGCAAAGGACAAAACTACAAAAAAGGCTGTAATGGCACCAGTGAAACTAATGACCCTAACAAGGACAATGCAAGAGAAAATTGTGATAATGTTTTATGGCACAGAAACAGAGCTTTCTGCCCTCTCTGCTTTAGCACATAAATTCTTGCATGATGCATTGCTAAAGCACCTGTTGCCCTAATGGCTTGTGGGTGGAGGAACATTTGCCCACGTGCAGTAATACCAGCGTGCTAACTCATGCTTTCACAATGGTTGGATTCTTAAAAAAAAAAAAAAAAAAAAAAGAGTAAGAACAGGAGAGTTAATTTTGGAGTGGCAGTTTTGCTGCTCTGAGCCCTATCTTGTGTTGTCAGACAAGGCAGCAGATAACAAAATAGAGATTTTTCTGCTGGAGACAGGGAGATCCAATGTCACTGAGCTTCTTCATGGTTATGAGTGATTAACATGAAAATTAATGAGGCTTTAATGTAAGCAAGGGATAGAAATGGCTTAACCCCAAGATCATGAAGTTTCTGCAGAGCAGAATTGCTGAATGCTTTAGCAGAGGACTAAGAAATGGAATTAGCCTTATGCACAGCTGTGAAAGCACTTCTCTCTCTTCGTTTAAAATGAAAACTTACATAAATGTGTGTACAGATCACTGTTGTGCCAACTTTTTTCTCTCCCTTATAAAACCTTTGTGCTCTCTCATGAAAAAACATCACTGAAGGACAATTCTGGCTGACCCAAATACTCCAAAGTGGCCAATACCTCAGGTCAGACCTCCACACCAGCTGAGGAGCTTGACACAGGTAGGTGATACACATTGGGAAGGCAAATACAAACTGGTCTTGGTGTCTGCTGCTGCTGGTTGTCGCCACAGCTGCTCTGAAAGGCTTGGATGTTTCAGCTACATAATCTCCAGTGATTTTTAACCTGTGTAGTTTCTCCAACTGCCAAGGCATGGTTGCTTTGTCTCCTTCCCCCATGAGCCAGCAGGGGGGAGTGGCACAGCTCCTCAAAAAGAAACAACCTGGTTATAAGCAGACTTTTTGACTCCACATGAAAAAGTTGGCTGATGCTTCTGCATCCCAACAATGCTAAAAGTTGCTGGGTCGTGCAGTGTCCCGTGGGTGACGCATTGTTAGAGCAGCCTGTGAGCAGCAGAGCCTGCCTGAGCACAGCCAGCCCTGCAGGTGAGATCTTCGGAGTGTCAAGGGAAAGGGGAGCCTGCCCCACGCTAGTTAAAACTCTTGTCTCAACTTCTCCTTGGCAAGGTGCAAAGAAATCCTCTTTTCACGCTCAGCGTCTAAAAATAAATCCTATTTTGGGTTTCAGAAGCAGCCGCATGACTGAAATGAGCCCTTCGGTTTCATTCATGTTTGCTGTCTATTAATCTGTTCTCCTCACCCTCAGCAGAGCATGACTCAGGCTTTCGGCATTGTCTTCCTCCCAAACTATCTGTGTTTTGACTTTAAATTCTGCTGTCTGACGCAAAGCAGTGCTGAAATCATGACAGTTTGATCCAGCCAGTTCCCAGGAGGCTCTTGATCTTTACTGGCTGGTAAATGTAGCACTCAGAACAGCCATGCAGAGCAGATACTGATATTTTTACACCAAATGTTGGTAACCAGATGTCACAAGCTTGTGAAAAGCCTTGAAACTCCACGGAAGAAAATATGTGAGTATGTGTGTGTGGGAGGCCTGAAGATAAAAATAATTCGGTGGTTATATGAGAAGACATATATTCCCGAATCCGTTGGTGTTTTGCTATTCCTGTGCATTGTACTCAAACTGGAGGCTGCACTGGAACAAGTATAGCAGTAAACTCTTGCCCTGTTGATTCATCTGCTGCGTTTGTGGCTCCTTCCAGCATAGGCTTCTCTGCCCCTCTGGCCTTGGCTGAGCTGACAGATCCCATTCCCCTGCCCTGAGCAGGGGATCTCTGCTATTGGGTGGACCCCAATTATCCCAAGCTCGAGGCATCCTATAGTAAGTGTAGGTCACTGGGCAGGGAGGTAGGAGCAGGGCTGGGCTCCTCCAGCAGTCACTGGAGAAAACAAGAGGCACCTGAGAGGTGATAAAGCACTGAGGAAGGACTCTAAGCAGTCACAGCACAGCTGAGCAGGGCTGGGCTGGGCTGGGGTAGGCACGGAGTGGTGGTTCCCATTGCAGGGCACCACCAATTTAACTCTTCCCTAAGTGGCTGTGCTGCTGGCTGAGCAGCTGGGCCAGGTGGCTGCTGGGCATGCACAAGGGACAGCTTGCCATGTGCCATGTGCCCTCAGCCAAGCTGCTGCCACCTCCTCCTGTGGGCAAGTGCACAGGTTCCCTGGGCACCAAGGAAGCCTCAGGCACACAGGTATGGAAACCCCACTGTTGGCACAAAAAACTGGTGCTGAAGCAGCGAAGGGGCTGGTGCTGAAGGTGGTTGGTGTGTCCACGTTGCAGAGATGGGCACACACCAGTGTCTCTGGGTGGCAGCCAAGCCTTGTCCAAGGCTCCTCTTCCTGGTTAATTTTTTTTGTAAGCAGGCATCCTGAAATCCTGAACACGTAAGCGTTGGGTAAAAGTCAGCATTTGGGTTTTTTTAGTTTTCCTACCTGTTCTTGAAATGTCCCTTCAGGGAAGGAATGTCAGTCAGACTGGTGTTAAACCTACTTAATCTCATTGCAGCGTGGACTAAAGCCCAGTGATCTACAGCCAGTAGGTGCTTGCCTTGACATCCCTGCTTTTAAAGGACTGTGGTTACAAACTGCAAAGCCCTTACTTTTCCTTAAAATGCTGTATTTATACCTCCCCTTATAGGTTTGGTAATGAAATTTGAGCCATTTATTATGCACTAAATTTAGGGAGGCCAAAAATATTTGCATACAAATACAATTGATCTTTCAAGCATGCAAAATGAGCAGATAATAACAAGTCTGATGTTGGATACAAGCAGAGTTCAAGTATTTTAAAATTAAAATAATTTAAAAGAATCTATATCTATGATGGCAGATGAGCTTTCTCTGAGGAAAGAAAACCTTCTCATTATATACAGACTAAATGCAGATATTCAAGTCAGATATGGACTGAATTTTAAATGTGACAATGGCACTTATTCTTCAGGAAATGCCGTGTCTGTAATGAATTGTAATTTATTTTTAGTTGCTACTGGAAACAGAGGAAGGGAGGGAAATAATCAATATTGACACAACCCTGCTTTATTTTTAAGCAGTGCTGATCTTTGGTGACACCAATTACAGAAGGAGAGAGCTAGAGCTGAAGTGAAGTGCACAAACTGCAAACTATTTTGGTGTTTAGAAAAGGGCCACAGCAGCCAGACAAATGTGCTGCCTGGTCATTGCTGCTGGGATGGTCATACCAGAAAGATCATTATAACATCCTCTCCTGTGAGCTGGGCAGGTGTGGTGGGAGGCTGCAGTCCATGAACAGTTGTTCTGATCACCATCACCCGACTGGTGCTGGTGGTGTTGTGGGGCCTGGGCACAAGCACAGTGACACCAACGCCCATGCCAGGCCTTGCTTCCTCCTGAAGACAAGTTGCCTGACTTTTCTTTCTCCATTAACTTCAGGGAAGATGATTTTCCAGTTGGGTATGATGCAAGAGAGTGAGCTGGAGTCCTCTTCCCTCTGCTTCAGTGAAGTTTCCCCCCGCTCCTACCCCTCACTCCATGTCCTTTTTCTTACATGAAATGAAATAAAAGCTCTTTGAAGCAAGTGCAGGGTTGATTGATTAACTTTTATCTTCCTGTGATGCGTTACTAGGTAAGGTAGAGCATGTGACAATGCAAGCTGTTCAGAGAAATCATTGCGTATGTAGCTGGTCTGTTCTCAGGATCCACAAAATCTTGGGTGCAACAGGTCAAAATACACTCAGAAAAATGAGATCACCAAGCTCCTTTGCTTAGGAAGTTGATATTGAGCTAGTTCTAATGCAATTTCCTAAAATTCAGAGATGCTTGTGATACGATCTTACTCATATAAAATGCCATGGAACTTCTGATGACGGAACAGATCAAATTTTGTGTTGCATGACTCACTCTGAGGAAGAGAATGCCATACATTTAATATGACCAAAAAAAAGTACATTCAGTAAGTCCCTTCTTATAGGGCTACATGGATGCAATCAATCATAAGTGCAATGTCCAGGCAATATGGAGTAAAATTAACAGATGAATTGTAGATAGCCTTGGGAGACTTTTATCCACTGATCCCAGAATAGCCACAGCAGAGACCCAAGTCAAGTGTCTGGCTGACTTTACATGCTGTAAATCTCAGGTGAGTCATTAAGGAAGATGGAATCTTGCCAATGTGCCAATTAATCTGGGTTGTCTGGAATATGCACTAGTGCTGGAGAGCAGGGATAAATGGATGGGGTTCAGCAGGATGATTTCATGGGAAAGAATTTGCTAGATGTGTTAGGCTTTTGATGGCAGAATGCACAAGAGTCTGTTGGAAATACCTGCAGAAGCACAAGAAAATTCCTGAAAAATCTGAATTGAGTAATATTCTTCTGGGTGTTTTTTGTTATTGTTTGTTTGTTTTGACTACACTGAGTATTTTCTCCGTGGACTGAGGTGTGTAAAGTGATAGCAATGACTGCAGCGCTGTGTTTTGTGGGCACTCAGAGCCTTGCTGAAGGGGATGTGATGTACAGCAATATAGTTCCCAGCTGCTCAGGGGGCACTTGGACCTTGCTTTCTGCTTTATGCAGCAGATGCCTTTCTGGTTTGTATCTTTAGGGTTGCTGTCACGGGCCCTAATGCAACATTTTGTTTGGCTCTTTTTTCCTGGGTCTGGTGATGAAAGTGAGCCTGTTGGATGGTATTTGGGGCCTGAATAAAGCTGCTGCTGAAGAGTTTCAACACAAAAACTGATACTGTATTTTACTCTTAAAACTACAGGAATTGAAACAAGATCTGTTTCCAGGTCTCCATGTCAACTACAGCAAATGCAGCCAGGATAATCCTTTTGTCTGTGTTCATGGCTACAATTATTTCTACCTTACTGTTCTTACGACAATTTAATTTTGTAACATTTATTGGGTTGGAAGGTACATTCATCCTTTTTTTTTTTTTTTGCATTTTGTGCTGTAAAAGGTCAAAATTGTCAGGAAAGATTTATTTTTGGATGAAAGGAATCCCTATTTAAAAGCCAAAGTAAAACAACCTTTCTGGAATAGAAAGGAAGCAGAAGGAACAAGCTAAACCCCAGAGCACCAGCTGAAGCAACGTGTTACATCTCATGCCTTGTGATTTATGGCATGGTGGTATTTACTCATCTTAGTGATCCAGACATGCAAGAGCTGCCTTTTTTGCCCTTGAAGTGCTGAGAATGGAGTTAAAACTGAGAAGGCATTTCCAGCAGTGCCTGGCAGTGGTGCCAGAGGTGGGTAGTCCCTCTCTGGCTCCATCCCCATCCAGAGGAGTGCCAGCCTGGCCCCAGTCCTGGTGCCACAACACTGGCAGAGGCAGAGCCCTGCAAGAATTGGTGGAGCTTTCCACCTCCTGCACCACAGGCCAGGGCAGGGGGCTACTGGGGCGGGGACAACTTTCTACGTTATCTTTCCTTGCCGTGTTTCAGTTTTTCCATCTATTTCAGGCACACAATGGAGAAGTGTCATTCCCCTCCTCTAGTTGCTTCAGAGCTCCTGGGCCTCCCACACCTGATAATGAAGCCACAGATGCTGTGAATTGTCCCTGCCGTGTGACAAAGCCAAATCTGTGCTACAATGGCTCAGCTAATGAACTAAGGAAAATAAATAAAAAAACCACGCTGGCCATAGCTGTTCAAAGGCTATTTTCAGCCGAGGTAAGGGCACAGCCAGGCACACACACGTTCACACTGACCCTTGTGCACAGGTTCTTCCTTGCAGCTGGGCTCACTCCCACCTCCAGCCCCCCTGTGTCCCCATCTTCTTTTCTGCCCCACAGCTCCAGGCATGTGTCCTTGCTGAGGTGTGGATCATCTTCACCCACCATCCGAGGTGCGGGTCAGCTTCATCCACCCCTCCGAGGGTTTCATCCACCCACCCAAGGTGTGGATCGGCTTCATTCACCCACTTCAGGTGAGGATCATCTTCATCCACTCCCAGGGGTGTAGGTCACATTCATCAAGTCCCCTCTCCCAGTCTTAGGGAGCTGAGAAGCAGCAGGCACAGGCTGTACCGTGTCTGCCTTTCCTTTCTTCCTTTTTAATCCTTTTTATTCCCTTCCCTCCCTTCTTTTTACCTTGCTTCCCTTTTCTCTTCTCGTTTTTCTTTTTTCCCGTGCTTTTTTTTTTCCCCTCTGTCTTTTTACTTTTCTCCCCTTTTTTTAGGGGGGGGGAAGGGGGACGCCTTTTTCCCCTTTTTGCCGCTCCCGGTTCGACTCGCCCCGGTGGCTGCCCACC
>WEIV01008984.1:1180-96585 GCA_013390005.1 Calyptomena viridis | reverse complement strand
CGGCGGGAGCGGCAGGTAGGGGCTGCGCCGGGCGGGGGTCGGGGAGCCCCGGTCCCTCTGCGGCCCCGGAGGGCTCGGGAACCGACAGCGAGCGAGCGGCGAAGCCACACGGCGAGGCGCGGTGGGGCTGGGGCTCGCCGTGACACGTATCTCTGCAAAACGTAGCCCTGTCGCTACATAGATTATAGGTGTTCGTACATTCCCAGCGTCGTTCGTGGCGGAAGACGGTAAGCAGAGCGCTCCCGTTAGCGATTGCATCCAGCCGTGCCGGGTCGCCGACGTGGCACTCCCGGCGCTCCGAGGATGGGCGGAGAGGTTCCCTCGGATGCAAACGCTCCCCGACTCGCTTCCCAGATGAATCCGGGCGCAAACAGTGGTGATATTCGCTCAGAACTGCTGGGGATTGGGGTTTTACACTTCTGCTCACCTCGTTGTTGTTTTGTTCGTGTTTTCAGCGCCTGGCACAGGGTAAAGGGTTAGAGATGCTTTGAAACAAGGCAAATTTGCTGCAGTCGTGTTATTTGTGAAAAAAAAATGTGGGAGAAAGAGTGGGTGATATATTTATTTCCTTTATGGAAAACTGCTGTTAGATTTAACCTCGGGCTCTCAGGGCAGGGACACAGCTATAGGAAAACCTACGAGTTTTCATAGCAGATTCTCACTGGAAACATTACAGTCACATCAGAGATAACTGCTGAAAAGATCGAAAGAGAAAATTACTGCTACCATAGAAACATCCCAAAAGGAGATTATTTTTTGTGTCTGTTTTCTAGGGAATTTTTGTTAGTCTGTAGTACCTTTGTACGTTTTAAATTGTGAATGTGATTGCCTCATTTTGTAAAGAGGAACTTCTTCATCTTCATTTCTTGGCTGAAAGATGATTTTCCTGTTTGTTAGGTGCTGATAGAGGAGAAAATATTCCCTCCATCTATACTAGGTTGGCAATTATCCATCTGGAGAGAAAAGATCCATTTTAGCATATTGTCCTTTGAATGTTTACTATATATCCTAAAGACATAGCTAAAATGTCATCTCCTTAAAAAAAAAAGGAATTAAAATCTGAAAGACACAGGAGGAGTCCTCTTACCTTAGAATTATATTTAGTGACAAGATTTATGACCAGGACTCAAGCCTTTTAAAAGAATTCTTTCCCAAATCCATTTAACAAGGCTTTCAAATACCATCTACCAAAAAATTAGAAGTGAAAATTGACCCAAAGGCCATACAAAGTAAGTAAAGAGGAGTTAATGACCTGTTATTCCTGCAAAGGAAATATCCAGTTGAGCAATGTCCTTGTGGAACACTAAGCTAAACTTTGCCTGGCTGCACATATTTCGGTTTTAATGGGATGCTTACAGCTCTTGTAAAGGCTGTAAAAATCCAAATTGTGTGCAGCGGAGGAGAGTGAGTTCCTGGTCTTTGTGAGTGGGAGGTGCTTGGTAAATGATTATGGAATGAATCTCCCTTCCCCCACCCCTTGGAAAGGACAGGTTTTTATGTATTTATCAAACTAACTCTTGTTGATAACCCACCTCCTGGCTGGAAAAGAAGTCTTAATTTTTTTAATTTTTCTTTTTCGTGGAGATATACATTTATGGGCAGGGCTAGTGCTTTCTCTGTGACAGAAAATGAAGCCGTGTGTTGACTTTGTTTCAGGGCAAATTCAGATTCTAATCAACTGTTGAACTAATCCTTCGAGGAATCAATGCTCAAATGTATCCAGGCTTGAAGTCAGAAATGTTTGGGGCAATTGTTTACTATTATGCCTGTTAGCTTGCCCAAACATACAGAGGAGAAGAAAAGCAGCTCTGAACTGATAGTGTTTTAATTATTTAGTTAAGTCACATTATGTTAAGAACAAAAACTGAGCGGAAAAATCGACAAGTGAGCTGAAATGAGCATATTCATGCTCATTTTCTACTTCCAGCAGCGGGTAAATAGTGGTATACATAGCTCATTCAATCTGTAATGAACCATTAATATCTCAACAGGATGCTTTTACCAAGCCAAAACGAAAAGGAACCAAAACAGGTCAACTAATCAAAGCAGTTTCTATCTTTATTATTCCTTTCTCATTATTGTACTTTATTTGTTAGTGTAAGTGGATCAGAGAAAAGTCCAATCTTTCTCATGGCCCAAGCATATCAGTGCCTGAGCATCCCCCAGGAAATGACTGATGGCAATTTTTCTTTGTGCTGTGTAGAGGGTGCCCAGCTCCCTGCAAGGCTGGGCTTGTGCAGCTGTATCCTCATACACAGTGGTGCTGTAATCGTCTTAATTCAGTTGGAGGCATATTTGTCCTAATTCTGCTCCAGAGTGTTTTGTTGACTAGTGTAAGCTGGGCAGACATGGGTTTTTACTGATTTATCCTAACTGAATTTGCCAGTGGTCATGTTTCTGCCTGTCCTGGGACCTGATTCAATTTCTGCTGAAGTGAATGAATGAGCAAATGAATTAAAGCACCACTCAGAACGTACCTACTTGAGCTCATTTCCAAGATGGGTTTTAAAGGTTTCAGTAAAATTATATAGTACCTTTAGGATAAGTTATAGTTTGTCAATCATATAGGGGGTCATTGCTCATAGGAAATGTCTCATAGGGTCATTAACTAAAATTCACCTGCAATACAAATAATGTGGTTTTTTTTTTTTAACGAAGTAGCAAAAAAGGAAGTAATAACACTATCAGTAATGACAGAAATAAACTTGCAAGTAATTTTATATGCCATGTTCTCCATTTCATCACATTAATTTTATTGCAGTCTAGCACCATTCAGCAGTGTTATCCTGGCATGAAATTAGATGCCTCATGGAGCAATCTCACAAAATAATTCTGTCTGCAGTTTTAATATTAGTATTTTGAGCAGCACTTAAATATACGTATACACTGGTTTTACCACTTAGGAGCTTCAGTTTCATAATCAAGATGACAGCTAGATTGCTTTATGGACATTTCATGAGCTATACAGGATTGGTATTTTGTATTTTTGTGCTGCCATTGGAAAATTAATGTTCATAAAGTACATGGAGCATAGAGATAAGAAATTTCTAGCATAGCTCGGTTTCCTATGTCTGTCTCCATGTGTTAACTGCTTCTTTTTTTCTCTTTCTTCTTTATTTAAGGGAAATAATTTAAATATGGCAGAAACTAAAACCTTCCAGCCTGGAGCAGCCTGTGCTCTCACCTTTTTCTTTGTCCTAATCTGCTGGGTTGATGCAGCTTCCTTCCAGCAGCATCAGCTGCTTCAGAAAGATCCAGACTATGTAATGAAAAACTTACAAAGGCTCCCAAATCCTGATATGATCAAAGCACTGGAATACATAGAAGATCTTCGCAAGCAAACTAACAAGGGAGAAAGCAGCCCTGATTACAGCTCTTACCAAAGTGTCCCATATCTCCTGCAACAGAAAGAAAGCAAGGATCAGATTCACCTGCCAGAGAGTGTAAGGGATTCTTTGACTGAAGATGAGTCCCAGTGGGTTAAGGTGATGTTGGAAGCCTTGCGGCAAGCTGAGAAAGAGTCAAAAGTTGGAGCAAAGGAGAATAAACCTCATGGTCTGAGTTCAGATAACAGCTTTCCAGCTGGAGTAACTGATGATTACGAGGCTTACAAGTGGCCTGAGAGGTGGCAAAAGTATCTCAAAATGCCACTTGGGCACTATGAAGACAGTTCAAGAGACAGTCCTTTCAAGCGTACTAATGAAATCGTGGAAGAGCAATACACCCCCCAAAGCCTTGCTACACTGGAGTCTGTGTTTCAGGAGTTGGGGAAGATGGCAGGACCTAGTAACCACAAGAAAGAAAGGCTGGATGAGGACCAGAAATTATATGCAGATGATGAAGATGATGTCTATAAAATGAATAACATTGCCTATGAAGATGTGGTTGGAGGAGAAGATTGGAATCCCATAGAGGAAAAAGTGGAAAGCCAAACCCAGGAAGAGATAAAAGACAGCAAGGAGGAAATTGATAAACACGAAGAAGAAATTGATGATGAAATGAAAAGATCCGGGAAACTCAGCTTCGTTGAGGATGAAATAAGAAGAGACAATAAAGATCAAATGTCAGAAGATGTTTCAAAGCTAATGAATTATTACCTGAAGAGGCTGATGGGTAATGCTGGGAATAGGAAATTAAGGACTGGAGGAGAACTTGAGGAAAAAAGAGCATCAATGTTTTTGGATAAACAACTTGATCCTCAGTCTATAGCCCAGCTGATAGAAATCTCAAGGAATTTACAAATTCCTCCTGAGGATTTAATAGACATGTTGAAAGCTGGAGAAAAAAAGCAGCTTCAGAGTGAAAGGTTGGAAGCTGGGCAGGAAGTAGAATTCCCAGAAGACCTTGATGAAATAGCTGAAACCAATCTAGGACAGAGTGATATATTTAAAAATAATGTAAACTCTAAAAACGGGTACATGAAGCAGCCTCTTATCCCAGAAAATCTACCTGAAGACCTCAATATTGAAGATATTGTCAGTCTCCTGGGAAATGAGAATTTAGCTAATCAGAATCCCTCCTACTTACTAAATCGTCTTAATCAAGAAAATGATTTGCCAAGACTGTCTTACATTCCCAAAAGATTGAAAGGGCACTTGTTTCCTAAAACTGCCTGGATGAACAACTTGGAAAGGCGACAAATGGAGTACGAGAAACTGGACGAGAAGGATGAAGAACTGGCTGATTATTTGGCAAAGGTGTTGGCAAAATATCCTGAAGTAATCAATACCAACCAGATGAAACGAGTTCAAGCTCCAGCTTCTGAAAGCAACCTCCAGGAAGATGACCATCTGGAGCAGGCCATCAGAGAACACCTAAATCAGCTGGGACCACAGGAGGCTGCCAAGTTGGCTTCACTCAGCAAAAGGCTTTCCATGGCTGGGGAAGCCGATGACACACAAAACAGGCAGTATCTGGATGAGGATATGCTGGCAAAAGTGCTGGAGTACCTAAAACAGGAGAAATCAGAGCTTGAAAGAGATCACATTACTAAGCGAGCAATGGAAAACATGTAATTGTTACCCAAACACTATTTCTCTTCAATGTGTTGACTTCTATCCCAATTCAGTTGTGATTTATTTCTGCTCTCCCACTAAACAACCTATGGTAGACTATTTACCATTGAAGAGTCTGCATATCCTTCTCAGAGATGTTATATTGTTTATCGATATACTTATATGTTATAAATTATGGGGCAAACAACAAATTGCTTCAAGTGTTTTAAGAAAATTTCATGATATCAAGTAAAACTATGATATGTAAACAAATGACCTTTGCATTGTTAATAAAACATGATAAATGAAGAGTGACGATTATAATTTGAAATTTTTAAGATTAATTGGATTATTTTGTTACTGTCTGTAGTGTTTTTGTGGAGTATCAAATAAAAAAATAAAGCATTATATATATATATAGTTTTATTTACAAGGCTTTTTCTATTCAGTGTTTTATTGTTGATGAATAAATTATTTCTGGACAATCAATTGTGTTCCTTTGTGACAGTTGATAAAATCATACTAATTGGAAACATATTTTTATTTCTACAGATGACTCTTCTGAAATATATTATTTTCCCCATAGAATAAACTTCTAGTTTTCTGGGCTGCAAGAACACTGGCATTATCCTTAATAGCAGTGGGTACCTGAAGAGCTTGCTTAAGTCAACTGGGGCAGTAACTGCATTACCTGCAACTGAAAATTGGGCCCTACATAGTTAATAAAGGGATACATCAGTATCTCTTGGCTGTGGAAAGAAGCTAAATGATCTGTCCAGCTAAGACAGGATCTATGATGGAACGCTAAAAAATATGAAATTGGACCTTCATGTGTGAGGAACAGCAGCTCTGGGGAGCTTTGGTGAAGTAGCTGGGAAGCTCTGCAGATGGGTTCCTCACCCCCTCTCATGGTGTTGAACCTGTAGGGAACATCATGGGTTTGTCTGATAAAAATATTATTTCCCATTTCCTGAAATGACTATTAGTGTATACGTAAGTACATAGACAACCTTTATCATTCAGTACAATACTCTGGATACTTGAAATGTCTCTTGAGTTCCTGCTATGACCTGCAGTAAATGGTCTGGAAAGGTTCTGGCCCTTTTATAGAAGGAAATGTGCTTGTGTAACTCTGTGAGTCAGCCATGGTTTTCACTAGGACAGCTCATTTCCAGGATTATAGTTTAAAAGTGGTTGTCCCTGTGGTATTCTTCAGCAGCTCATCTCTGCTAAGTGGGTTGGGGATGATTTTTGGCAAGGCAATATCTAATCAAGCGAAGTACAAAGGCTGCAGAAATAAAACTTCATCTTCAGTGTCACCGTTGCCCTGAGAAATTGCAACCAATAGGAGCTCAGTCAGAGTTCTTGCTCTGGGTCACACCTCAATCCTCTAGTTTCCTGTTGCTTAGATGAGTTAGAACATCAAACATTAAACTGAAAAAAATACCAGAGTTAACTACATGTCTGTTTTCTAAAGAAAGGCAAACCTGCTGTCTTTTGAGATGCTCTTGCTTGTGACACTGGGAACTTGGAATCACTATATTTTTATTCTATTCATTTTTTAAAAAATTTTCTTTAACAAATAATGGTTTTTATCACCTTGATTTCTAATACTTTTGTCCTCCTTGTTCCTAATGCAGCTCCTACAATACTCATAGTCTAGAAAAATTTCAGTCAAATCAATATAATACTTAAATATGTAATATGTAAAACTGAGGACAAGTGATAAAAACAGGAGTACTGAGACTTAAAAAATGTCTTCATTTTCAGTGAACAAGTTTCACTCTTTCACATTTACCTTCCAAGTTCATATTTCAACAGGAAGCTTTACTTACTCTCCACATTCACACACAACCCAGACAGCATAACACAGCTGAACTCCATAGCCAACTTCATAAACAATTTGTTTTTCCAGGGCTGTAGTTAAATGCTGGAAGGGGTTCTGCAGGCAGCATCACAGACTTGGCTGTGCATTTGTCTGGCTTTCCTGGACATAGTGGGGGCATCTTCCCACTGCTTCATCTCATGGACAACATAAGGAATGGTTTGTCAATCTCTGCAGAACATCTCTGCCTGAAGATGAGTTTTATTGGAAAGGCTGACTGCACAGGCTTCACTGTCCAGGGACAATGGGCACTTGGGAGCAGTCTACCATTCTGTGGCTCAGCTTGGTGAGAGACCAAGGGCTCTGTGATGATGACACAGAAGGATTCATGCTCCTGCAGCCTCCCAGGCATGGTGATCTGGTCCCCTGGACATGGTTGCAAGCTGTGGGGCTGGCACTGCACAGCAGCTGGAGGCAGGGCAGGGTCTCAGGACTCACAGCTTCACTGGAGGCATATGGTGGTGTAAAATACAGTGTTCAACACACTTAATAAACACCATTGTGGCATCAGACTGAAAACATAAAAATATACTTATCAGGACTTGGGTAAAGCTCAACAATACAACGGCTCACTGAATACAACAATCTTCTCCCTGACTTTTGCACAGAGCCTGAAATGTCACATTTCTACTGCCCCAGACAGCTCAAAGCATGAGCAGGGTGTCAAGGAGCCACTGAATGTATTCTCTTACGGTTCCTTTTTGTAGCAGTAGCCTTAAAGCATGTGTGTGTATGTGTACCCTCTGCCCCCAGCTCTGAGCAGACAGTGAAGTCACTCATCAAAGCTAACACCTTGCACCACTTCTGCTACCAACATACAGGCATGCTGCTGGATTTGTCCTCATGGCTGAAATACATACATATTTATTCATTTTTTTCACAGTGAAAATGAAAACTGTGGGTTTTCATTTTGTTGCCCTCCTTTCTTTCATTGGTGACATATAATGTTGTTTAAAAAAGGAGTTTTTCCACTTACACTCACCCCTGCATTGCCCAGCTGAGCAGGACAGGGCTATGTAAGTGGGAGGCAGCCTGATCACCACCCAGCAGCATCACAGTGTCAAGGAAATGAAGGTGAAAAATGCTTAAAAGTCCCAATCTTGGCTTTTGTTTTGTTCTAAAACTGCACTTGGATGGGCTCTGCCCCAACCCAGCCATCCTTGCTCTGGGTCTCTGCACTATGCTGTGAAGCTTCTCTTTCCCTTGAGCTGATACTTGTTCCCCTAATGCCACTAAAGTTAAGTTTAGATGGGATATTATGAAGGAATTCTTTGCTTTGAGGGGGGTGTGGCACTGGAACAGTTTTCCCAGAGAAGGCTCATCCTTGGAAGTGCTCAAGGCCAGGTTGGATGGGACTTTGAGCAACCTGGCCTAATGGAAGGTGTTCCTGCCCATGGCAAGGGTGTTGGAATGAGATATGTTTGAGGTCACTTCCAACCCAAACCATTCTGTGATTCTACCTCTTCAGCTGATCTCAATTGTTTCAAAAGAATGGTTCTAGTGTAGGGGCAGAGGTTCACAGGTCCCTGTTCCAGCCATTGTTCCTTGAACATATACCAGCCAATAATATATCTAATTCTCAGGGTGTGTAGGACCTGGAAGAGATGTCACACATGGTGAAACATGACTGGTGGTATTTTTAAGTTCTTTGACTTCATCTCCCTCCTGCCACAGCCTGTAGCACTCCCTTCTCCTGGGGTACCCAGGCTCCTGAGCTGAACAAAGCCCTGAGGAGCTGTTAGGCTGCCTTCAGGCTCTTATTCAGGGAGATTTCAATGAAAATTGTGGGCATCAGAATGATTTTGGATCCAAGGAACCAGCAGGACAAACCTATGCATAAAAGGACAGCTTCTATCAGACACCGTGTCAAAGAGGAAATAAGCTTGCGAAATTCCAAATCTTGGAATTAATTACTACATTACTTTTTAGAAGACCACCTTCCTCACAGTGTGTGCAAGGCATTAGGGACTGGGTTGTTTGTGCTCATATTCATAAACAAGAAAAAAGATATTGTGTTTGAGATAACAGAATTGCACATTGTATAACAGAACTACATGGAAGCTTCAAACTGATTCCAAGCTAAAAAGTGACATCAATACCCTTTCCTCTTCACACCACAGAAAGTAGACAACTAGTCTCCCTATGAAGTACTTCATTTCTAACAAACTCATTTCCAACTCCACATTGAAATTAAATGAAATGAGCAAATATTAAATAGGCAGCACCCTCTTGGTAGCTGTAGCTGCCTCTTGCTATGCAAACAAAGCTCCCACAGAAGAGTAATACCTGAATATGCAAGACTGCATTATCCAAATGTACATCCTATCATGAGATCTGCTCCATTAAACCACTCCAGAGCCACCCCCTGCAGAGAGGCTGTGTAGAGCTTAATTGTTCTTAATAGCCATGGACACTTCTGCTTTCATTTGTCTGTGGTTTATGTTTTCCTTATGGGTGTAGCGGGACAAACAGTCATGTTGTTAATAATGCACACAGAATGCACAATCCATAACAGATACACTATCAAGCTTATTATTATAATTATATACAAAATAAAGTGACCACCCTGCAATTTTTACCCAGGCAAAGTAAGGAGCAGATTTTTAATTCTCCTTTTCTGCTATGATTTGACAGCATCCCAGATGCAGCTGGTTTGTACTATTAGTGGCTTTTGTCCAGTGAAGAAAATGATTCTGCTCACATCTTTCTCTTAAAACTTGCACTAAGCTTCATTGTGTCCTCATATTTAAGGTCCTCCCCAAAACACAGATTGAACAGAAATTCTGCATTTGATCCGAATATAACAAGCTACTGAACACCTTCCTCGAGGCCTGAGGTAGTTCTTTGTACATATATTAGAATTCACTGTATTGGTACCCATAAGAGTTAATATCTTTCTGTTTTTCCATTAATTCATATGCTACTGCAAGTACTTTGTTTACATCTGCATCTTGATAGCTCCATTATGTTGTCAGCTGGAGCTCTTAAATGAGAACACTTGTTGATTCAAAAATTAATGTTACCAAATTGCCTCGTCTGGAGAAATGAGATTGTTGAAATTACTTTCTTCTGAAAGGGTATTTCCACATTGCAGTGGAAAGGGTTTGAGTTGCATGTAATATGACAGTTGTTAGTGTTTGCCAAAGCACTTTTACCCCTCGTTTTGCAGGAGAAGTGACATAAGCCATCTATGATTGTCTTCAGATGCCAAAGGCAGAGCCAAAGCTGGAGCACGGACGCCCTGGGTTATGTTTTGTCTCACAGCTTTATTCTGCCATTCTTGCTGTAGCTAACTGATGAGAACACTCATGATTTAAACCTGCCTCTCCAGGCACACCTTACCCAGCACAGTCTTCCATTAGTTCAGGTCAAACATGGCATTGTGGGATGGAGGAGTTCTGTGGAAGTGATGTGCAGTGATGAGTGCTGTGTGGTAGCACTCCCTAGAGCATCCCTTGCCTTCCCCCCAAGATGCACAACACCAACCAGTGGCTATTTACTACATGATGCATAAATCTATGCAGACACAGCTGGATGCTGGCTGTACTTTGCATTTTTTCAGCTACCCAAGCACCTCCAGAGAGGTTAATCTGAGCTACAGGAACTCCAGTTAAGCAGCAGCAGGCAGGTGCAGAGCCTCTAGTGCATAAAATGGAAAGGAGAAGCCCTGAATCAGAGCTGATTAGCTGAAGAACCACGTTATTCCTGACTTTTGGACCATTCAAACACATTTGAGATCATTAATAATTCATTTGCAGATGTAGCAGAGCTCTAAATGTGGCTGATTAAATGCATTTGACGTTTCTCTTGAGAGAGGCTGTTATTCCAGGAAACCACTTGGCATCTGCAAATGTCTTGGAATTAATGTACTCAAAATTACAGGTTCACTCACAATGTTTTCCCTTGTAAAGAAAGGAAAGTGACCTCTGTTTCCAAATGTAATGTACCCTGGTGAATAGCTATAGCACAATTATTTTAGGTTCCCCTCAGCCATTCAGCAGACCTATGTAATGTGGTCCAATGCAGAGAGATCTGCCTTTCTCTGCTAAGATAAAAACCTACACACAATGAGCCAGGCAGGTCCTACACACCTGGGGAAGGAGAACTAAAAGAGTGGTTGTTTGGCAACTCCCCAGCTCCTACAATTGCTGCTCTGTGATATGCTTCCCAAAAACCTTCCTGGCACCTGCCTAAAAATAAAGCCTCATATGTGTTATCCTGGCAGAGAAGCCAACCTCTCAAGGGATGCCTTGGACCTCTGGGTAGATGATGTGTCTTTGTGTCTCCCAGATTATGTCAGCAAATCTGGGTCCACTGGATTTGTTTGGCTTCATGCATAAGTTAGAGTAAATCTCTTCAGGTGTAGCTGTGGGGTGCATTTTGTGACACTGCATTTAAATGTTTAATGGGAACTAAGCATTTAAGCAAATGTAAGCACATATTTTTTGAGTCACCCACATCAGGGCAGTTTTCCTGCTGATCTACTTAACACAGTCACCACCACTGGGGCACCTCATCTACTGGATATGGTGGGATCCTTCCCTGACAGAACTTTGCTCATGGTCACCTTGGTAAAGCCTTTTTGGCTTATTTTCCTCCTGCCCTAAGTTCATGCCAACACACAGAAAGGAGGGACACTGTCTGTCTGTCAAGATCTCCAGGTGAAACGTATGGTCATTCTTTATTGTCTATTAAAACCTTTTCCAAAACTGTATTTCCTTTATCTGGATCTTTATTCCTAGCTCAAATTTTAGATTTCGTTTCACTCTGTAAATCTGTTGACACTGAATGCAAAAAGAGACTTTCCATCCCCACTTTCCTCTCTCCTCTTTGACCTAAGAGAAGGTATGACTGCTTGAATAAGATGCAATATAGAATTTCTGCAAGGAACACATTTTCTACCATGGCTTCATGTTTTGCCACCTGCTAATAAATGTCATAGCAGCACAACAAACCACTTAGACACTACCAGCACTTGTACTCCTGTATTAAGTGTGTAAGAGTCAGGCCAGGAACAGCATGTACAGACACTGAAAAAGATAAATCATTAAAGGGGATAAACCCAAAATTCCTTGCTTGTTATTTATGTGGCATAACCACAGGAGATGTGTTAAAACCCTGCTAGTAAGCTTGGAGATGTAAATGCAATCTGACAGGAAAACTCTTTTCTGCAATGTTAAATTTACTCAGATCTAACACACTATCAATTGATTTTTTTTCTTACAAACATGAATGCAACAACATAGAAACTTTGTGCTAATGACCAGCACACTGAAAGAAGCTAAGTAAAAACATAAATAGCAAAATTTTATTCTATAAGTCTGAATCTACCACCGTGTTCCACCAGCTAATTTAGACAACAGAAATGTTTCTGTGCAAAATGACAAGCCCTTTAGTCTTACCCATTGCCCTGGACTGCAAAGTCCTAAAAACAAGAATTTTTTCCTAGAAAACAAGAGTTTTCCTTTTTCCTAGAAACAAGAGTTACTTTCTTACTTGTTACAAAAATACTGACCTTGTTTTATTTTATGCTCTTTCTGCTTTGCTCCTTTTAGAGTCAGCACACTGCTTTGCGGATGCTGCATAAGAGTTCAAAGCTATTGTTGGCTTCCCTTTTTGGCAACACCTTTTACATCAGTCTTATTTATATGTGGCAGAGTGCAGGTGAATCTAATAACTTCACACAACTCTGTGGTATATGGTGCTATTTGTTTCCATGCCAGTAAATTTTGTGATAGCCCACTTAACGAGGTGTATTTAAGCTGAAGCTCAACCCCAGCCCAGAGAAATCAGAAATCCATCCTCCACCTGGGCAGACCAGTGCTTGCCAACACCACTTTGACAGCCCCATCTCCCTCTCCCCAGCGTGGGGAAAATCAGGGACACCAGTATAAATACTTTGAGACACAGTGACAAATGTACAGTTAAAACGTATAGTTTACTATGTAGTTAAATAAACCACTTTGCATGGGGAGCCACAGAGCAAGTCTGGTTTTCTTCAGTGTTGCTGTGGCTGTGAAGTTCCTTTCAGGATAGAGCAATATGCCCTCTGTGGAGCTGATCACTGCTTCGTGCATAGGTGGCCACATCAGACTCCAAATCTCTTGACTCCAAACTAAAATGTTATTTATAGAAGCCCCTCAGCCCTCCCCACCTCTCTTCCAAACAGGCTGAAGTACCAACTCTGAAAATAAGAAACTCTGTTCAGGCACAGCGATGTTAAGGGATGTTAAGTAGTTTGGACATTAAAAATATGCTAAGATAAATTGTGGCAGGCAGGTCAAGTCCCTGAGGAATAATATTTTGACAACAACTTTCCAAGAAAATTCTGAAGGGCAATCAGTAAAATCAATACTATGCTCAACCAGCTTTTCCCATCCATCTGATCCTCAAGTAGGCAGCCAGAAAATCAGATTAGCTTTGTTTCATTAACCCTGCTAAAGGCAACATTTACATTTTTACCTTAATACTGGATGCTTACTCTCTAAGCCAGGTGATGAATGAATCTGGGGAGGCCTCCCATCCCTGTCACTTGGCTACCACATGTGCCACAGAGAAGATAAATGGTGATTGGAGCCTGGCCATGATGCAGACTGATGGAGCTGTCTGGGGAAAACAGGACTGGAGATCCCAGTCAGATCAGCATTCCCTGGGCAACCTTAGGCTTTGGGAACCTTTTATCTTTGAGCTGACACCTCTGTCGTTACTTTCTTAGCTAACTCATTTGTTAATCAGATTGTGCAATTCCCTTTTCTTCCATTTACCATCCTCCTGGCTTAGCTCAGTGCATGAATCAGTAAGCCTGGCTTAACATCTTCATTATAAATTCTATTTCAGTTCTTGCTGACCAGCTCCTATAGCTAAAATATCCATAATGGAAAAAAAAGGTGGGACTTCACCTTTGGCTTGTGGGTATTTTTTAAATTAACTCCTGCCCTACAGCACCTTTCCAAAGAAGCAGCCAAAAGCAGCAGCAGTAGACTATTTCATAAATATAAAAAGGATGTGACCTTTTGAAAATACGTACTTTATATATCAAACTGCAAAGATAAAGTAGAATTTAGTTATCCTGTGTCAAGACCATTGAGACATTTGCCTTTTTCCTAAGGAAATGACTTTGCCTTGTAGCTCACCTTTTATAGTGCACACTTTCCTGCCTGTGAAATTCATTATCCAGTACTCAATCTTCTTGGTAGTCTAATGCTGATGTCCTTAGGAAATTTCTTTTTTAAATAGTCTTCTTGAAGAACATGTATTTTGTAGCACCTGAAAATAGATGTACTGTAAATCTAGGCTAGATGCATATTTTACCTGTTGAGCTGCACATTTCAGTAGATGTGGAGATGGAAATAATTTAAACAGTCATTTGCCTGACAAGATATGCTTATTTGCACTCCTACATATCCTGTGAGTACAAAGTTGGATTTATAGCTTGCCCTTTTTACTTTACATCTTTCAAAACCCAAGGAACGAGGAATGTACTTCTTTATTAGATCTTGATGGGTGAGCACAAGGATTGTAGTGGTACATTCCCCTTAAAACAAAGACTATTGGGATGTACAAAGCAGCAGGTGCATTAGTTCAGCTCTTGCTACAGACAGGAAAGAAGAGATGGGAAGAGAGCAAGCAAGCCCCTGCTTGACATTCGTGTGGGGGAACCTTTTCTGCCACCAGATCTGACTTGGGCAGCAAGAGATGGGTCTTCAGCTTGACTTTCTCACAAGTATGACAGCAGCCTTGGCTAATCAATGCTTCTGCTACTTATCCAGGTTTCTGGTAAAAGAAAATTTGGCCAGGGATGCTATTCTCCTAAAAATATATGACCTTTGGAATTGCAAAACGATTTGGCTGCCAAAAACTGGGCATCTACATTAAAACAGCTCATCTTTCAAAGTTGCTGTGCCTTGGCAAAGCTAAGAAAACCTTGAAAACATTGGGTTTCGCTTTTCCTTATAAATAGACACATTGTGAAGGGTAACTTCCTGCAGCTCTGCTGACTTCACTGAGTACAGAGGGTTTGGCCATCTCAACAACTGATTACACAGAGCCAAATTATCCCCCATATCTGTGTCCTGTTTGCATGTGTGACAATTGCACGTGCATCCAGCATCCCTGGGGGAGCACTAGTCCCTGCCCAGGACTCACCTCCTCCCTGTACCCCAGCAAGCAGCTGGCAGTAGATGACTGACACGGCATGGGAACATGGCTGTGACAGGATCACCTTCCCTGACACAAAAAAGAGGAGAGCCAAAGGAGAAAATGTTTGAAGTCCCTTTGAAGACACAAAGGCACGGGGGCACCCTAGGAACACTCTCACACATCTACTTGAAACCCACTCCCTGAGTGTTTGTGCACCTTCTGTAAATGGATAGGGCACAACCCTCCAGTCTCCTGGGGGCCCTGTGCCATTCCCAGTGCAGCCTGCAGGAGCTCGGCTGCCTCGGGACAAGCCTGGGATCTTGGCTGGGGAACATCACTCCCCCTGCCCTTCCCTGCCACGGGCCACTGCCTTTGGGAAGGCTTGGAAAGGTTTCTTTCTTCATCAAACTGATCAGCTACATGACTACCTAAGCCTGGGGAACACAGAAGGCAGTGGCTGGGGCCACTTCAGGACACATATGCTTAGAGTCTATCCACGTTACATTTTCTCCAACATGAGTAATAACATTAACAAACACCAAACGCTTCATTTCACACAACACAAATTTTTATACAGCTCTTGAAGTTGTTTTTAAAGCTCTTCTATAAAAATGAAGTACGAACCGAAGATAAGAAGCATCTGAACATAAAATGAACTATATGCTTTTCTGAAAAGTCCCTTTTTGTTTAGCTTCTGAGGGCTTTTTTTTTTTTTTCAGGAATCTATGGACTGCTTTACTCAAAGGGGACTGATATGTTTCAGTAAAAATTTCAGTTTCAAAAAAAGAAAATATCATCGTCCTCTTTTAACCTAAAAAGTGGAAAATAGGATTGTCTTTCCAGTGTTTCTGTGGCCAACAGCATCTGTAACAGGCTTTCTGCTTTCCTTCTCACAAGAGAATTAGTGGAGAACTAAATATCATATAAATGTGTTGAGACAGAACTACAAACCGATGCAAAATATTCTGCATCAAAAATAAAGTATCCTCTCATCCAGGAAAATACTGTGATTCCAGAAAATTCTGGCAGGCACCATTACTGATAACAGAATATAGCACCCATAATTCTGTTCCTCAGAATTAGTCAGTTTGCTTTCTTCACCTGTAATTTGAAATCTGATATAATTTTCAACTTTACAATGCTGAAAGTGAAGTTAAACTGACTTTTAATGTTAATTTCAAGAATACAGTTCAATTTAGCAAGTAATTTGCAGAGACCAGCTCTCTGCAGCATGTTTTTCTGCCCACTGCAGAAAGCACAAAGAGGAAGGCAGACAGTGGCATTAGCAACACAAAAAGCAATTGTAAGTGGATATATTAAAGGTGGATGTATTAGCAAGTAGATATATTAAAGTAGCCAATTAGCTACCTTAATGCAAATTATTCTTTTATTTATAGGGTGGTTCTTTCTCATACCTGAAATTGCTCTAGCTCTGGTGCTAACACCGAGTCATGAGATAAATGAATCACAGAGTCAGGTTACTGCATCTGCAAAGAGTGTTCTTGAGTTTAACATGATGCTGCAGCACTTGCAGGAGATCTATGTGTGTGTGCATGTATCTGTCAGATGAAGGAATTCCCAAGGGACTTCCTGGTGAAACATCTGTGTGCTCACAGAGCTGGAGGGCTGTGCAGGAGGCACAGACCCCGATCATGCAACCAGCCACACCTTTGGGTCCATCAAAAGGGAATGCATCCCTCCCCTTCTCTGCTCTTGTCAAAGGCCCCTTTAAGCGTGTTCGTGTTCCCCTCTTTCTGGGCACTTCATCAGCTCCTCCCAATTCATTCAGTCCAGAGCTGAATCCCATCTCACAGGAGCAGGCAACATGAGTCTGATGGGGCAAATGCCTATGTTACCAGAGGGCCCCTGATCTGGGAAGCCTATTCTTCTGTTCCTGCTCTGTCAGACCGGTCCAGTTACTGGTCCCCATGTTCTTTGCCTGCCTTTAGAAAGCCAAGTCTGCAACGTAGCAAACATGAGCCAGCAAAGAGGAAACAGGCTGTGTTATCTTTAAAGACAGACAGTTGGAGGCTTTCCAGAAAAATCTGGAGGGTTTTTCCACTGCTGTTTTCATTGCAACACCCAAGATGAAACCATACCCTTTCTGCACCACCATGCAAGCTTTCATAGCCATGCTCCCCCAGGTCTCCCAGGAATACAAGCTCTTCTTGCCCTTGACTCAGCACCCCCAAGTGCTGCTCCCCTATTTCAGGATGAGCTTCTCATGCATCCTGCACTAGCCACACCACCACCCCATCTGGCTCTGCTGGCAATTAGAAAATGGAATCTGGGAATCAGTGGGCTGCTGCGAGGGATCCACAGAAGTCCAGGAGGGAAACAGCTCCATCACTGGTCAGCTTGAACAGACAGTGCTGCAGTCCATGCTGAGAGCAGGAAATGTCTGAGAGATCACAGACTGAGTGAGATGCGATGCTGTGCAACATACACACAGGCAGAAATAGGCTGATTGGCTCTTGGTTGATGTCATAGAACACAGTAAATACAGAAATGGGATTATAACTGCACCAGCCTTGGCCTTTTCAGTTCGATCTCTAGGAGTGGAAATACTAAAAGTAACCATAAATACTCCAGCCAATTAGTTACCAAATGTTTCTGTGATACCTAAAGCAACAAGTCAGAGTACTTGCTGTTATTGGAAAAATATTCTGGTTTCACTCTTTGCAGAACTGCAGCAGAGTCCATTATCACTTGCCTAGCTGTGCTCTGCTAATAAATGCCTACAGAGAAATTTATGGCAAAAACCTGATTGCACTGAGCTCAGTGGGAGTCCACCATTGCCATCAGTATCTCCCAGACTTTGTACTGGTCTTGCAACCAAGCTGTACAATTGCCAGTGACTGTTTCATGGCATTAATTGAAAGACAAAGGTATTTCTAGCTTCCCTCAGACTTTTAAAGATGTTTTCCAAGAGCTACTCATGCCACTCTCTGAATTGCTTGAGCAAAGATTTCCCATCCTGGGCTCTCTGAGAGTTTTTGGGACTGCCTGTGGTACTCATGTTTGTGAACTATGTCCTTCCCTATGACAAAGGTCTAAAGCTCCCTCCTGTTTCTAATCCTGTTTCTAAGCTTTTAAACCTTGCGTTAAAACCTGCCTTAACCAGGCATTAAGCTCCAAACCCTTTCCACAGATCTAGAAAGTATTTAATTATGTTCCTACATTTAAAATGGAAAAATGGCTCAAGTTTTTGGTAAAAACAACACAGCTGTAACAGGACACTTCTAGCTACCAAGTAGGATTTGATCAGATGACACAGACAGCCCCAGGACTGGCTCCTGGGAATCTCTCCACCTGCAGCTAGGGAGGTACAACATAAAGGGGGCTCGTTAGAAAACAGAGCTGAAAGCACCCAGCCTGTGTGGTCACATCCAGAGACTCCAGGCAGCCATTTCAGTGTCACAATGTTTTCCAGCATGTGCACAGGCAGACTGGTACTGCACCAGTCCTGATGAGATGTTGGCTGCTGTTGGCAGCAGCAGCTGCCTCTGCAACATTAGTCATTCATGCAGGCACACACACAGAACCACTCGGGGAACTTAGGAGCAGCATAAACTGTTCTTCAATTTCCTATTTTGTTATCTCTGTACCTTTGGTTTGCTTGCTTGTCTCACGTCTCCCAGGCCTGATCCCAAGAGCGATTTTTCTGCAGGACTATCTGCCTTTCCCAGGCTGATTGTGCAAACGGAAATGAAATTCCGTTGAAACAGATTCATTAAAAGAAGAGAGTAAGATTAGTTGAACTATGACTGGTTTGTGCCTTCTTTGTTGAATGTAAAGGGTTGTGCTACAAACAGCAGAGCCAAGGGCCAGCCCTTCTCTGTAAGCACCCAATATTGCTCCATCTATTCTGGCCCTATCAGCAGCTACTTGCCAGTAAATGGATGATACCTGCTGTAAGGTTCTGGTGGTATACACTCACATGAACACAGAAAAAAGGACTTTTTGTGGCAAGTAAAAATTTTCAACCATGCACAATGCAGCACTGCTTTGTTTAGGGAAGGTGGGCTCAGGGTCATGGCTCTCACCAGCACAGCACACCAGCCAAAGAGCACCTTCGTTTGTAATGCAACCAAGCTGTACAATTGCCAGTGACTGTTTCACGGCATTAATTGAAAGACAGAGGTATTTCTAGCTTCCCTCAGACTTTTAAAGATGTTTTCCAAGAGCTACTCATGCCACTCTCTGAATTGCTTGAGCAAAGATTTCCCATCCTGGGCTCTCTGAGAGCTTTTGGGACTGCCTGTGGTACTCAGCCATGCGTGATAGGTGGGAGCTGTGCCTTTTCTTCCACACACAAACCCATTAACAGGAGCATTGATCACCCTAACAGGAACCGAGCATTTTCCCTGGCACCAGAGCTGGAGGAATGTCAACACGCGTTTAGGCTGAGCAGAGGCAGTGTGATGTCCAGCAGTGCTTGAAACAAGGGCAGAAGAAAGGATTTATCATACCCATACTGCCCAACACATTTCTGCCTCTTCAGCTCATGGATTGCTCCTGCTGTGTCCAGCCAGCTTCACAGCCACAGTGCTTTCTGCCACCTTCTTGCCCCCAGCAGAATTCTGGCTGAATTGTGTTTACCACAATTACAAAGGGTTAGCTCTATTAGAAACAGCTGTGATCTTCCCCCTTTGCATTTTCTGCTGTCTGCTTTTGTTTCCAGCTCAGGAAAATATTAAAAAAAAAAAAAAAAAAGACAATAGCAGAAAAAGAACAAGCCTGAAGCAGGTCAGGAAGAGCAGAGAGAAGGCAGATCAGGAGTTCCTGTCCTTCCCATCTCAGAGCATATGAACAATCAATGACATTAAAAGCAGCAGACACAGAGCTGATGGAAGGAAGGACTGTTTCAACTAACTCATAATTAGACCAAAGAATTCTGTGATGTGGGTGGACATCCAGGGTGAGGATATAGCAAAATCTGAACCATTACCTGTGTAACAGGAATAACAGTTTTAATAGTTAACAATCACGTGTGTGGAGATGATGTAATAATATGTTTCCTAGTTTAAGCTGAAATGATACGGAATAAATAAAACTCCAGAACTTTTGATTATTATGAAGTGGGTATGTAAACAGGGCTGGACACAAGGGAGATAATTCTCCGAAGACTTGTGTAACTTCTTCCAGCCTGAACCACATTTTTATTTACAAAGGTGTTCCATATGTATTGGGTTACATAACCTTTTCATGCATATTCAACCCCTGGCCCCGCCTGTCCTCACCTTGTACGTTGATTAGGTTCACGCCCTTCTGAGCATGTGTCCTTGGTCTTAGAAAGGCTTCTTTTCGGTGGTTTGAGGCTAAAAGGCCAGTTTTCTTTAGGCTGAACGTTTGACCTTTTCTCCTCTGCTGCGCTCTGGTTGTTTGGTGTTATCTTGAGTGAGTTTTGTTGATTTTACTAGTTTGGAGACAGGAGCCTTCTTTATCTGTCTCTTGCACCTTTTGGTCTTCCCTTGGTATTGTTCTTTATCAGTAGGTGGCTCCAGAAATTTACATTTTCTCAGCTCTTTGTATCATGGCAAATGTTTAATTCATGTGGCTAACTTAAGCAAACCCCCCCCCAACCTCTGTTTTAAAGCCAGTCAGGACTGGGAGAAACAATTAGAAATACAGGCTAGTCATAACAGCTGAGAGCAAGGCTGCCCAGGCAAGCTGGAAGGTGCCTGGAGTGCCTTATTTGCTGAAGATCCACTTGACCAGAAGGACCGTGGGCCTGCTTTGCTGTGGCAACACACTGTCCTTATCCCTGTCACATTCCCATTATACCTACAATCACAACAGTGGCCATGAACTCATCCTACTCCACAGCTCTCCTGCCTGGGCCACACACCAGTGTCTCTGGCTGCCACCTGTGCCTGGGTGCACCCACCTCTGGGAAGGAGAATGAGTCAGAGTGTTAAAACACTTAGGAGAGTGTTTAGGAAATAGATTTCATTACAGTATATGCAAACTCCATTTGCAGCTTGAGCACAAAAGGCTATTTATGAGAGGAATTTGCTGCTGGAGATAATGAGCTAGTTTTCAGCAAAGTGTAAATCTCCCAGCTGCTTGTAGAGACTCATGGGTTGTCAGAGCACAGATCGTCACTACTGAGTGCTCTGCTAATACTGTAAACAGGGATGATATTTAGAGTGTTGTTTAACTGAGGGAGGAGATTTAAGTCATTTCTACAGTAATATCTAATGTGGAGTAAATCTGTGCAGACCATACATCACAACTCTGGCAGCCTTCTGTAATGTCTTTAAGGTACATCTTTAAATTATGAATAATGCCTATTAAAAAATCATAACTCTTAGTTGTGGTGAGCATCTCTTGATAAGATGCTGTCAGAATGATTAGAGCCCAGATCATGAATGCAGTATCTGTCCTCATCCCATGGAACAGTTTATAGGATTGGCACACCATTATAATAGTTCACTGCACCTCCCAAAACCAACACACTGCAAAGTGCTTCACATCAACAGTCTTTTCACTTAGGATTTGATTTAAGCCCCTTTCAAGTCTGAACATCTGAGAGCATAAGAAATTAGTAGGATGTGCATGTTAAGGAAGTATTTTGTAACTTTGAGAAAATTATTTTCTCCAAGCAAAGATTTACTTATCTTGTAGCAAGGTAACTTACTTTGAGGCAATATGAGATGAGTGTGAAAGCTCTTTTCTGTCCTCATAGCAAAGAGGAAGCCCTTGGTCTGTGTCCCTTAAACCATGCTCGTGTCTGTGTGCTTATTTCTGCAGCAGTGCAAGAGGTGTGTGAAAGAAAGCTTCTGGGCACTACCAGGATATGTTAAAATTTACCTAGAGCCAGTTGTTTAGCTTTAAATTTTATTTAGCTTTCAAGTTCAAGTGCAAACAACTCCTACACTGCTAAAGCCGGTGTGAAAGTTGTGGCATATGTAGCTCTAAATTTCAGTAAGAGCAGAACAGGGTGCATCCTTTGTCCAAGTTTGTGCTGGTCCAGCACCTCTCCCTGGTGAGGTCAGGGAGCACAGAGGCTCCCTGGGGACCAGGCAGAGACAGCCTCTGGCCAACTGCTCACTCTAGACACTGCAAACCTCACAGGAGAGAGTGAGCTGATGGCTGATGAAAAGGAGAGGCTTCTCCAGCACAGCAGTGTGAGGTCTGAGCTGGGTCTGCAGTACGGTGGTGAGACCACTGGGGTGAGTCACTGGAGGGATTCAAAGCTTCCAAACCCAAACGTGCAATCTGGCACCAGACAGAAAGGACTCTGGCATAGTGGGGCAGGACCAGAGGCTGAACCACAGGGATGTTTCTTATCACAGAGAGTGTGTGGGACTTGCAGGCACCAGTGGTGGGTGGGAAAGGCACTGTGGCTCTGCTTGCCCCTGCCTCCCTCCATCCTCCAGCTATGGAGGGCTGGAGGGCAGGCACAGTGGCCAAGCCAATATTTCACTCATCACACAGACCAAAAATAGCAGCTGGCCTTAATGCAGCCTTTTTCTCTAACCATTTTCTTCTAATCAGCTGCACAAAGGCCAACCACCATCCATGCACCACAGAGCAAGATAGAACAGACTCAGCTCACTGATGCTGGTGGGGCACACCACACGATCTGGGGCCTGAGGTCTCATGTAATGCTGGCTGTAGCACTGGAGGATCCCTCCTGCACCGAGCCTGGTCCCCTGCTGCCCCAGGCAGCCACTTCATATGGCCTCATTCATCAACCAGCCAAGCAGCACTGAATTACAAATGCAGTAGACAAGTCAATCCTCAGATGGCTCAAACCTCAGGTGAACATCATGATTACCATCTACAGGCACAAGTGTCCTTTTGTTCTCTGTCACCTTTTCCCAGTGACCCACCAGTGCTGACAGTACATGATCCCATATGCAGGAGTTCTGTGCCTCCCAGATCACCTCCAGCTGGAAGGGTGAAATGCTTTCTTGAAAAGAGATACTGGATGTTCAAACCTGTGTAGGTGTGGGAGAGTCACACTCCTGTGGAGTGCTCCAAATACCAGACTGGCATGTCCAAAGGCATCACTGATGGTACCACCAGTACCTCAGGGCACTGGGGACGAGACATAAATACTTCTGTGTTCCTGCAGAACACACAGAAAACAGATCAGTGCTACTGTGGGAGCATTCCATGCTCCAAGGAAGATACTCAGTGGGTCTTAGGTATTGGCAGGCCTCAAGGATGCCAAGATTTCTGGATGTCTTGTGTGTAGTCAGAGTTCCATTTTGATCAGTGTATTTATACCCAGGTGATTCAGGTCACATTTGCCTCCCCACCCTCTACTCCAGCTAATGGAGACACTCCTACAGGACAGCAAGAGTTTTTGAGGTGTTACTGAAGTTTGTAGATCATCATCCCCCAAAAACATACTATAATGAGAATATCTCACAGCCAACAGTTATTTTAAAGTTTCCATTTACCACACAGTACCAACATTAAAATGAGAGGAACTGACAAACTTGCCAAGTGCACCTCTCTCTCTGCACAGCATCCATGATGGCCAGTGTTCCTTTCCACATTAATTTACCCTGTAGAAGCCAGCTGCCAACAATATCATGTTCATCTGTTTGGAACATTAACTCTCTCTAATTCTCACTTTCTTGGTGGGCCTTTGCCATAGAAACCTTCCTTAGCAACAGGTAGGAAGAGCAGCAGCAGCTTTAGCCAGAGACATTAATGAGGCATCCCTGGACCCTCTTTGTGTCCACAAAAGCACCACACTTGAGTCCCACCTCCCCAGCTTACCTTTTCAGCAGAATCAGGCTGTGGGGCAGGAGGAAAATGGCTGCATTGGAAAACCATTTGGAACCACTTAAAAATTCCCTTGTGGTCAAGTTCTCTTGGCCTGGTTTGTGACCCAGCTCACCCAAGGGAAATTGTTTGCACCTGTATAGCACTGGTGTGCCAAGGATGATTTTTTTGTGGCCACGGGCAGAGGGAGTGACAAAAGAGGAAAGTGGGGAAGGGATTAGAGATGGAACATCTCAATGTGGGCTCAGGAGGCACTCTGCTGAAGTGAGAGACAAACAAGTGGAATGGCTCATGGCACTGAAAGCAGTCCCATGAGCTTCATGGAGAAAGAATACCCTGAACACAATCCCATCTTGCACCATCATTTGTGATCCTCACTGGACAGAGGGCAATGGTTTCTGTTGTATCTAAGCCTAGGGACAGTACTGGTCCCTGAGTGATGCTCAGATGCTCTACTGTTATTCTTGCCACACGCTTCTGCTGTATCTTGACTTAACTGCTGTCTCTTTTACTGGTTAGGAAAATCACTATTTGCCTCTCTGGTGGGAGGGATGCTGTAAAGAGAAAATCAGCAGCTGCATGAGTAGAGGGGAACTCCCTCAGTCCTGTACCATCACAGGCAGATGGCAGGCAGAAATGCAGGCAAGAAAAGGTGGCACTTCAAACTTCTAAGCAAGCAGCATGCAGGCTGCAAAAGAAGTGGTGAAGGATCGGGGACGGCATTGTCATTGCATCTGTATCATCCTTCCTCCAAACCTATGCCTTTCTGTTCCCAATAGCTTTATTTTGGCAGGCAGATAAAGCATGTTGCTCTGAATTTTCCACTTCTTTCAGGGAAATAGCTGACTGCTGCTCTGCAGACAGGGGCAAGTCAGCTCTGCCTGTGCTGCAAAGCAAGTCTGAAGTGGAAACATCTCACCAAGGGGTAACATCTCAGCACAGGTCCAGAGCCAGGCTAAAGCCAGGCTAAAACCGTTCCCTTGCAGAGCCTGCTTGTGTCCAGCCACCTTGGAGGCCAAGTCTCCCAACAAAAAACTTTCCCAGATGCATTCTATCTGAAGACCCAACACAAGGACGTGTCTCAAGTATTGACACGGGCACTAATCACCACATCCGGCCTCAAGAACCTGTACCTTTAGCCTTCCATTCTCTGACTCATCCTGTCACAAACACACCACGCAAGCACCCTGCTGCTACCAGTATTACACCGTGACTCACTGGTAAACCCGCACCGTTCTCACTTCCCATCCTCCCTGCCAGGTTTTTCATTATCTGCTCTGCTGCCTGTGGGACGGTCATCTCCGGGGAGAGCCCGGGGGGTCCGGGAAGCACCTCCAAACCCTCTCCCCTGCTCGCCTGTCAGCACAGGACACGATTAACTGCGGGCAGCTGACCTGAATTCACAAGCCTGGCTTGTAGGGAATAGGGAACAACCAATTCATCCTGCTTGTCCTATGGAGGGGGAGCAAATACTTTTAACATTATGGGTCACAGAATCTGCAGAACTTTTATTACATATAGAGGAAAACACTTTTCTGTTATTTTTTGTTTGCTAGTTTGAGTTCACATTTTAATGTTCTCTAACTTTTATGCAGTGACAAACATTTCTGCTCTTAGATGAGGAAGCATTTGTTTATGCCTCTGACCAGAGCTCTGGTCCTGAAAGGGTTTAGATTTAGCACATTCATTCAACACCAAACTGTGGAACAACAGGCCCGATTTTTATGATTTATTTGGTATGTTTGATCTCAAAAGATATTTGAAAACTTGATTATATCAAAGGCTGCTATTTATAAAGTCTGTTTCTCATAATATAAAGACATAAATCTGAGTTCTTAGATGAATGCTTACTGAATTAAATAATGGAATCTGATGGCTTTTATTACACATGCAAGAATTCTCACACAGAGCTATGAGTAACTACACATAAGTGTTCATGGAACAATCAAAGATTCTAAAGGTTAACTGTAACGTATCTTTCACCATCAAAGAGAGAAAGTTTCAAGACTTAGAATATCCTCAACACAAAGTCAAAACCGAACATTGCTCCTAAGAAAGAGGCCACCACCTAAATAACAAAGATAAGGTGCCAAGACTGGCCAGTGCCTAATTCCCAGGAATCAGTTACTGGCGCATACACAGGTAGCTTCATTCAGGTGCAAGTAATTCAAGAAAATGAAACTGCCTTCAGATCTAGTGCTTTATTCTGATCACAGCCGACTGAAAATATTTTTTTCCAAGAAATATAGACAAACAAACAAACAAACTTCATTCTTCGTAAGTGCATTTGGAAATAATTTCTACCATTTTAATTCTTATAAAAGAAAAACACATTTCAACCTTATTCCTTATATTTTTGTCAAGAAAGAATAATTCCTGGTTTGCAAGTAAATTGTCAGGACAAAATCTTTTCCCCCTCTATGAGTTCTAACTTTTCCTCTTGTCTTATTTTTTCATTCTCCATCACTACTGAGTTCTCTGAGCTTAAAGGCTCCCAGGGTTTTGGCATTTCTCCTTCAGTATGCCAGCCATAAGAGCTGTATCTTCACAGAGGAAGGGGACAAAAATATGTTTTTTCCTCCATTTCCATTCATCTTGCAGGTGCCCTGTTGGAGTGCTGCAGAGGACAAACTCTCACAAGCAGATGGTTCAAAGTCTCCACACAAGAGAGGAGAGATCCCCCACTGCCTCTTCAGACCTCATAATGTTTTTTAATCACAAAGTAAGATGACCTTGACTCTCTTAACACGTTATTCTGCCAAAGTTATGTAACCAAATTAGGTTTCACAACTGGGTTCAAGCGCTGATTCCCATTAGGAGGGTTGGGAAAATTCACAGCAACCTACAGTTTCCATACACACGATTCACACTTTCTTCTCAAGCTGAGTACCAAATAAATAATTTAACTAGAATTCCAGTGGAAACTTGAGTAGCAGAAAGGAAGTAGAAAGCAAATGGGGTTCATGGATGCAGTTATTTATCCCTATTTATCTCTCAATTCTAGACTGATCTCAAGGAGAGATGGAAATCACAGCTTGATTCATGGTGGCACTGATGGGGCTACACGATGACTGGAACACTTCTCATGCTGGATGGTGCTTGCAGTGTTTCTTTTATGCACTAAACTCCCTAATAAATGGGAATCTCACTCCTTAGAGATTTTAAAAACTAGAAAATCACACTGTGTATTTGCATGTTCTAAACAAAAAATGTACACTGCTCCCTGCCTGACTTCTTCCTGCTCTCTGCATACCTATCCCTCACTCTTTCCCAAGTACCATTTTATTCAGATAGCCATCGTTGCTGTTGCATCTGCATGAAGCAGAGCAGCAAAGCAACCAGGGGATGCCATGGTGATGACATCACTAGATGAGCCTGGAAAGAAGTCTGTCCTATCCACAAGAATTGCTTGTTCCATACCTGTTCAAACCAGTCTGCTGCAGTTCAGCACACTCAGCAAAGTCCATCAGCTTCTGCAACATGTTGAAAAGACACAGGTTTGCAGGGAGAGAGGTGGTAGACATAGTCCTCTGTGTTGTGACCAGTGAATAATCAGGCAGTTGCACTGAGCAGTTTGATTTGGAAACACCAAATGAAGCCCAAAACTCCCCTAAAATGAAATGGATATAGTAAGTGTACTGGGAAGAACCAATTTTCATATCTTATTATTTTTAGAAGCTGTATTAAAGACAGGAAAAAATTCAATAGCCACACTATTCCAAAATGCTCCAGAGTTCCTCTTAAGAGCCGTGATGCCAACACAGCTCTTCTCCAGCCTTCCCAGAGCACTAAGGAAGAGCAGATCTCCTCATCACCTACCTGCCAGGCCTTAACCAGGCTACAGGCAGCTCTGAGATAGAAAATCCTCCTTGCTATCCAGGAGGCTTGCTGGAAGGTGAAAGTAAAGAGCACTTCAGAATTAAGTGTGACTTCAAAGAGCCCTGCTGGGGGACGTGCACCTGCAGCTTTTCATATTTTCTTGTTATGTTTGACTGTTTATCATTAATCTATTCTTTCAACCAGATTGGCACAACAAGCTCTTCAAAAGATCTTAGGCTGAAAAGAGTTCAGCCCGCAAATATAAAAAGTGAAAAGACAATCTTTCATGAAGAAAAGTTTGATGTGTCTTAAAATAACGTATTTTGAGAGGTAGTTACATATTCGAACTTCTTTCCTTCCTGTGGGTTTTTCAAAACTTAATAAATCTATAAGCTCTTATTGACGAGGCACAACGGGTGCATATATTGGAGCATCTTGCTGGAATCCAGGATGAGAAGGCAGGCTCTGAAATCCTACTGGAGCACTGTGCACAGGGTCACACAGGAAAGTCTTCTCATATATCTGAAGTCTGGGAAGCTCTAATCATAGAAACGTCTGCAAAATTTTCAACCAGCCCGATTCTCAATGAATCAGAGAAACTTCCAGACTTGTCTCAATCTCATTAGATTTCAAAATCTAAATTGAAATATGTAAAAAGCTTTCTTGGCTATCTGCCCATCCTTGTTATATAGCCTTCATTACCATAGTATTGGAGTGCTTCATAATTTTTAATATATTTATGCTCATAGTGCCCCACTGGGGTGGAGAAATTTCTTCCTTTTATAGACTGGGATTGGAGACAGAGAGAGACCAAAGAGTTTGATCCATCACAGAACACAGGACCCATAAGGACTAGACTCCAAAACCAAGACCCTCAACCTGTAAATGTTCTTCAAAATCTACTCAGTCCTCAGGCAAAAGTTTGTCTTAAATGCTTGGTGTCATCGTCATACCATTTTCATATCTGACTGCTGGAAAAATCACCCATCAGAAAGTCAATGCTCAAGATAGAAAAGAAATCAGATACTCTGAAAATATGAAAGCAAGTCAGGTCAGAGAATCCTGGTTAGAGCAATGAGGCCCATCCACATTATTTGTCCTAAAAAATGAGCCTCTCTGGACCATGTTGAAATCTCCAAACTCTCTCCTTTGGCATCACCTTGGCAGCACCCAGGCCAGCATGAGTCTATTGGAATATTTTAAACTTGCCTTGCCTTCTCAGACACTTAGTGGGAAAAAGTAACAGAAAGTTAAAGCTAAAAGGGATATTATGTGGTTGTGTGACTGTCACATAATGGAACACTTTCTCTGAGTAATTGTGTAACGAGCAATTTTGTGGGTTTTATTGAATAACTCAAGAACTTTAAACCTCCATAAAGGGATAGTGAAAATAAAAAGTAACTCTGTTACAGGAAGACACGTCCTCACATAAAGACTGATAGAGGTACAACATTTATGAATGTGTTTGAATTTCAACCTTTCCAGAAAATATTGCAACATTTTGAAAGGAATAACTTTAGTTCAGACAGCCCAATTATTTATTTAATAGCACACGAGTTCTGAATGTTGTGAATATATGATATGTAGCTGCATTCAGTATATAAGTGCTATGCAAAACCTAATGGAAAAAATTCTGTTCTAAAAAATATTCCTAGCCACATAAGATAAAGGATCAAATCTGTCTCCTTGCCACTGTAGCTAAACTTACATCACCTACCTCCACTCATACACTTACCGCTTTAAAAATCAGATAGATTTTTGCCCAAGATACTCCTGATAGAGGGCTGTTGCAGAGCCCTACCTATCAGTGCCATCTAAAGAGTAAAAACGTAAAAGTTACATATAGTTGTTGGTTTTTTTTCTTTTTCTTTTTTTTTTTCCTTTTTTTTTTTTTTAGGGAGCACCAGCATCAAAAGACTCGGTCATTTACCCCCCATCTATCCAGAATCACTCTGGCACATCTTGAGAGCTGATCTTGGCCCTTCTGCCTCCCAACCCTCTGTTTAGACAAGTGGTAATAGAAGTTATTAAACATGCCACTGAAGGCAAAAGCACTGAAAACACACCCTGAGACACAGTGTCCAAATTCAGGCACTGTTTGGTTCTCTAATTTATTTTAATTTCCTTAGTTTTCCCTTTTAAAGGAAATGTCAACATCACATCTTTCTCAGGGTGAGGATTTTTTGAGCAGCGCTATCGTTAATCTTGCTGGGGAGAAGACCCCAAGCAAACAATGACAAGCACAATTCAGTTCAGTTCTCACAGAAAAACCATACACAGTGGCAGAGAGCCAGCTTCTGATCTCATTTACGCTGGGGCAAAGCCATGGCAACGGCTCTGCTGAAGCACCAGAGCCTCTCCTGCCGTGTGGGAGATGGGCAGCCAGCACAGCCTCCCTGGCCAGGGGTTTGCAGCACGATGCAGACAGCCTATCTCAGTAAATAGGAAAGATCTAGACTGGTACTTGGAATGAGCAGCACTGCAGGAAGATTTTCCTGTCTCATTTAGGCACGTTGCTGTTAAGCTTTTCAAGTCAATTCTAGAGCGCCCAGGTAATGGTTTGAATTAGGCTTTGATTCTGTATTAGAAGGTTTCAGAAATGTGATTCCACTCTTCCTTAGGAAAACAGGCCACAGGACACCAGGGTACTTAAACACTTCCTTCAGCCAGATGTCAGCAAGACTTTGCCAGGTGCTTGGACGCAGAAGCAGATCAGAGTCAAACCTACTGGCCCTGCATCCCCCAGCACAGCTGTTTGGCTAAAGTCACCACTCTGAGCCATCAGGGTGCCCTGCAGACCCAGCATGTTTTGTCCTGGGCAGCAGCTGGTGTCAGCTGGCAGATGCTCTGGGGAGTGCAGCAGCGCTCGGTGCTGAGTCAGACCCAGGGGGAATGACTCACCCAGAAACGTCAATGAAAGACAATATTTCTTCTCTCCAGGCTGCCCTTGTGCCTTGTGCTTTTCATCCTAAGGGTCCTTTACACCTTTGTAGATAGCAGATAAACAGTTTTTAACAACACGGAGTTTCAAAATGCTGTGCTTTCTTGATGTTTCTGTCGTAGCAGATGCTTTGTTTTGTGCCTGGCACAAGAGACCATGTGCCATTGCAGAAGCAGAAAGTGTAGCAGAAATCACAAAGAAGGCCAGCTGTAAACCAGCACCAGGTCTGGGAGAGTAGGCTGGCTGCTGGAACAGCAGTCAGACACAGGACAGCCTGGCTCCCACTTTTGCACAACAAATGGCCGCACACTTGTCCTCCTCCATCCTTCTCCAAATCACCCAGTGACTTGCTGATTGTTCTAGGTCTGAAGTGGGAAGAGATGGCAGGTCATTAAGTACATATAGCCATTATGTCAAAATGTCTAATAGAACGAATTGTTATTTTTCACACTTCATGCTTTCAAGAAATTGTTTCAAGAAGAAAGCACAAACACTTTTGAGAGATACAGATACTGTCCTTAATAGGTTGTTCCCTGTTCCCTTGCTGGGGAACCTTGTACCCTCTCTGTAGTCAGTGACAGGCTTATCTTTCAGGATCTTTGTTCCTGAGAGCTTGCACATACTTCCCTGTGTTTTGAAAGATGGAGCTTACATTCACCTGTGTTGATCCTCTTAATTCAAATCATCTTCCAGGCTCGTGAAGGTGATAACTTTATTTTGAACAGCCTGATTACATCACTACAGAGCATTTGTTCACCTGTGTTTTCATCTACTCAAGTGAGGGATACCATCTGCAGATGCAGTAAGAACAGGAGAGCTACATAAGAAACAGAAAAACCCAGAACTGGAGAGGATATCTGCTTAACAAACAGCACTATAAATTATGGCTTCAGTCACAAGCCTGCCAAAATTGCTGAAACACCTCAGGCCCACACCAAGGTATTTATCTGGCATCATTTCACGACCATTTTACTTGCCAGGTCTGCAGAAAGCAGCATAAGTCTGGGACTGAAGAGTGGGTGATTATGAGTTGACTCTAATTCAGGCCCTAACACCATTTATGTTAGAGACACCAAATGTCAAGGCTTATTTGAGACAATCCTAGGAACTGGAAGCACACCTTTCTGATGATACTGGGAAGTTATTTTGCCCCAAATTTTAAAGGTGGTGCAAGGAACAGGAAGTTTGCTTGCATAATTTCATCCAGAACAGAGGAAAGCACAAACCCCACTATGCCCATTAAAGCTATGGCCCTAACACATAGTCTCTGTAGCATGAGAGACCTCTAATCTTTCCATGACAGGACATGACTGGGCATTCAGGGAATATCCTCTTGGTCCTTACACTGACACAGAGTTTACTCAAGCCTGGCCAGTCAGAGGAAGGAGGAGAGAGTGAGACATACTTTTTGCATCATCTTTTCTTTAGTCTGCTCTCCTTAATTTAGATAGACTTGCAAGTGTTTGCTCACTGTGGGTCACACCTACCCACCACCACACCATTGGGATCCAAAGAGGTGTTAGTGAGTGTGTGTGTATATTATAGCATTTTTCTTAGAAAAGACACAAATAGTTGGCATTTTAATGGTATAATTAGCACCCATAAAAACTCTGCATGCTAAGAATAATTACAAGAAACAGAAATATGGAGTGGGAGCTTATAAAATGTTATCAGTTTTGTCATCTCTTTGGAGGAAAGCCTGCCAACTGGCCTGAATTCATCATTCAAGGGTATAGTAAATGCAGGAAAGTAGATTTTCAGAACAGTTTTACTCTAGCCTCCTTAGAAATCTAAACAGTTTTCTGTTGCTCTCTCTTCAAACAGCAAAGCTAAGTGTGTCACCCGAGGTAAAAATTCTCAGGTTAATTAATGAATCAGTGAATTGCACTTGGCTGCCATACCTTAGCATTACAGTACAAAGCACCAGTATTCAGTTACCAATAGAGCTGACCAGGGTATGGTATGTGTACATTTATATATAGGATCCAAGAAGTTGATAAATAGTAGTTGGCACTGGAATTTGCACAAGTTCATTAAGCTCAAAATTTTCTGCAGACATGGGATAGAATTTAGAGGAAAAGACAAAAATGTGGATTTGTATTAATTTGAGAGCTGTTGTCCACAAAGAGCACATTTTGCAAGCAAGAGTCAAAACTTAAATCCAAACTTCCTTGGATCCAAAGCAGTGTCCTCCTGCTGCTGCCACTTGGTTGCACATCATGGAGCTGCCCCATTACCTGTCAGGCAAATTGATGCCTTCGAGGCCAGAGCCAGGCAAGGCACCTGCACTGCATCTCAGCTGTGACATCTGCCAATGGCTACCAGTCTGCAGCCCTTTGCCTCATCAATGCCTGCACAAGTCAGTCAAACCTGCCAGTTTTTCTAGGTAGCCTAAAACTTGGGTACTCTACTTTCATTATTGCACCATACACATTCCCTTAGGCCCATAATCTTAATCACCCTTCTAATATTGTGCTGTTGATGTGGGATTTAGGTTTCTTTTATCACTTTTGTTCTTATCTGTGCTGTTCGGAGTGGGTAAATAGTTTTTGGATTGATCCAAGTCACTGTTCTTTTTCTTTGCAGCCTAACACCCATCTTTATTCTTCACATAGAGAGGGTTAGATGGTAGATTTGCCTGGCTTTTGCACAACAGTTAGGTAAACATAGGGAAGATAAAAGAGTTATTCAGCTGAAATGGCTTCTCCCTTCTTCCCCCAACAATGTGCATTTTTCTCAGGACTCCAAGTTTCTAACCTACAGATCAACCCCTGGCCCAGGCCTATGCTGAAAATAAGGTGTGGACTAAGGGAACATGAGCTTCTCAGGGCCCATACATCTGTTTATTCTCCCAGCTGGAGAGGTACACATCCACAGAATAAACAAAGCATGGGTCCACCCTGCTTGCCATTTGTATCTCTAAGTTAAGCAATATAGATCACCCTAAAAAGCCCACAATGAAATGGCAAAAAATTAATTAATAAGTCAGTTTCACTATGGTGGCATTGAATTCACAGTAAGGGAAGGAAGCTTCTGGGAAACACTTTATTTTGATAGGAAAAAGTCTGTGACTCCACTGAGAAGCCTAAAAGATCAGCTGCAAATTCCAGTTGAAGATATTGTAATGAAGATGAGCAAAAATACAGCAAGGTGTGAGATGATGGTAAAGCAGTAGCCTGTGTTTTTAACAGAGTGCAAGGGACATTTGTGGGAAGGGCTTATGAGCAGAGATTCAGGACATTAGAAGATGTGTTTCAAGGCACTGAAAAAAAAAGCAGTAAGGAAACAACAGTAGTTATTTTTAACTCTTCACTGTGTTTATGAGCTTTTAAGTGCTTTATAGATAGTACTTTAAAAAGGGGATTGGAAAGCTGTTTTGATTGCTGGAGTGGGAAAGTTCACCTTAATTATTATCTCATCTCCAACTAAAGCTTAGACAATGTTTCAGAGGACAGGAAATGCTCAACTTATTCTGAGATATAAAACATCTCACCAAATCACCCTAGGTGGGACCATTTCAAGTTATCACAAATTCTTGCAAAGATTTCCCAAGATTAAGAACTTGTTCAGTGAGAAGAAAGACATCATGAATTTCCCAAACTCTGATTCACAAAAGGCTGCAAAAGGCTTTGACAGTGTTCCCTAGGATGGGGTTCTTAGAAAATATATTGAGTATTGAACACAGGCCCTTCATGCAGGGCTGACCACACACTGCATGCTTACCACAATATCCTACTTTGGATAGCAAAATTATGCTTCTACACTGGAACAAACCCAGCCAGGAAATTAAGAATCTAGTTGCTACTGGTAGATGTACACCATTATTAACCTTTATCCAAAAATACCTGATCATCTATCATTATCTTAAATAATTCTGCAATTTGAAAGAAGTCCAAACATAGCTGAGGCAGTTCATTACCCACACAAAATGAAGGAACACAGTGCTCCCATGTAGTTTCCCATAATTCTGAGGTGCTCAATAACAGACTGGAATGGGAACTCGTTGGATTTCTAAAAAAATCCCAAACCTTCAGATGAGAGAGAAGAGAGTCTGAGAGGAAAAATGAAACACACAGGAAGACAATGGAAGAGAACTCTACTGAAATTCAAATATCGCAAGTGGTTTCTGACTCTTCACGTTTAATGCACAGCTCATCAAGCACAATTGTCTCATTCTTGTTGGTTCAGTTAATTTTCCTCCTTTTGACAATGTGGGCTTCTTCTACTGCAGATCCCTGCACTGTAAGATGCCCCATTGTTCCTTTGTTTTATCTTGAGAAACAAAACAAAAAAAATCTTCTTGTTTCCTTCAGGGAGCTATTTTGTCACAGATTTCAAGTCAAGCCAAAATATGCAAACTTGCTCTGATTTAATTTTGTTTGGAAAACTAACAATAAGCATTCCTACAAACATGTCAGGGAGAAATAAACTACACCTTTTCACGTGTGAGTCTGTAAGGAAAGACAGGCTCAAAATAAAATGTCCTTGGACAGTTCCAGATGTGAAGATATCCAGATTTCAAACAGTTTTTTTAAGTTGGATTCTTGGCTAAGCTCACTAGAAACACAAGGGCAAGCATCAAGGTCCAGAATAGAGGCAACATTTTTATTATTCTCTAGCCAGGAAATTATAGAATCATAGAATGATTTGGGTTGGAACGAACCTTAAAAATCATCTAGTTCCAACCTCCCTGCCACGGGCAGGAAAAGGTATTAAAGTCGACATCTTATTAATCAGGGAAAGGAAAAAAAAAAGAACCTTATATGACATGTTTCTGTTTTGTCTGCCACACAGACATTCTCTGTCTCTCCCTAAGTAACTGAGAAACCAAACCTTCCGCTCTGATGTGCCAAATCCCTATCAATGCAAAAGCGTTAAATCCACAACACCACAGCTGTGGTCAGCAGAATTAGAGCTCTTAATAATAGGAAACAGAACACGAATTGTAGTTGGCTTTTAGGCTTTCCTCAGATCCAAAGGCACAGATCCCTTACGTTCATTGCAGCAGGAATAGTATGAGTTTTTCTTTCAGAAAGATGACTTTTTTTTTTTTGCACTATTACTACATAACAGTGTTGATATTTGTCCAAGTCTTAAGCTTAAAGGCAAGTTATCTTCAGAGATATGAGCTATTAGTCCAGGAAAGATAGTGATTTAGAATTTTAAATAATTTTTTTCTCTCTCTAGCATTCCCTTTCCTTCCAACACAGTATTTGTCTGCAAAAGTGCACTTCCCAAGGGGAAATTAATATTAGCCCAACACCTTAACTGGCCAACATTAGTTAGTAGCAACACATGCATATCACTCCAGACCAGCTGGGAAACCTGTTCATACTATGTCTCTACCCAACAGATTAAAGCACAGTTTGCAAATATACATATTCCTTCCTATTACTAGAAATGTTGTGGCTCTGTAGGAAAGTAAAGATCATGGGGGTTATTAAATTTCTACCTCAAGGTACAACTGTGAAGAATGGGTAATTGGCAAACAAAAACAGAGAGGCACAAGATGTTCCATCCTAAGGGCACATTTTGCAAGAAACTAAAAAAGCTCACATCAACCTGTAACATCTAAGCCAACACAACAGATCTCCACAAACAGCTTCAAACTTGTAATTGACAGGAAATGATCAGATTTAAAAGCCTAATGTGTCTGACAAATATAACTCCCCCCCCTCAACTTCCTTGACATTTTTTGTCCTTACCACCACCATCTTTTCCAATTGGATTTAAATGAGTAATCTCAGTTTTAAAAGGTTGATTCAATATTTATGTTGGTTATTAAGGTCGAGGAGTCAAGAGATGAGAACGCTAATTTCTGCAAGCAGATTGCCTGACATTTGAACAAGATTGAAAATTCCGTCAATATGGCACATTTTTCTTCGCAAAAAGTTCATGTAATTTCTCAGGCATTAATCAGCAGAAGTCAATCCTGAATGACAAACGACAACCACCTAGATTCTCTTTGCCATTACATCCAGTCTCATTGGAATATTCATGAAAAAGGGAGTACAGATTATACAGCAGAAGGCAAATCCAACACAACCTGTACAGATATCAAATCTGATCGAGAAAACTGTATGGGAGTCTGTTTAATGAAGGGGATGAATTCGGGGGTGCAGCTAAAGGACCAGCCACATGAAGCCACCACATAGGCATAGGAGAAGGAGCAAGAGGGTTGGGGCCCAGGGAAACTGTCTGCAACAAGTTATATCCATTATTTCACTAAGGCAACAGGACATATGGAAAAGGAAAGACTATTCTAGTCCATAAACTCTGGAACACCAGAGTAAGTGTCACCACACGTCAGAGGCAGCAGTGCTCTAAGACCAACCCAAGTTTCTGTCTGTTGTGAGAACAGGACACATGAGTTGGTCAAGCAATTGGAAAGTGAGAGGACTGGATGGACTTCGGTACTCTTTTAGATTTTTGCAGATTTTTTTTTTTTTGCAGATTATTTTTTTGCAGATTTTTCAAGCTTTGCTCACCTCTCAGAATACCCACCCTCTCTTCCTTTGCTTCTTGCCTTCTTTTTTTCCCATTTCGTAATTTTCAGCCACATCAAACTAAAGCACACCGGGAATCTTTTTGGCTTGGCAGGATATGGGGAAATAGACCCCTAAGTGTATATAATTCAAATGGTTATTTAGTGAGTCTACTGACTTGTGTGGAAGCTGCAGCCAGAGGAAATAAAGGCTTTTAAGGCACTTTCCTGGTTGTTCAATAAACAGACTCATAGCACCGAGATGGTTCCTCTTTACAGGACATTAGAGTAACCTCATTGTGCTGGGAATCACAGGTAAGCCAGCCAGCTCCTCAGCTGCACTGCAAACAAGGAGCAGACTGGGAATCCGGGGGGGGAAATACATCAGAGTCATAGGTGAAAATAATCTCAGCGTGAAGCCGATTACAGACTTTAAGAGCCTTAAATTGGAAAAAAGTGAGCCTTTGAAAATGCTCCAGAGTTTAATGTATAAGTGAATGTTAAGGACTACTCCAGTCTTTTCCTTGAAGAGCATTTTTCCTTTCCAAGATCCCTCAAGAAATGTATGTGGTGTTGGAAAAACATTCAGCTAACTTGCACATGATAAAAAAAAAAAAAAGAGGAAGGAAAAATAATCCCCACAAATAACAACCCCCCATCCCCCACTTTTAAACTGCTGATTAATTACCAGAAATTATTACCTTCAGCATAGCAGCTGCACAATCTCTCTTTGCTATTTGTAAAGATCTGTGCCTATTTTCTTTTTTTGTTTGTTTGTTTTTGTTTTTTAAAATTTCAATTTCTTTTAAATTTCACACTGCCTTGCTGCCATGTCCTGCTTTTGGTGTCACATAGACCTATGGGCAGCTCAGAGAGACCTGCTGCCTTGGGGTAAAACCTCTCCATCATCCACCATCTCTCTGGTAAGAGCCTTCTCTTCATGGGCTTTCCAGACAGTTGTTTAGCAATGCATTACAGAAGACAAATACTGGTGTATAGTTCAGTTATAGGGAAGGGAAAGTTACATGCATATTTTGAGTCAAAGATCAATTATTGGTGATGTTGAACATTTTAGTATTTTCCGTTTTTTTTTTTGTTTGTATAAGAGCAGAATTTGGTTAAATTTTAACCAAAATACAATAAGCAGAATGATCACGAATGAACCTGAATATGGTTGCCTCAACTTGTCTGTGAAATCTACTAACACCTTAGAAAACGTCAAGAAAAAGACGTCAAGAAAACTTTTCCAAGCAAAAAGTTAAGAAAGGGGGAAAAAAAAAAAAAAAGAAAAAATCAGCTGTTTTCTAATAACTGAATTTAAAGTACCTATATTGATCTGCTTCATACAACCTTGTGGCGTTCCTGGGATTTGTGAGCTCCCTCTCGCGGCCGCGTTATCAATTCTGGGCTGTTTTTTGTCAGGCCAGCACTGGCTGTGGATTAATGTGACACAAAAGGGCAGTTTGTCGTTCTCCGAGGCAGGAATTGATTTTAACCTCCTCGGTAGTTCAGTGAGTCACCCGAGCTCCCGCTGAATCACCGCCACGAGCGGTGCGAGATGGATCTTTGCTGGATACGGGAGATGGGCGGGATTCGGTGCCTTGGGGAGGCAGGTGAGGGAGATGCTCCAGGGTGGGCTCCTACCTCCCCAGGGTGGTATGGCAAGGGCTACCTGGGATGCTGCTTCTCAGGACAGCCTAAGAGCAGAAAAAACGGGAGCTACCACTCCAATATGGAATTTCAAGGCTACTCCAGCAAAAATGTGCAGCACAGAACAGGTGAAGAGTGGAGGTGGCTCGGGACAACCATTGTGTTGCTGATCTTGGCAGGCAGGAGAGCCTGGGGTGGCTGATGGGGAGAGCATCACCCTGATTTCTACGGGCCAATTAATGAGTAGGAAACTCCACACCCGTCTGTAGGATGGGCTACAGGGAAGTAATGGGCCAAGAGAGTAGCAGAGAGCTTTGTAAAACAAATCTTACACATTCCTGAAACCAGAAACTCCAGAGTTTGGAGGCAAACTACCTTTTTAAAAATAAAAGGCCATATGAGTTCTGGCAATGGCTGCCTTTTAGACTGGCAGAACACTATCTACAAACTTAAAGAATCAATTTGCAGACAGTCATTAAAGGCATGACTGAGATTTCCTATCTATTTTTAACACAAGTAAAATGGAAAGACAAAAAGAAGAAAAGCTGTTGCTTTCACCCTAGATTTATTTTCCCCTCAAACCAAACACATTGTCTCAGAAGACTGATTGTCCTCTTACTATTAAAAGTTGGACTGCAGCTTCAATAACTTAACCCTAGATGGATTTGTGTGGTACACATGGCAATAACTGAGTTATAGCCATTCAAATGCTGCAAAATTGCTAATTTTGGAACCTCATTACTAAGATTTATTGCAGCCACTGTGCCACAAGAAGAAACATATAGTCCTGCAAGCATTATATAGATCCCCTATTACTATGTCTTATCACAGGAGTTCATGGAAGAAAAGTTCATTTGTTAAAAAGAATTAATTAAAATTCATTAATAGCATTTATTTTTCTTGTAGATCAATACTACCTAATAACAAGACTATTAATAACTGGCAAAGCTCTGGGCCATATGTACCATAAAAACTCACACATTTAGTTTGTGCAAAAATATGCAAATTTAATTTCATGTCATTTGTGTACGCTCAATTACCACAGTGCCATGGGCAAAAAAGATGCTAAAATGCACAAACAGCTACAACTCTTGCTGTTTTGTTTGAACAGTTTTTGGCAGTTATTTAATTGTAATGCAAAATTGCTTTCTCTAAGCTTGTTGATCTGGTCATGATGATAATAATAATAATTGTAATGATTAGACCACAGGCTTCTTAATTAAAAAAATGGTACCCCAAAAATCTCCCCCCCCATTCCTGTCTGTTACCCCCCAGCCCTCCAGCTCTCTCCAAGACTGTAAAGGGCTTCTCTCATTGCATTGTCAGACTTTGGATCCAAGGAGACAAACCCTTAATCACAAGACTTGATATCAAGATGCTGCAGTAACAGATAACTAGGGAAGTTAAATGTTTCACTTACAGAGATAAAATAACAGCAAAAATGCCTCAAAAGGCCACACAATACAAGCTGTTTTATACACCACAGTACAAGCTGCAAGTAATTACTTCACATCAGAACAGCATTTTCCTTTTTCAGAACCCTCGAAGGAAGAAGAAATTAAAAAACCCCAAACCCCACAACCCAGAAGAAAGCCCAGGCCTCTGAAAGGTGGATATCAGATGGAAGCCCTGAGAGCTAAAATACTAAGAGGCTTCTGCCTGCAGAAAGGACTTCAGCACCTCACAGCACCCATTTTCTGATGGCTGAACATTGCATTTCACCATGATTCCTCTCCCCATCCGTGTGCCTGGCACCCCATCACCTGCATGTGAGAACAACTCAGAATTATAAGATGCAGTGCCTGGGAAAGCCTTCTTCAGGCTGTCCTCCCTGAGCTGTAGCACAGGGATAGGGCTTGCCCTTTCCCAGGGGTGCCTGTGCCCTGCACAGAGGCAGCAAGGGGAGCTCAGCATCACTGCAGGCACCTCTGTAAAAAGCTTTCCACAGCTGCATTATTCTTGTCAGGGGAACATCTGCTGATGCAAACAGAAATTGAAGGTTTCTTCCTTCACTCTTCCACCTCCCCCTTCCTGTATACTGGTATTTGAGAGGGAAAACAGGTTTTAGAGATTACTCCCACCACCAGATCCTAATACAGATAATTCTTAATAGGTAAATTTTGAGCTGAAAGGTCACACAGCAGAGAAGAGTTTAATTTCAAGATAATTTTAAGGGAATAGCAGATCCAAACCAACATCTTAAAAGTACTCATTTCACCAGATTGTTTGTCTAACTCCATCCTTGCTGAGAACACAGTCTGCAGAACAGGCTTGGGGCAATGCAATGGCAGTGATAGCTAGCACTGAGCAGGGAATTATGAAGTGCAGACACAAAGTTTGGCTAAGACTTTCAAATGCTGAAAGGAGACAGTTGTAATCTAGTTTTTAGAGTTTTCAGAGTTGTGAGCTCTTTGGAATATACCCATCTTTGCACATTTTAACACTACATATGTAAATTAATTTTTTTTTCCCCCACATTGTCTCTCAGACAGAAAGAAATTAGGCAGACTAATAATGCATGTATTTTAGAGACGATGCCTTTAGGGGAAAAAGTAATACCCTATAGCTAATTTACTGAGGGAGATAAGTGATACTCATCTCCTTTACTAGCTAGTATGATATTTAAAGATGCTGCAAAATCCTAATTACTTTATTGCTGTGAAGCAGAGACAAGACTAAAACCTGTTTAATAGTTAAGCCTGTTGCTATAACAACCACACTTCAAGGACATGGATATACAAAACACATGCAACAACATCTACGTTAACAAAATGTCTCACTGCAATTGAACTCTACCTAGTTGTTTAAAGGTGAAGCTTCTTTGTTGAAAAGGAGGAAAAAAAGGTTATTTTGTTACTGTCAACGGAATTCCATCTTTAAACACCAACAGCCTCTCCACGGGAGATTTGGTATTTAACTCATCTAGTTTTGGATTCCTCCCCGAATGTTTCCCCTCCAAGGACAAGAAATGAACCTCAGTGTTCCCACTTCAGTCAAGCAGACATTTAAGCATCTGGCTGTTTCCATTAAGCTGGTGGGAATATTGCTTTGACTCTGCATTGCACCACAGTCAGAGATGTGACTTCCAGACTTTCCTCATGAAATTAAGAAAAGAGAATGAAGTGCCTAAAGAAATGCTTCACCATAATGTAACATAACAGGCAGGCAAAGAATCAGCAGATTTTTTTGTTTGCTTGCTTGTTTGTTTTGACAAATTGAGTAATCATTTGACACAACTTTTTCCCTTATTAGGCCATTATTTAGCAGCCCAGGATAGAAAAAGGCTATAGATTAATAATTTCTTTTTTTTTAAAGTAAGATAGGCTAAGTCAAGCTGAGGCCCATAGAGGTGTGTTCAGTGATGTTCAAGAACATGACATGGTTTTTGCAGCTCTGAATAAATATGAATGATTTTTACAGGCTAGAGAAGTTCAGCTCTACTTGAATATCATAATGTACAAAGCACTGTCATGCACAAAACATATTAATAGCCACTGATTAGAATGTCAACATCGTTACTTCAAAATGAAAAGTAAAGAGAATGCAAACTTTTGCATATTACTTTAAACCACTTTAAAGCCACTCTCAATGGTGGCATTACAAAGGACTGTAGCTCAACCTTGCACAGTGATTATTTCCTTAGTTTTGGGAAATTTCAGTTCACCCAGAAAACATCCCACAGCTCAAAAAACCAAAAGTGATTTGGAACTAATTTAGGAAATAATGATTTTCAGCATAATAACTGTTCATTGTGCAAGTTTCAAATACATAATAAGGGATTGATAATCCTGTTGCTGTTTGCAAAAGGATGAATACAACTTGCTCTGGGTTAAATCTGTGCTTTGCAATATTAGTCATGAAACACAGCGATGGAGAGACAAGAGGCAGTACTTGTACACCTCTGATTTACAAGGGTCTTGACTTTTCTGTACCCTGTTTCTCTGAAGGGAGCATCTCAAGCAATATAACTCCAACAATAAATGCAAATTACTTTGACTTTGGTCCGTTCCCCTCTCCTTCTTTTCAGTTTCCTGGATTGACGTAATTACATATTCTAGGAAGACACCTTCAGAAGCAAGATTAAATTCAGCACAAGTTTCACAAAGCTTTCCAGAACTGTGACTTTGTTAATAATAAACACAAAACACAGATTCCTCCACAATGATCTTTTAGCTTTCTCTTGAAAATAGCAGCTGTGGCTTTGAATTAACATTATTGTTTTCAATTGACTGAACACCTGTTAGAGAAGCAATGAGAGCACTGGAAGCAGAAGTCAACAACTGAGTTACATTGTTCAAGGTTTCTAGTTTAAACCCAGACTGCATACCAGGAGGGCAGCCTGCCAAAGTCAGACCACAGAAAGAGCTTTAGCAATAAAAATCACACAAAAAAATCTTTTTTTTTTTTTCCCTTCTTAAATGTAAACACAAACTCTGGCATTTATTAGAGCAAAACAGTAGAAGGCAACAAGAACATCATACCATTGATGATGGAACAACACAAGCTGTGAGCCTCCTGCTTAAACAAAACTAGCCACATCTCTAAGATGTGCTTTTTGGCTGGATGAATTTGCAAACACTGTCTTATCTCTGTTTTTAAATTCACTTTGCACAATCAAGCACTTTTAACAATCTGCTCATTAATTACCAAATATACTTGACTCTTCCAATTCAGAGGTCTAATGGCAGGAGAAGGAAAGGTTAAATGTATCATAAAGCACGTTACAGCAGCTGTTAAAGCCAAAGGCTGAAATCCAATCTATTTATGCAAAAGGGACTCTTAACACTAAAAATTTTCAAGAGAGTCAGGATTTCACCCACAGATCTGGCTTAATATTATGGTGAAAGCAGAAGATGCTGCTGTGATGTTTAACCACCATAAACAAACATCCCAAACCAGCAGCTCTTTGCTCAAAAATGTGTTAAGATCAGAAAAATCTAAATTTGCAAATTAATTTTCATATGAGACCAAATATAACCATATAATGCTAGTGGACAATGCTTGATTTCTATAATCTAAAGATCATGAGCACCTAAACTACACATGGAAAACAAGTTACAAAATAGCTTCTAATTACATGAAAAGGCTGACAATAAGAGAGGAAATTGCTTCATCGCTTCATTGACATTAACTGGTCACACTCATACCCCTATCCAAGCTGTGGCCATCATCCTCCACACCTCACTCTTTTCTTCTTAAGTGTGAGAAGAGGTAATCTTTTATTTAAGTGGTATAGCTGAAAAAACCCAAATTATCAGGCATATCATCTCTAGTTCAGCTATTTTGAAGCCTTAAGCATCTGGAGGCCAGTGAAGAGCTACCTTCTCATCAGAAGAGTAATTACTGTATAAAAGGAACTCAGAAATGGCCAAGGCATGCACCAGGGCACAGCAGCCTTGAAGTCCCTGCTAGACCCTGCATGAGCAGTGGCAGGCTTCCAGCTGGAGGACAAGCTTCCTCAGGGCTATTGTGACATGTTCTAGACACATTATTCTATTTTCTTCCATTTCAGAGAGCTGTATTGGTTTCCCTGGTACTCATTTTCCTATTGCTCATCTCTTTTAGCCCCTAGCACAATTTTCAAATTACAAACAGTGATAAGAACAATGTGCACAAAGCAACTGATTTTAAATGTTGTCATCTGTCTCCGCTGAAGCCTCTTGGTTATTCAGCGTAACAACTGGCAAGAAGACAGATGACATCCTTTATATATTTCAGCAAATTTGCTCTATTATCAATTATTTATGCCCACTTTTGGTTAGAGATGTGAGAGATAGCCCGATTCTCATTTTCCAAATTGAGGCTCTCAGGACTGGATTCAATTACGGCTAAATTAGGGGGTAATTATGAGGTAAGGTTAGAGATAAATGTTGCCACCCTCTGACAATCTTCACAGACTCTGGTGAGGCTGAATGTCTGCTTGTATGACGCAACACAAAAACAGGTCAACCTTGAGTTTCAGCCTAGCAACACCATGATGAGGGCTGCCTTGAGGCCACCACTGTGCACAACAGCTGTCACTTCCACACAGAATCACAAATGATCCTTTCGTTCTGCCTGTACTGTCAGCAACACCAGTAAGCATTACATGCTTAAAATGCTCCACAAAGAGCTGTTTCACAGAAGCCTTTGAGATGGTCTGAAATTTGTCCTATCTCAACGAACATTTCAGTGCCTTGACTGAAAGAGAAGTGCGCATCTAAAATATGCATCCTAAATCATCACATTCCTGTTTCTAGTGCAATGGTTGGTGAGACTATAGCTTAGGTACTTCCTGTTGTCCTTCCTGAGCAGCCTTAGTCAAGATGCTCCTGAGTGTAGAAGACTGGTCCTCATGGATGTGAAATGGCCAAAGTGTATCGTGGGCTACCACAAAAGCAAGTTCATAGAGGGCCAGGAGAACACAAAGACATGCTTTTATAGTATGTTGCCCTAGAACAGACAGCTGCACCATTTCACGTGGAAAACAAACATTTTCAGGGAAAAAATCCCACTAAACCATCAACAGGCTAAATACAAAATGCTTGCTTCCATCCAGGTATTATCCCAGAGATAGTAAAGAGCAATGTATTGAGAGCACAGCCGTGCTGCCTTCCCAGGTTTGCTGTCAGGGCAAACCTGTTGGCTGGAGGTGGGAGCTCCCCCAGCTCCAGCAGAGCCGCGCTGGCTGCACCCACCCCAAGGTCTCCGCTACAGCCACTAGAGGTCAACACGATCACACGCTTCACAGCACCCCAGCTCCAGCCCGGGCAGGAGCCGGGCATGGACAACGTCTGGAGCTGGTGGCCGGGAGGGTCCGAGGTGGATTGGGGTCGCTGCTGACCTCTGGGAGCAGTGAGGCTCCACGTGGACAGGTGTAGCATCTCCATACGACTGTGCTGCTCCACACAGCTGGAACTGCACCGCAACCATCCTGGAACAGCCCCGGTAAATGAGGGGATGCACAGTCCTGTGGAGTCGAGCAGGAAAACAGTGCGTGGTACTCATCAGCGGGTGAGGATTAACCATGCTCTTCCGAGCAGTGGCTGATGATCTGCTTAAACCCTGAAATACAAAACCAGGAAACCCGTATCTCCTTTTATACAGAACAGTGCCAAATACACTTTTTGCATATTCGTGTTCTCCATTATTTCTAGAGACAAAGATCTTAGTTCAGGCACGTTATTTATTTCCTCTGCCCTAGGGGCTTGTATAACTACCTAGCATATTGGAGTCTGAGAAATCAGTGGGTAGAAGAGGCATATACATTCAGTGGACAACAGCTCCCGAACCTTTTTTTCTGCAAAGCCTGACACAGCTGAACATTGCTACGAAATTATTTGTCTTTCCTGTCTCTGCTCAAAAATGTGCAACTTGATAACTTCTTCCCTGATTCAATATTTAGTTTTCATAACCTGTCACTAAAGTTCCCATTTTTACCAATCTAGAAACACTGAAACATTGGTAACATCTTCCTAACATTCTGTCCAACAACATTTACTTCTACACTAATATCCCTCATCTCAGTTAAACGTCACCTTTTTGTGTAGCCTTGGGCAATGTTCAGCCTCACTTTAGCTTCCTTTGTTATGGAATTTGCTTAACATTTAATTCGACTTAAATTTGCTTCATCTGTGAGAGGAATGCCCTCAGTCTACCACTGTACCAAAGTGATATGTTTTAGCAAAAGACAAACATTACTAAGTTTGCTCACACCTTTGTATTCCATCCACCTCCAGGAAAGATCAAATCTTCAACAGGTTTTTCTCAGTAAAGAAATATGGAAAGAAATATGAAAAATGGTTTTAAAGTTCTGGTAGCAGCAGAATCGAGTTATTTCTAATTTCTGAAAGCTTTCATACTAAAGGAAAAATATAATTATAAGCCTTTTTATGTTTTCTCCATATTGAGATGCAAGCATTATACATGAACTGCTACTGAAATTGTGGCTTATTGTAGAATGCAAACTGAGACCTATGGTTATACTAATAGCTTTTCAAAGTCTTTTTATAACCAAATATAAAAATTTCCTGGAGTAATTACATGTATTTATTATACATGGCAAACTGCTTTATAGCTTTAGTAACTTTGCAATTTCATAATGCTTCAAAAAATCAGAATCCATATACAATTTTTAAGTCTGGAAATGTAGGACAGTTAATTATTAGAAATTTAATAAAGAGCCTTGATATTCTCCTACCTATTTGAGATAAAAATATGAAATTATTCCACTGATTGGTAAAACATATCCTTTTAACTTTTTTTTCCTTTTACTATTTTGTAGTTTCTTCTTGTTGAAGAAAAAACTAAGAATATCAATCTTAAGCAACCACAGCAAAAGTATACATCGATTTCTAGAAAATAAGATCCAGCTGAAGGCATGCTCCAGAAATGGAGTGCTGGCAAAGAGAGTGAAAATATTGAATGCAATTCTAGCAAGAAGAGGCACGGAGCGTGTAACAGAGGAGATTGTTTTTAAGATGAGTCCAAGGTTCACATGGATTTCAGGCATGGGTTTAGCTACTATAAAGAGTTGGAAAAGTCTTCTCAGACCTCATGAATCATTCTCAGCTAATGAGAGCACAGTGTGGTTCAGCTATCAAATAAACATGCATTATCTGCTCTCAGCCCTGGCGGACGTGACTGCGGGGCCGAAACTAATCAGCAGAGCCTTCGGCTGCTTGAACACGCAGGTAGGGATTAAGTTGCACTTTGCTTTTTTTGCTGTTGTGTGCACTGATTTATTTGGTAACTGAAAGACCTCAGGGAAGACAGTGCCAAAAGCACTGCTGAGTTCTTTTAAGGTTAAATTCATTCTTTTGCCAGTAAGATTTTAGTACGTTATAAAAAGCAAACAGTGGCCTTGCAAACCTCTCCAGATTTCTCCCTACTCTGTTTTTGAGCCAATAGGTCCTGCAGGGATGAGGAACCAGAACTTCCAATTATATCACATTTGAAAAAAAAAACCCACCAAACCCCCACAATGGTTAAGTTTTTCCTTTCTCTCTCTGATTTTTTTCTCTTTCTTTCTCGCTGTCAATTTCTGTCTGAACAGATACTGAACACTTGGAGAAAGACATTTCAGAAAGTTGTGGCTGTGAAAGACAACAGTCAGTATGTCAGAATCCTAACGCAGTCCTGGTAAGCTGTAGCATTCAGAAATGGGTTGAAGAGCTTCTGCAAAGATCCTCTAAACCAGGCAAAATTCCCACTGACGCCACCAAGACTGCTCCTTAGATAAAGGCTGATATCCCACATCATTGGAAGGGAATATCATGCAGTCAGAAATATAACCTCAGTCATCATACTTCAAAATATTAATTAGATGTGTGGCTTTTGTTTGCTTATAGTTTTAGCAAAGCACCACATTTCATAGCTTCAGACAAAAAAAGAGATCTTTTGCAGAACTTCTCAGGTTCACATGTAAACTGGGAATAGGATGGGCATTTTCCTAAATCAATAAATATTTTCTAACACTTCTGTATACATATAACACAAAATAAATCAACATGCATAATCTAAACACAACTATCCTGGCCTGTAGTTGTGGGCAGACAAAATCGGTCAGCCCAGATATTTGCCTGGGAAAGCCAAACAAATGGGTATCATGTACATTCTAGTACATCAAATATTACACAGAGAAATGTTTACCTCTCTTCTCAAATGTAAATAGAACTACTGTTCCACAGATGTGTGGAACTGTAACCAAGCAACACTTGATAGCTCATTATCAAATCCTAAAAACATCTTCGGGAGACTACCTTCCACTTTTAATTTGTCTACAGAAAAATAAGTGATCCCAGAGAGCTGAGGTTGATTTGTGATAGCATTTGTGGTAGCATGTAGCATCTGTTACGTTTGTGAACTGTAGGATTTGAGTGTCTTGCATTCCATCTTCACCAAACCCTCCAGGATCCTGTCCTGGATCAGCCTTCCTGCTCAGACTGTGCTTGCAGTTTCACTGGCAGCAGCGTTAGGTCACAGCTGAGATGGGAGACTGTCCCTCTTCTCTGCATCTCTCCTTCCTCCTGTTCCTGCTTCCAGCTGCACAGCCCAGCCTCTTCCTGAGACCTCCTACGTGCCATCCTCAGCAGCTGAATTTCTCTCAGCATAGGACAAGTGAGGCTTTCTAGTCAGTTGTTTAAATCAGTTCCTACGTGGGTCTAATGAGCACCAAAGGAGCCAGAGGCAAAGCAGTGGGAGAGAGGCTAGAGTGGAGCAGATGGAGATGGGAGAGAGGGTGAGGGACAAACACCTTCACCACAGGATCTTCAGTGACCTGGGGAGCCATATCTTTTATGTCCCATGCTCTCCTATGGTCTTCTGCCCTGCTGAGCCTCCTGGCACTACCAGAACCTCCCTACCATCCTAATGGGAAACAGCATCCAGAGAGGAAGGTTTTTTCCCTGGGGTGGCAGGGCCAGGTAGGACACGGGACTGGAAGCTAGAGCATTTAGAAGCTACTTCCAGCTTTATTGTAGTATTCCCAAATACTTTGTCTATTAGGTTAGGTTTGAGCCCAAATTTTGGCGTTTGAGGGCAGAATGAAAGCAGGAGATGTCTTTATGCTGCTTCAGTCAATATGTACCTGCCTGTGAGCGTACGAGCTGATTTAGTTATGTGAAAGGCTAACAGACTTTCGCTAAAAGTAAAATTAAAACTTCTCACAGCCTCTCTTACAAACGGCTGGAAGTGGCTCAGGAGCTGCTCTGCTATGATTAATGCTTTTTATACCAACCACAGCTCTCTCACCTAGTGCTGAGCTCATCATGGCCACTTGCTGTTTCCTACATCCTTCTGAGACTGCATAGGGAGCAACCATCATCTTCCACTATGTACTTGTTTGTGTGCCTCAGGCTGGGCTCTGGCTGAGCCATCAACATGATAAAAACATTTAATAACAACATATAATTAGAACAACTTAGAAGAAAGTGAGCTAATTATTCTCAGACTGCAGTCCATTGCAAAAACCAAACAGGCTGAAAAAGGGTTACTTTGCACATGTAGTCATTCTGGGGTAGTGAAGGTGAAACGACCAGTGGTTCCATTTTTCCTTCCTACATTGGCAGCTTTCCTCCCAGCCATGTTTCAAAAAATTAAACAAGACAGACAAATGATGCCACTGCAGGTGTTTGCTTATTTGATTGATAGTACTATTGCAATGACCCCGAGGAAGCACTCACAGAAACAAATAAAGCTGCTGTTGGCAGATCTCTGTAACATGGCAAGAGTCTGCAGCAGTTGCAGTGTCTCCTGCCTGGCAGGAAGGCTTGCATTCCAAAGGATACGACTGATGCAGTGGATTAGGCAACTTGCAGGCCACTTGTTTACAAAAACAGTATCAAGGTCTCACAGTCCTGTACCTGTATCTCTGGAGTTATACAGAGATAGGTATACTATGACCTTAAAAACTGTTTGCTGTCTGTCAGACCCTGAGCATTCAGGTAAAAACAGTAGGCTACGATATTTAATGCTTCATATGCTTTCAACAGGGTGATGCACATAGTTTCAGCAGGAACATCCCTGGGTGATGAAGTAAACTTAAATGTTCACATTAAAAAATAACAAAGGGAAGCTATTCTTGGAGCCATTTGGGCCACCAGATTCTTCTTAAATGGTGCAGAAATATCAGCTTTGAATAATTAATGCCTGAAGTGGGTGATTCTCACTCAGGAAAAGGAAGCAGCCTATGCTGGTCCTCCAGTAGTCATTCCCACTAGAAGTGGAAGTCAACTTCTGTACTACCTTTCATGGGGATTACTCAGCACTTCACACAGGAACAAGACACTGCCCTCTTTGCCTCTATAGATCTGGAAAGGGAGATGTTCAAGGTCTGCCAGAGGGTCAATTGGAAAGAAGAGGGCTCAACCCTGTATATAACACAGTCCTCCCATTTTAGGGCCATAATAAGCCTCTAACTGAACCAGACATCCTGACACAGCTGATGGGGTTGTGTTCTATCCACCCTCGTGATTACCAGTTATCACATATTCAGGCAAGCAATATAAAAACATGCTTTTTCCTCAGAACACCAAAAGAGATATTGGCAAGGCCTGCCAGTCTTCCCCCTCACCTACACATGCTACTGATATATTCCTCTATGAGGTAACAGCTATTTAGGGAATTTAATTTCTGGAATAGCTTTTTACTTCAGATTATGGCAAATTGCAAGTGCTTGGTTTCCAACTGAGCCTGAAACTAGAAAGGTACTACGAAGGTAACAGCACAGCAGAGCTCTTAAGTCAAAGATCAGATTGAAATATACAACTCATTCACACAGGGAAAACAAACTGTGATAAAGCCTTAGCACTATGCAGCCACACAGCAAAGTTCTAGGATTTGAAACAAGTGTATTCTAAAATAGTTCCCACATTATAAAGACACAAAGGATGAAAAAAAAATAAATTGCACACCATCTGTGTTTCTTAATGTGGGTCCCTTCCAACTCAGAATATTCTGTGATAATCTCTCTGATATAAAATGGTTTTATAAAAAGGAGGGAGAGGGACCCTTTATATGAGCAAATAGTGACAGGACAAGGGGCAATGATTTGAAATTGAAAGAGAGCAGGTTTAGATAAGATGTTAGGAAAAAATTCTTTACTGAGATGGTGGTGAGGCACTGGAAAGGTTTCCCAGAGAAGCTGCAGATGCCCCATCCCTGGAAGTGTTCAAGGCCAGGTTGGATGGGGCTCTGAGCAACCTGATCTAGTGAGTGGCATCTCTGCCCATGGCAGGGGCTGTGGAACTAGATGATTTTTAAGATCCCTTCCAACCCAATCCACTCTGCTGTTTATGATTCTGTAGAGGTGAGCTTTATGTTTCAATGTAGGAAAAAGGAGGTAAGTTTGCTGGATACTCTCACCTGAAGGGAGATTACCTTAAGGTACCTCAAAGCTACCTCAGAAAAATTAGCAGTTTTTCCCAGCAAAGCAGGTCTCTGTAAGCCATATCAGCCCCAGCCTGCTGTCCTGACTGGTCCAGCACTTTTAGATCAAGCAGAATCTTATTCCATAGAATTTCAGATAGTTGTTGATGTGCAGCTATTTACAGGCTTTGCAGTAGCTGGGATTCTTCATGAACCGGGAAATACTGACACAGTACAAGTTTTCTATTCCAGTAGCATGAAAAGAAAAAACCTATTCAGGTCAAGGAATAAAGTACGTAGATTCAGAGATTTTATATATTCCTTATGTCTTCAAGGAGACTAAAGCTGCTTGAATCCTCAAGGCTTTGTTTTTTAAAATGTAGTCTCATGCAACTTTGGGTGCAGGTCAGGACACGAACTCCAGCTTAGCTAAGTCTATTCAACTCAAAGGATAGTTAAAATAGCAAGACACATCCTGGAAAGAACAGGGCTGGAACCAGGAAAATAACTTCTCTGATGACTAAAGCCTTCAGGCAAAACAAATGTCCTTTGTCCTTTGGAACCCAAGCAAAAAAATAAATCTTGCTCCACATTAGTGGCATATAATGAATAAATAAAATAATAATAATAATGACCCTCTCTAATTTTTTTGTATTTTTTTAACAGACTATTATTTCCAGCATATCTCTGAACAAAACAAAATAGTGTTTTTAAACAGAGGGCTGATCTCACAGTGAAACACTTTCATCTTCTCCTTTTGAAACTGATTTAGGTTCCTTTTACACAGCTGAGACTTGCTGCAGCTGTAAGAGCAAGTGTAAGAAATGAGTCATATAAAAATTTCCACACTGATCAACTTATTCGACCAGCCTAACACATTATTATTTTTAACAGGGGCAAGTGCTGGACTGTTACGATTTGCCATGTTTATGTTGATAAAACCCCTACAGCTAAGTCTAAGACTTGGAATTTCATGGTTCTTGCCAGTATCACAGTCAGCCTAAGCATGCCTGGTCCCCAGCTTAGACAGCAGCCATAAACAGCATCCTGGAGCAATCTGGAGTGTCAGGAGTCAGCCAGGGAGCAGGGGTCTTCTTGGTCTAAATACACCGTGTCAAGTTTATCTCAGTCTACATGGGAAACAACAAAGTGCTTCAGGTTCCAGACTCAGGGCTGTAACAGAGGCATCTGCTCCTGCTGTCTTTCACCCCAAAGCCCCTCCCAGCTGGGGTTGGTGACAAAGGCACACGTGTAACTGCCCGTGCCATGAGCCACTGAGCACTGCTGAGAGATGAGCACAGTGCCCTGGGTATACAACATGCTACAGTAATGCCACTTGTCCTGCCTGAGCATTCAAGGAGCAAGAGTAGGAGAAACAACATGCAGCCTAAAATCCCTGATTTACTCTCTGGTACAAACCCTTAAGTTCTGAGCCCTAGAGAAAATGCAAAGGCTGTAGCACTCTCAGCTGAAAGAAGGTGTCCCAGCAGAGCACCAGGGCATCAGAGATATTAAACTCCTGTGCAATGTGCTCTGGGATGACCCTGCTTGGGAAGGGAGGTTGGACCAGCTGACCCACTGTGGTCCCTTCCAACCTGAGCCATTCTGTGATTCTGTACCTTGCATCAGCCAGAATATACGTGCCTGTCATGCCACCCCAAAGGTTAAGCCTTCATGATTTCAAGATAACACGACAAATGCCCACTTATGGGCCCTTTGTAAGGGCTTCAGACCAAGTCATAGAGAAAATGGTGAAAGGGTGGTCAAGTCATACAGGATGGTTGTATCTGCCCATGACACAGTCAGTTAGACTAAATTAGGCTATTGTACAGTGCTGGTGCTTGACAAGAAGCAAAGAAAATTGTTCAGGCAGTCCCAAAAGGAACTCAATTAATTATTAATAGGGACTTGTTATAGCTGAGGACTTGTTATAGCTGACATGTACTGCATTAGAGGAAATCCCAGTGGTTTAGTGTGTGGGTGAGATATTCAGTTCTGGCTAAATGAGCCAATCTGGCCAATAAACTTTGGCAGCTTTGCTTAGTTGGCCATAAGCAGGGAGAAAATCAGGAGTCAGATGTCAAGAGAAAAATCAGTCTATTTGAACTACTGAACTTATGACAAAAAGTCTAGACTTTAAGTATTAGAGACAATTAAAGTTTATTAAGCCAATAAATAAAATCCAATTGTTAAAAAGAAAAAAGGGACAAGTCTTGACTACTTCTGAAAGAGTTCTAAGTGCGTATCTCCTTTTCCTTTCTTTTCTTTCTTGGGGATTTTGATAAAGGGAGTTTGGCTTACAGGGCAGAATATCTATTTTTCTCTAGCTTTTTCTCCATTGCCATGAACCTATTTTGAACCTGGCTGAAGGTAAGCATCCTTATTCACAGGCAAGAAGGTTGAATTTGGTAGGCCGATTTCTGGTATGGTAACAATTGCCAGTCACAAATACTCAGACAGCTTATTTTTACAAAAATCTCTACAGATTCAAAAATTTGCATGCACTGTAACCTGGGGAACTATTCAGGAGAAAATTTGCAGCTAGAAATCATCTTGATTTATCTCCTCTATACAGAGCTTCAATGACTCCCATGAGAAGTAGAAACTATAACTCAGGGAACAAGAAGTGAGGGACCACCACAGGTGATGAACAGTTACTTATCAATCGAAGCAGGAGTCCACAGCCACAAAGCCTTTGGGCAGAAATATGTACATATACACCCAGCAAGCAAAGGGGTAAGAGCAGGAAAAATGTGCTAAATGGAAAAGGAGTTAAAAGATACAGAGTTCATAATCGATGTCTGAACAAACTTCAACTGCTCATGAACAAAGTATCACTGCACAGGCAGGTGTTTGAAGACAGGTGACCAAATTTCCAAACACTCTACCCCACAAAAGGGCTCCAAGCTTCCTGCTCTAGACAGTGGCTCTGTCTCACAGCAGTAGTCAAGAATATAAAACAGGCCATGCCTGGAGAGAACAGATTTCTATTTTAGGATGAGGTTTTCCTTTACATGGAGAATCCTTGCAATTCAAAAGCCCTCTAAGTAATAAACATAACTGAGGGCATACTTAGCTGAAAATGGCTTACCAGGGCATTTTAATGCTGTGCACACGTTCTCCATCAGTTGCTCTTGTGAATGCTTACTCCTCTGAAGGGATAAACTTCTTACTTTTGCAAAACAACACATTCAGCTTCCGCAGTCAAACTTTAATGCAACCTGTGAACTGTACCTGCGACCAGGCACATGCAGTTTTGGCTTGGAAAAGAATGCAGGCTTGTGCTTTCTTTCATGCTGTCTTTTCCAAGTACCATCCTTTAGCCTTTCCTCAAGGCTAGGATAACTACGCATTTGCAGTTACTTAATGTTGAGATTAGCCTGGGGCAGGTGGCAGGCTTAACAGTCACCTTTGTGGTTAGATCTGTGATCCTTAAGGATTTCTTTTAATTACAAATGTAATCCCCTAGATCTGCACCTGCAAGTAGTTCAGCTTCCCAGAACCTGGAAGTCTAGAGGAAGGAGACTTCAAAAGCATGTTTCTCTGTAGACACAGTTGGAAGTGCCTCTGTGAAATAATCAGATTTTTCCTCGAATACTGAAGCTCTGTATGATTTCTGAACACCACAAATATTTGCATGCTGCCTATTGCTTCCAATTAGCTTCTAATTACACAGTGTAATGTATGGAATATAATGCAAGAGGCAAATTTGTCCATTAATATGAATGTGATGAGACCACAGAGAATGTGTCTGTATGAGCTGCTAAACTGACTTGAGAGTGATTGATTGTCTTCATTTTGGTTTTATTCCCAGTGTTCGGTGTTGCTTGGTTTGGGGTTTGGAATTTAATAAGATTTGCATCTAGAATATTAGAGCTGAAAGCTTTCATCTCATCTGGATTTCCTGGAATTAGTTTAAGAATTTTAAATAAAAAATGAGGAGGGAGAGGAAGGCAAGGAAGACCCCAAACATCCAATGTTGTACTGTTTTGAAGGATTCTGAGAAAGATGTGTGTAAGTCAAAAGTGCAGACAGATGCAGTGGCTGCTAAAAAAAAACTACCCAAGCTCATGAACTCTCCTAAGAATGAGAATGCACGAACTAAATGAAGCAGTTAATTGCAAATTTTTAAGCAGAAAGCAAGCTTTGGGAGGAATTAAATGCAAGTAACTTTCCGCTGCCATTATGTTGGTTTCCTATGGGAATTAAGGAAAGAGAACATGCAATCCAGGGGCTGAGTCAGGTGATCAAGTCTCTGTATCCTAACCAGTTATCACGTTCGGTGAGGTCACCATCCAAAGGATGTTCAGCCCTAGTCCTAGGTCAGTGCACACAGAGGGAACAGCAGAAAAGCCAGAAATCCCTGAATAATGAACGATGGAAACCTGGGAGAAACAAAGTAGAAGTATTCCTGTATGATTCTTCCCATACTGCAGGTGCTGGCTGCCAGGGCCAGCTCCCTGTCCCCATACAGCTCCATGCACACTGTTCTGCAAACTGATGGCACAGCCGATGTGCTCACCAGCAGGGAGGGTAGGGTGGAGAAGAGACTCCAGTGGAGCTGCCTGTAGGGCTGTCCCCCAGCTGGACAGCTCTCCTGCATGCCTGCCCACATGTGCCCTGTCAGAGCCCCACAGCTGCACCCAGGGCCACATCCTCTGCCAAGTTCTCCAGGAGGATCTGGTGAATTTTTGCTGGAATGGAGCTGGCTCAGTGTCCTTGCCTCACACCAGAGGCATCACTCCTCCGCAGTGCCTGCCAGGCAGAGGGCCAGGAGCTGTTTGGCAGCTCTCCAGCCTGGTCACCCCAGCAGTCCTGAGCCTGGACAAGTGCCCTGACTGCCTGGCTGACACAGGAAAGCAGGTCCCACCAGAGCCAAGGGAAGTTGAGCTCAGAAGAAGTGCTGGTGCTCATTTTGTCGGTGCCTACTTCACATGCCTCAAGCATGGGCAGGCTCCCCTTGGCTGGACACACTGCAGAGCTGGCCCAAGTCAGTATTGCCTCTGACATCTCTCCCACAGGGCTGTGGCAGTGGTTGCCTTCAGCTTCCTCTCCTTTCCCCACTGACTGGCCTCCAAACATCCTGCAGCGCCTGCTCCAGTTTCCTTCCATCCCTTCTCCCTCCAAACAAAGCATCCAGGGGGCTCAAAGGTCCCTCCAGAGTTCTCCACGCTCTTCTCTGAGAGCTTGCCAGGCCAGGAGAAGCAGCTGGGCCCTCAGTGACCGAGTGTCCCCTCAGCAAGAGGTGCCCCCCAACCCCCTTTGGGGTCACTGCAGGTGACTGAGCTCCATCCTGCACCCTACCCTGCCAAGCTGAGAGTCAGCAAGGGACAATGCCGTCTCCTGCCTGGGACAGTTTCTCTGAGTAAATGCAGAAAATAGCTCTTAAATAGTGTTTTCCATCAGAAACTGTTTTCCAGATGGCAAAGGTAAAGCAAAAAATAAAGTGACTTTATAGAAGTCACTGGAGAGGATCAGTGTGGAAATGATTCTGTGTGTCTGAACCCTTTATCTATAGATACAGCAATCAAGTACTTGGGAGATTATGAATGGTAGGTGAGAAGGTGACATTTTTCTTTTATGAAGAAAAACATATTTTTCGTTACCCATGCTGCCCTTCATAAAGTGATGCTGAGAAAGATCAATTCACTAAATTTCCCCTGCTGATTTCTCTGAAAAAAAGTTCTAATGCACAGAGATGTTTGGGGTTTTTTTCCCCTCTTACTCAGTACTACTGAGTCTATTGAAAAGACTGAAGCCTTTGTCAATACACACTGAGTTCAAACAATGATAGATTTTATTTGGAATTCAGTAGTATCATTTTTACTTGAGCTGAGGTGCATGGTTATTTATCTACCTCTTGTCAGCAGAGACCTAGTTTTATGTAGTCTAACTTTCATATTGGTTGCAGCAGTAAACATAGATTCCTCTTGTTTGAGTTTCTCTTCTGACTTATTTCTCTCCTCCAAAGCAAAGCAAATACTTTCAAGACAACACCTTCTATAACCTGTATTCTTGTAGCAGCAGGCAAGGTGAGGAAGTTTTGTTGTTTTTTTTTCTTTCACATCATTCACAGGTCGCTACTGATATACTCTGTGCAATTTATTATGTCTATAACACACCCATTGCAAGTCATACTGTGACTGCAGTCAGGTCGTGTCCCTGCAGGTCATTTACTCTCCACTACTAATATCAAAAGGTGCTTTGGGAAATCTTTCCCACAAATCCTTTTCCTTTGACTGCTGATATTACACTCATACAGATGACTGATGTGACATTCCCATCTGTGCTTCCAGTACCCTCGCTTACCCTCTCTTATCCCCAGTAGCATTATTTCTGATAGATGCTGACATGAAAAAGCAACTGTGCTCAAGAGTTAATGAATCTGAGTGCCTTGCTAGAGATGTTTTCAAAAGAGGGCAGTCATTCAGAGGAAGGAGAGAGCAATCACTCTGCAAGGGCTGAGCGCCCACTGAGGGAAGGATTCGAGACACATGGGCCCTTTTGGCAATCTCAGTCAGTCTGTGCAGCCCAGCTTACACAGCTGGCCCCGTTTATAATTATGAAAGGATTTTTTTTTTTCCTTGCTTGGTTGGCTGGTTGTTTTGCTTTCAGATCACTTAACAAACAGGAAATGAAGAGGACATCAAACAAAACGCAAACAGAGCTCCACACATTACACCACTCAGCTGGGAAACTCGGTGTGAATCTCATTGAGGGGTGGGAGTTCCAGGGACTGTACATCCTTAGCTGTGATCCCTTTCTTCTCAGCCCTTCCCTTTTATCCTGTAACTATGAAAGGACCTTTTTATTTAACCAGCACGGGGAATCCTTCATTTCAGCTGCCCAAAAGCCAGACCACTACTCAAATAAAAACACAAATGGAAAGAAAAGGGAGGAAGAGAAAGTCAGTGAGAGCATTACAGCCTTCATTGCCTCTGTGGACCAAGACAGCAGGTGATAGGAAGCAACTTTCAGCCTACTGTCACCATTGCAATTACCTGAGATTTGCAGGAGCCCAAACCAACTGCAGATTTTTCTGAAGCCCAGAACGGAGAACGCATTTAAGGATCTAGGTTCGTCTTTGGTTACTTTGGAAAGGATATTTCTCAAACAAACTCCAGAAATCCATGCAAGACACTCATGTTTCCTCTGCACCTCTCCCACACACCCAACTTTCCAACTGTGTGATTCAGGCAGACTGAAACCAGCAGAGGAAAAGACTGTACTCTCCCAGCTCCCAAACCAGCTAGAAGTGGGATGGGTCATAAACATCATGAACAATCCATTCCTAGGAGATCTCAACAGTCCCACAGGCTCATATTGCTGAGTTACATTTCAGACAGACAGCATGGAATATGCAATAATGCTAATGAAAGGAGTTGGTACAAGTCCTCCCTGTCTGTGGTACCTTCAGCAGACAGGCATCTCCCTGCCCCAAGGTACCACTGGGAGTCCTTGCTAGGAAATTGATTTCCCTTCTCCACTTCTGTTTTCCTGGTCTGAAATTGATATCAGAGCACAAGGACATATGTTAATGCAGGGAAAAGCAGAGTGCATGGAAATATATTCTTACTTTTCAGACTCTGGTTGCCACATTTTTGAGCTAGCTTTAAAGTTCAGGTTAATGCTAGCAATTAAACCAGGCCTATTACAAGTGCACCATTTTGGCAATTTAAATAAATGAATCTATACTTAACATTATTGCTTAGTCATAAGTACATATATTAATATTTTAAACATATCAAATATAATTCATCATGGCAGGAATGACTTAATATTCATCATCATCAGAGTGAAAGGTAGAGTGGAGTGTGATGCCAGACTTTAGCCTTTCCTTCCACCTGAACCTGCACTTCAGTGTGAAGGGCCAGAACTTGTGACAAGATTTCTAAATTCCTTCTGAGCAGTAAATATACTAACAGCATAGCTAATATATCTCAGAGAGATATCTGGAGCAAAATGTGAGCCCAGAGTAAATACATCACAACATAACAGCAGGCAGGCAACACAGAGTATTCTTAACCTTACCTGCACTTATTAACAACACTAGGAAACTTCAAGGGTGCTTTTGGAAGGTTTGGCACACCCCAGGCTGCAAAGCTGGTGCTTCCTTGGGCATGTTCAGCTCTCACTTCTCTAAGTATGGGCTGGCTTTACAGTCCAGCTTCTTGTGAAGGTGGCTCAGCCACCTGGGTGTGAGCAAAAGCAGATTTGCCTCACTGTGTGGGATGTATGGCCTCTGTTGCACAAGAACATCACAAAGGTTTCTCAAATGGCTTTGTTGTGCTGCTCCAGCCTCATGGCAACGTGACTGGAGCCATACCTAGGCAGAGGTGCTCCAGGCAAGTTATCAGTGTCAGAGCTTCCCTGCATTTGCGACGTCTTTGAGAGATTCTACAGCACTCAGACTACTAATGAAGGGAATTAGGACAGAACATTAATAAATCTGAGAAATAGGTCCCCAGTTAGTCTTTGTTCTAGGGCTTAATGAGGCATAATAGGTGCTACAGGAAACACTGAAGTTAGAGATGCCAGAACACAGCACTGACCTCCCCAGTAAATTAGATGTAATATTTAGTGGCTTAGAGATCTATAATCTAAGCTTAAAGATCTATATGATTATGAGTAATTTCTTACAAAGTTGTGATTCAGCACTCAAATCTGTCATCAGCATATATGATGAAAGAAATCACATTATACCACAGTGATACGATATCACAGCATTCCTTCCATGTGAAGGATATTTGCCTTTAAAGTAGCCAAACCTAAACCTTAACTCTGTTTTCTCACTGGGAGCACAGTTATAGGTTTGAATCTGATGGAGATTTTTTCATGTGAGAAACCCTCTTGAAACCAGTGGAATTACATGCAGGTAAAAAAAGGAAAATCAGTACAGAAGGATGCTGAATTTGCTGGAACACTATGGATGGAATGACTGTGGTGCACACTTTGAGAATGTCCCCACTGTTTTCCATTCACAGGTTCAATGTCAAGTGGAACAATTACAAGAATCTAAAGGAAAATAAGGCCAGCTCTCCAGTATGAGTCCTTGCTGGTTTAGGTAAACTAATTAAGTATAACTGACATTTCTTTGGCAGACAAAGCCCAAAAGTACAGAATTTCAAAGCCTTTTTGATGGTCTGGCTTATTTCACTCAACAGAACTGGTAAACTTTATTAGCAAATGCACTTTTCTTTCAGTAAAGGATGAGTCTACACATGGACTTTTTCGTTAGCATAGCTATGTTGGCAAATCTCTTAAGCAGAGACTGATCCCAACAGAACTGTAGATGAAGGCCAAAGTTCAGATTCATAAATCAGAAACCACTGGGTACCAGCTGAGACCTAGTAGCTGCCTGTATGCATGCTTTTGATTTGAAACAACAGTTTTAACATCTCTTACTGTAGCTTAAATTGGCTTGCTGTGAATTAAGTAAATGTTCACAGGCAATTTTACTACATTGTAGTGGTTAAACCAAAGTAAAGTGACCCAAGCACCTGCAGAGCAGTCAGGAAAAGGGAATATTGATCTCACCTCTTCATTTCAGACACAGAAATGAAAAAAACAACACTAGCATGTACTGGCACTCCCCTGAAGCATATGTTTAGTTTTTCATCACTCAAGTCCTAATAAATCTTCAGACCAACATGGTTTCATTTCTTCTTTTCTTGGGATTTTTAAGCCAAAGCTCTTGCAGCCTACATTTTGGTCTGATTTGTTCTGCTAAATCTCATTATAAGTCTTAAGTGACAGAGACCAAGCCTTATCCAATGTTTATATCTTACCAAGCAGACTGTAAACAATCAATAAAATCAAAGATCATCTCAATAAAGGTTTGTATACATTTTATTAAGTCATTTAAGTGTGTATGTAAGAAACTGTATGAACAGCCTCCAAGGGGACCACTGTTAAACTCCATAGCAACACTAATGACATCAGGGAAAAGAAAGAGCCTTTGAAAAAAATAGATAGCTGGAGAGGTCATGGCTTTCAGCCACACTCCATCCCTCAGCATTCAGCATAAAGCACAATCTTCATTCCCCCAGCTGGTGAACAACTGAATAGACCAGAGATAATTTAAATGAGGGGTGATGCTCTCTTCCACATTGATGACATTTTTAAACACACAATTGCTTTCCTTTGGGATCTTCATCTGTGATAACTCTGGGAGAAATCTCTAGAAGACCTAGACTGGCTGCCCTTAGAAGCAATGGTTAGGACAGTCAGTAACAATGGTCAAAGAAAACACAGTACATGATGTTGGGAACAAATTCCTATTCCATAGAATCAGTCTGTGCAAAAGGCCTTTTCATAAAACAGCACGAATTATTTCAAGAGTTAAGAGCCACAGACCCTTAACTTGAGTAGAAAAAAATCAAACAAACATCTTTATTCCTTTCCTGGCTCTTGTCAACTTCACATCTGCAGCATGAGCACCTCTTCCCCTTTTTTGTGCAAGTATCACCCCACAGCTGTGTATAAGTCCTGATTGGAGATGTGAAGAGCAATTGGGAAGATGTGGATCCATGGGTTGAAGTGGGGCCCAAACTTCCTGGCGCTCCAAGGCTGCTTGCTCTTGTGTGGACACTGAGGAAGAAGGATCTGCATAACACAGCTTTCCCTGCTCAGTGTGGGCTGCCTGTGTGCTTGGCAGGCCCTGAGGTAGCTGGTTTGCAGGGAAGCCAAGCACCCTACGTGAGCACAGCAGCACCCAGGACTGAGGTGTCATTTCTGTGGACTCGGGGGTGACAAAACACAAAGCGTTCACAGCACAGCTGCCTGGAAGGGGCAGAGCCTGCACAACAGGGGCTGTGCTCCAGTCACCTCAGGAAAGGGTAAAAATAACATAGCCACGAAAACACTCAATAGGGTTGACTAAAAAAATCCTTCAGACATTTTAAACAGTGCTTGTTATTTTTAATAACTGCATTTCAGATATTCCTGTGATTACTGTTATTATTATTCCTGTCCCTTAACAACTAGAAAGGGACATGGAAGAGAGCTAAGATATTTCCTGCTCTATTTTGTTTCCCTTTAGATAAATAAACCTGCAAACATTTCAAAAGATGCTCTGAGTTTTGTTTCCAATACACATCACCCATGTCATTTCCTCTCAGAAATATATTTGTGGGAATGCTCAACCAGTTCTCATATTGACATCTACAACAGACAACTTCTGATTTCAAATTAAAGTAGTCAATGACCAGCACCACTGCACATGACTGGACCTCACTGATGTGTGGGAAATAGTTCTTTCATTACTATAAATTCATACCCTTCTCTTCTGCAGCTGTGATACTTTTCCTACACTACTGGTGTCCCTTACAGACTTTTTTTTGCTCTGATGCAGAGTTTTGTCAGTAAAAAAAAGATTAGGCCATACTGGTAAAAGAGCTTTTCTGGTGGCTCATTTTGCCTCAGAACAAAGTAGTAGTAGTAGCACAGGAGAGTCCTTGGGACTGATTTCACCTATGTAATGGAATAAATACAACAGTAGTAGCAAACCCAAATAGCTCTTTTACCCCCTGTCATCTGGATGCAAAGATTCAACTCCAGGATGTTCTGCATAGCAACACTTCCCAAGGACTGGCCCAGGATGCACACAGATATCAACCAGACCAATCCTCAGTCCAGCAGCAAGGCTGATCCACTTGCTCACAAGAGCAAACAGCCCAAAGATCCCACAACTCAACAGAGCAGCATAACCTACTGCTGAAATTCTTACCCCTCTCTTCAATCTTGCACTCTACTAATGTCAAAGAAGCATTTATTGCCGTGAAATGTGGGCACCAGGAAAAAGAGCCAGTGTACTGGATTTGGAGTGCATAGCCTGCGGGTTGAAAGGCTATTGTTAAATTTGTAGACAGTTTTACATTTCTATAATTCCATGGCATGTCAAAGGAGGGGAGAAGTGGTCACCAGTCCATATTTTTTTAGCTATTCACAGATCTCTGACTGAAAAAAACCCAAGTTATTTTGGTATGCTACCTGCATTTCTCAAGTAGGATACCCAATTTGTTATATATTTGGATCAGTTACTTTGTAAGAGAAGGATTCCTTGGGGAATTAAAAAAAAAATAAAGGCAAAACCCTTACTCCAGATTTCAAGTTCCTGAGGGGTTTTGCTCTGTTGTGGGGTTTTTGTTTGTTTGTGGTTTTGTTTGGTTTTTTAAAGGCTTTTATAAAACCAAATCAGGAGAGGAAAGGTCTGTGGTCCTCATAGGATGTGAAGGTAACCATCAAAATGCAAGTCAAATATGCAGTAATGCTTACTCAAGCTGCCAAAAGATCTCAAAGCAATAACACATTAACTGTCCTGTTCTGCTTCTGTAATAACTATCCACACCAACTATGTCATTGCTCAACAAAGACCTGTAAGAGGAACACAGTAATTACTCCAGGGATCTGTAAAATACAGTGTTGTCAAGCTCAAATACTGAAAAATGTCCCACATAAATTCCACTTCTCCAAAAAGACAAAGGATCAGGTAAAAGAGATGAAATTAAATACCTGTGAGTATTGTTTTATGCCTTTACAATTTCAGATCTCTTGTGTACACTGAGGTCAAAGTTTCAGGCTTTTATCCACATTCAGAAATACAAGTTAAAAAAAAACTGAAGTCATCTTGTAGCCATTTGGCTTTTAAGGGCAGAGAGAAATACATCACTCTCAAGCTCACAGTTAACTTCTGAGAGCTGACAAGGTCAGCAGCCACATGTGACCAGTATCTCCTTTCTGGTGCTGAGGACAGCAGATTCTTGGGTTGTAAATCAAACTGACAGATCAGCATCGCTTCAGCATACACTAAACGGGTCCTGAAAGGTTAAATCCTACTGAAAGAAGGTGAGGATACATTGATTGCACAAGTGATCCATTTATTCATCACATTTATTCACTCACTCTGGCAAAGATTCACCCCTAGAGCCCAGTCTGCTAAAGATGAAATCATTACTGTAAGTCGTCACCTCCTCCTTCATATTGAAGGACTTCATTCCTGTTACCACATATTTATGTCACTGAAATTAATGACAAAATGTGTGCTGTGTGAATAAAGAAAAAATGCAGTCCTGATAACCAATGTAGGAAGAAATACAACCACTACAACACAAAGGAGAACTACCCCATGAGTCCATAAGAGGATGCAGAGAAGAAACCCATTCCCAATCCTACATCAATGAAAAGAAAAAAAATCAAGACTTGAAATACATATTGTACCGCTCAGCGTTTCAGCCCAAGGGAATGAATGCCAGAAGCAAATAGCAATAGCAGAAATGTCAGCAACAAGAGCTGTATTACAGCCCTGCTTTTAAGGGCAAGCTTTGATCCTATGCTGTGTGGGGAGATGAGAGGACAGGGTTGTGTTCCCATTTCTGAAGCACAACATGGTGCAAGCTTCCTTTGCACTAAGCAAGCTCTAGATTTGTGTCCAGCACAACCCCTTGCCATGCTCAGAACAAGGAACAGAACCCCATACGAGGTTCCCAACATCCTCCCCCAGTGTGCCTTTTACCTCAGAGACACTTTTGAATCCATAAACACAAGCAAAGACAAGGCAGTCCTTTTGGCTCCTCTGCAAGATTTCCTCCAAGTCAGAGTCTGGCTTAATTTCCTTCACAATAACATAATATGTTTCTGCCCCTAGTCACTATGGTGTGCAGGGAAGGGAGAGATGGAAGTGCAAGTGTTCATACAAGCATTGCTCTGAGCAATGTTCCTCACTGCTCTTCTGTGGCAATCATTAAAAAGTCCTGGCTGTGCCCTCTTGGTTGTTAATAAAGTGTGCTGTGTGGACCTATGGAGTCCTGCTCCAGGCACAACCCCTACTACAGCTCATCTTTATTGAATTCAGTTCCATTGTACTTACTTTTTGTTTGCACAAGAACTGCAGCAATTTCAAAGAACAAAACTTGTGGAGCATTTATAGCATTGTGGCTCTTTTTGCTCTCCTGAGTTATCCAAGTTCAAGCTGGACAGACTTGAGAGGCAATCTGGTTACAAATTATTGTGTTCTCCATTGGAACAACTCCCAGTGGAAAAATTTTAGCTGGGATTGAACAGTCTTTTGTATTTTTTCCTTGATTTTATGGCCAAAAAGATGAAGGAACCAAGTTCTTCTATTTTTCCACAAAAGCTTCTTACCACTGGGATTATTCTCATGATTACAACAATAGTGGCAGCATAGTAAAGAACTTTAAGGATTACAGAAAGTCATTTTAATTAACCAAGAGTGGAGAAGTCTGGAGCAGAAAGCCTGCCACCACTGGCTTCCCATCCCTGTCCTTATCGGCATTGTGCATTCCTCCGGCCAAACTTTTGCAGAATACCTTGAAGAAAAGGTGACAAGTGGCCCAACTAGTCATCCCACAAGAGCTTGTCCTGCCCACCCTCTCCCATACAGGTCTTGGAGCAACATGGAAATGTTGGCTTCGTGTCAAACCCCTCACACCAATGCCACATGCACAGCAAGAGCTGGCTTTTGCCTCAAGGACACGTTCTAACTAAAAAGGAAAATAAGGAGCATATTATCCTGCTGTTTCACAGAGAATCAAAGTTAGCACAACGTGTCATCTCAAGATGAAATGTTTGCAACCACCAGATCCATCCATCTTCTCTGGGAGCAGTCATTTTTGCCAGTCTCACTTGTGTTGGTAAAAAGGGGCAGCAAAGAGTCTTTTATCTGAAAGCACGTTTCCCTGGAGATCAAAAGTATACTCTTTAGTTTTCAAATCTTCCCTCTTTATCCTCACAGTTCCCATATACGGGAAAAAAATGGCAAAACATTAGTGAGGGTATATATAAATCACACCAACCACTGATCCTCTTATCCAGTAACCATAACACATCATACATTGAAAGTCTTTCTCACAGAGTGTAAAATAAATTACATTTTGCTTGCCAGCATACTGAACTTTATGTTGGTTATTGTAAATTACTGAAAGCACAAAGGTATAGTCTTCGTGTGCTTTTCTTCTAACACAGAATATGAACATCAAAGCCAGCAGTTATCAGAAACTGCTCTTTCTCTGCCTTGGCCTTTGACAATAGTCTGATCTTCTCCCATCCGTTACCAAGTTAAAAGAAACAGAATTAGACAAACCATTTGAAAAAAACCACTTGTTACCAAAGATAATAAATTATCTGCATTATAAATATCACCATAATCAAATAGTTTGGCATTGAAATAATTAATTATAGAATAAAAACTTAAATAGAGCTAATTAAAAAAAAGAGGTGAAGAAAATTGTATGGTCTTTATAAATGTTTTCAATATTAAAGTTTTTTAAATTTTTTTCACCTCTGCAGTTGATGGAAAGAATCATTGCTATGATCAAAATTTCATTTTTAATTGTTAAGAGATTGCCATTCCACATGTAAGAACACTAGTCAATGGGAAATCATCCTACTTTATTTCACTTTTTTTTTGCCACTCTGTTGTCAGAGTCAAGGTGAGCTTGGCTCTTACTCTAAAAAAGGGATAGCACACACTGAATCACAATTTTTGTTAAAGGATTCTAGAACAAAACTGAGCTTTTTGCATTCTTCAATGCAAAAAAACTTGAGATTTTTTTTCTTTCTTAACAAGAAGAAGGACTCAAACATCACCATCACACGTTTGTCCCAATTAAACTTGCAAATCTATTTTGATTCTGGGGTCTTCACAAAGCTGCTCACAGTTGTACCCCACCTATAGTTCTAGGATGGTCTCAGAAACGCTGCTGCTGTCTTGTACAACTTAGGCTTGAGTAAGAAAGCAAAGCAACCTGAAGTTGCTTCATTAATTAGCTTGTATGGACTGTTTTTTCATCATAATGGAACAGAGAATGCCTGCAGGTTTTGCTTTAGCATAGTTTTTCCAGAGCAGCTGTACTTGCAGGTCTCAATCTTTTCCCAACACATAAATCACGTTCAGTGCCAGCTGAGACTCTCCATCATGTTAAAACTTTACCTTCTTTCAAGCAACATATATGACTTATCAGCTCAACAACTACAACAAATAAACCAAACTTCTCATCTGTGTCACTCTGAGAACACTTAGTATCAATGCTTACAGATGCTGCTTTGAACATGCTGCAGAAATAAGAGGAATGAGGAGCCAAAAGCCACACTGACCTCTTGATGTAGAGCTGGACTGGCCCACACTGTCCCTGTGTGCTCAGTAGAGAGAGCAGATAGGAAATTCACTCAAATGTGAATAGAATGTCTCCTCTTCTTGTCAAGAGGGCATTTTAATTATGTTTCTCAGTTTTAAAATGCACCAAAATGACTTTGCTTTATAAATGCTGTAAAGCCTGCAGCACACATTTGTATTACAGTTGGGTGCTTTTATTGCATATTGTATTTTTAATTGTTCCTTACAAGACCAGGCATTTTTCCACTGAGAAATCTAATACATTATTATTATTATTTCTGATTCCACAATTATTCGCATCACTGCGGTGCATGTCAGCCACATGACTTGTGTGTATCTTTCTTTTTCCTCCTCTCTCAAAGGATTCTGTTGTTTGGATTATGCAATCATTTTGTTAACACCAGGACAGATGGCCACAATGAAAACACACAGGGTACTCTCTCTGATAGACACTTGCCAATATCAACAGGAAAGAACAGAATTAAATTCATGAACTTCAGAGACAAAGCAGAAGCTTGTTCTTGAGCAGTGAACGGCATAGTGCTTTCATGTACACAGCAATAGCCAGTTACAGTCTATAGATATGCAGATTGCAGGACCAGAATAATGTAAAATAGGGTCTGAAATAACACTTAGAGGTCATATCACAGAGGGCTGAAAATGCCCTGGTGGTCACAAATGGCACAAGGTCAGATATGGAGATGATGCAGGGTAAGAATCCAGTGCTTTACTATTCCAGCCTCCCAAAAGGTTTCCTAAACCACCATCTCTCACTCTGCCCACTATTTATTCACCTCATTTTTCACCAGCCTTCTACAGCTTGGAAAACTCTACCTCCTTACTGCCACCTCTTAACCAGGACAAACCAAGCACATAGTGATTTAGCCTCCTGCTCCCTCAACAACACACTGTCAATACTATTCCATGACTTTGGCACTGAGCCCATAACTCATGGGGAAGCTCTGGGACACACAGCATGCCTGTCTCACAACACAATGTGAGCAGGGGAAGATGGTTTCCTGCCCAGTACAGAGATAATGCAGATTTCAGCTTGAAAACTTGCAGATTAGGCTGCTAAACTCACCAGACCCAAGTTGCCGAAAGGAAGTCTAACACATCTGGAAAATTTCCATCCTCCTGATGCTGCCAGTTCCCATGACGTTGCTTCTTGCTCTCAACCATGAGGCAGGCTCTTAGATGTCACTCAGTAACACCAGGAAATCCATCCCCATCTCCACAGAAAGAGCTTGTGTCACAACAGGCCACTCAAGAGAACCACCCCCTACACCAATGACAAATGAATTTTTTTTAAAGACTGAAAAAAAAAAAAAAATTTAAAATTTCTGTCTGACACTTCTGTTACCAGAAAAATTATGATTTTAAATGGCATGTTGCTGAACAAGCTGTATTTATTCAAGAACAAGCCTACACAGCAGTGTATAGTCCCTATATTTGTGGTTAATGCTTAGTTTTGTACCATATAGTACTTAATAGAAATGCCAGAGATTAGTGTGACCTTGTGTTAACTCCCTACATCTGTGACTAATAAGTCTTGTGCCAGCTAATGGTTCCTTATTTACTTATATTAGTGAGTAATATGTAGTAATAGCTGTCTTAGTTTTAAGAACAAAGATAGAGTGCCAAAGTAAAGAATGCTTAGAGAGGTGCATCGTGACTTGATCACATATTTGAGATACTCTCAAGGAAAAAAGATTCATTAGAAGATCTGGGACCATAAAAGAGAATTTTGGGGAATGGGATCCCAAATGATCACCAAAGACCTTTAAAACATCCCTACTCATGTCCAAATAAGTTCATTGAGATAATTAGCATATACAAATGTATTCATGAAAACTAATTAATATGTAATAGAAATATGATGAATAAGTATTAGTTTAAAGAATATAACCTGATCTGTCAGGTTGCTGCTCATGCATGCTTTGAGGAGTAATCCCCACCATTATTACCATCCAGAGCTGGTAATAATGTGATGTTGGCTTTCTAACTTAGCAAATTGGTTGCAGAGTTTATTTCTTGATTTGGGTGACAAGGGCATTGCTGATATGAGAAAACTGGACACGTGATGAAATAAAAAGACAACAATTGCCTTTTTAAACATCTGGTTTCTGGCACCTGGTAAAATTTTGTCAGAGCTTGGTAAATCCAGAAATCTCAAAATAATAACTGGAGAAAAGAGAGTTGCTCTTCATTGCTAGAGAACCCTGCATTTCTTCAAACCAAGTGACAAAGACCAGATCCTGCTCAGGCCAATATTCCTTGTCTTTAGAACCAAAATGCAGACACACACACTGAGCAGACACTCTACCAAAGCTTACATCTATATATTATGTGAGCCTAAACCTCAAGATGAAACATGCTACTCCCAAAACCTCAGAAATCTCAATATGGATTTCTCTTGTGTTAAGCCTAGTGCTCACACACCCTTCCAAGCACACTATGATATAGTATTTACTATATCACTCCTCTCAAGCAGAAATGGGTGACACAGATTTGGGCCTAACAGAAGTAAAACAATATTGTATAGATTTTCTGCGATCAGTCATTCAGGGAACTGTCTTGGGACTCAAATACAGGTCTTTAAAGTTTTCTTATACTCTTCAGCAGTTAAAGCAAAAAGCATTGATACGGAAGACTCATCCTTGATTTCTGTATGAACTGGATCAGAATGAATTTACATTTTTCTGTAACCACATTTCAAGAAATAAATAGCATTTCAAGCTGTAAATAGGGCAAAGCAAGTTTGGTGTACTAGTGAAAGGGTAAGATTCAAAACTCGTTTGCAAACATGACTGTACTGTCCCACATAAAAATTCAATACCTAGAATAAAAATTGTTGTTTGTCTCAATCTAAGGTAAGAGTACTTTGTACTTTAGGTACTTTTTACTCCTTTAAGTAAGGAGTACTTCTGTGTTCATTGGAGTGGATCATATTAACTAATGTCAGCTTTTCATGAACCTGACCTTCTACTGGAGAAATTTAACCACTGGCTTCTGCTATCCAGAAGTAGGCTAGATTTTGAAGAATGAATATTTGACAAACTCAGAGACCAACCTCTGGTAAGATACATGCAAACATCAGGGTTGAACAAAACCTTTTTTCCAGAAAAATGGGAACACCACAGCCTGTATTCATCTCAGCAGACATCTTTCAGTCCAGGACTATAGCTAATGCTGTGGTAAACAGATACAAAGAATTATGAAGTCCTGAATTCTTATAGCATGTTCCCAGAAGAGCTCAGGCAACTTCCCAATAGGATCAAAAGTACTTGTGCAGTGGTGATTTATTGCTGTCCAGGAAGACTTTTTTCCTATCTTGACATTTTAAAACAGATTTTTTATTATATTCATTCCCATGCCGACCCAAAGAAAATGTCACAAACTAAAACAAACTAGAATCTTTAGAAAAATTGTTTCTGGCTCCACATTTCAGTCCTTGTATTCCATAATTCACTTATTCCAGCTGTCATTCCATTGTTTAGTTCATTTTTCATTAAAAATGGTTTTGATGAATGCACATTTTGTAATGAAAAAAGTTGCAAAAGAGAACACAGAGGTATTTTTATTCATATTAGTACTAAAGAACGTTGAATAAAAAAGAAGGATGACATGTCAGCTGAGTTTATTTTCTCCATCTGATTTAAAATCCTTGTTTTACATTAGAGTTGTTTAGTGGAAGCACTTGAAAAACTAAGACAATGGATATGACTATGAGTGATAACTTCCCTAAATGGACCACTTCATCACAGCTGTTGAGCACTGACAGAATCCCACTCATTTCATTTACACAAGCAACTCCAAAGATTTCAATCATACGTATGAACACAGCCACACACCTACGACACCACTGCTGGCAGTAGAAGTTCAATTTCCTACAGATGACACAGTGTTTCTCCTCTAAATCTATCAAGTGAAGATTCCCATAAAGGTACGTGCTGGAACTGGGTCTCGTTTCCCTGCAGCAAGTTATAAGTGGGGCAAAATGAAGATGTATTTCCCACATAAATTAAAATTGTTCTTATGATTGCAATATTTGTGTACCCAAGAGAAGAAGAGTGCTTGAGGTGGGTAGATAAACAAATATTCTAATCACATCCTTTTGAAAGCTGCAATTTGATTTCAACATCAGTTATGTTTTTTTCTTTTTAATTTCTTCTCTTGGCTCAGTGGGAACTATAAAAAAACCAACAAAAACATGTCCTTGTAACTTACTGCTTTTCGATCTGTGATGATTTACTTGCATGTTTATTTTCCTTGTTATAATGATTGGTTTAATATATTTTTCTTTTTTCTGTTACTGTTTTCACAGTGCATTTCAGGGAACGGCGTTCACTTGATTTCTGGCTGATGAGTGATTAACCCAGGGGGAGTTAATCTGCAAACCTTACAAGCCAACTGAGTTACACTCACTCATGCTTCTACTTCCACTGGCTGTGTTTTTACCACACTTCCAATGTGTGTTCCAGTCATATCTGGGAACACCAGTGGTGAGGAGGATGGTTTCAGACCCACATGGCTCTGTGAACTGGCCAGAGTGTACAGCTGGTTTGGACACACTGAGCCTGGATACAGCCCCATGTCCTTGGTAGGAATCTGCTACTGTCTCATCTTCATCTGGCCAGTGAAGGACAGACAAGTTGGCTTTCCAGAAGATACAAAATCCATATCTAAGCCTGGATTGCAGGAAAGGTGAGAGGGCTGACTGTGGCTATAGCATGCAGCATGCAGTCAAGAAGCATCATCAGGCAGCTGGGTTGTGAAAAGGCCTCAAGGTTGCTGCAAGACCATCTGCTTTCTGGCTTGCCAAAGTAGCTTAGGCATTTTTATTGTCTCTAGGGGAACTAAATGCAAGGGAATTTAGGAAAAAAAAATGCTTCAGGAAAGTTTAGGAAAAGCAGTGTCAAAGTGCATCTATTCTGTACACTGCAGTTACTTGAGGGAAGTGCTTAGGGGTTAATTTGGGAACGTTAAAGTCATTCAAACAGCATCTCTGGATTTAGCTTCCTATGTAATGTAGCTACTTTAAATATCATTCATTTTGCATGGACACAATGTCACTTCCCAAAGTGACACGTTAACAGAGCTTTTAGTGGCAGCAGAGGAAACCTCTGTAGTCCTTTAACTAGCATGAGCATATTCATTTATTGGATTTATGGCCTAACCATGCAATTACTTTGTGCTTTACAGAAAGCCATTACATTTTATCATCTACACAACACACAAGGATCTGATGCTTTCCTAATATTTCCTTCTATCAGTCAATGATAGAAAAAAAGAACTTGAGTGGAGGACCTGAATGGAGCCAGGTTCTGGATCTGAACTGGAGAGAAAGCAGCAAAGAGAGAGAAGTAAAGGAACAGCAGGAAATGGGGTGACTGTGTGACACTACAGGTTGTATTTCTCCAGTTTGTTTGATCACAGGTGCCTGCCTATCTGGTCAGTGACTCCACACCTGAGAGCAGAGGAGAGCCCAAGGTGACTAAATCCTCGTGTTTTATGAAGCTGTGTAGCTGATGAGAGCTGTAAAGCCACATTAGTGCTCTGAGAGAAATACAGCCATCTCTTGGGCTTCAAAGGATGTACACACCTGATACCACCCTGCTCTAAGTCTCTCAGGAAAAGCTTCAATTTAGTCCTTGAGTAGGGACTACGTGTTTTCAGAAGAAAACTTAAAGAGCATTCAAACTGCTACAGAGACTGAGAGTAACATCAAGCAGAAGAGTAAAATTTACAACGTTTGAAAGTGAACAAAACCTGAAAAGGTGACCATGGGCAACATGGGAATGCCAATAACAAGCAGCAGACCAAGAACAGCAAGACCAAGACTACAGAAATGAACCAAGATAAAGGCACTCAAATCATCACAGGCAAATGCACAGTAAGCAGTAAGCAAGTAATGCTAGGGTGACAGATCACTCTGCATATTTATATTTGTATTCACTCTGTGTTCACAGAGCTCTTTGAAATGCAGGAGTAAACTTCTGAGAGGCTTAAAGGATTTAGCCATCAAGCTAAAACAAACAAAACACTCTTGTCTGAGGAGGAGCAGTGGATAAGCCTAGTTATCAGAAATGCTTAAACTAGTTTTTACAGAAAAAAAAAAATCTCAACTTCTCTCCCCCAAAACAATAAACCAAACAACAGCAACACCCTCACCAACCCAAACCTCCATATCTTTTTAGTTGTTATTTTTGTGTATGTCAGTACTGCTGCCACTCTACTTGTTCTGTGGGCCTTGGCATCCTAAAAGGACAAAAGAGACTGTTGAAAGATGAAAACACAAGCATCGGGGAGGAAAAATTCAGAAGGGTATTTCTGGTCATTCGAGCTGTCCCTTCCACTCCAGTCACTTTCTTTGTGCTCTTGCTCCTGAGAATTTTTTAGCTGCAGCTTTGAAACACATAGGAGTGCTCAACATCAAACAACCAGACCACATGGACATATCCCAGATATTACCACATCATTATATTACATATATTCAAAGAAGTTTATTGCCCCTCCTCACTTCCACCGTTATCTCTGCCCTCCATGCTTCCAAAAAAGGGCTGATGGAAAAGATTAGCAGTGCTGAAAATATTCCTCATCCAGAAAAGATAGAGAGCTTGAATTCAGACAATCTCTACTTGACATTTTTGCTTGTTGTGAGCTGCAAGTATCTGAAATTTTAGATGGCAAAAAAAGGTAAGAGAGATTTGGAAATTAATCAATACAATGAACTTTTACCATAAGGAAATTGAATAAGGGTGAAAAAGAGGATCTATGTAAGCAGAACCAAGGCAATCATCATGTCTTTCCTTTAATTTTGTGAACAGATTTTTTCAGCATTGGCCATCTACAATACTGTCCAGTCTCTGCCAGATAGAAACGCACTATTTGAAACACACTAAGATTTGGAGACAGTGTCTCTGCAAAGTTAAAGGACACACAGACTGAAATCTGGATTCAAGCCTGTTTAACAGTGGCGAAATTATTTACTAAGAAATTTCCATTCTTTCCTAACACCTCACGTGAGCATTGCTTCAGCTGCTCACCCTGTGCTCTGAACTGCACTTATGTGCAGTCAGCCTTCCAGACCTTGTGCAGCTGCTCTGCTTTCTTATCACACTTGAAAGCTCCAGTTGTTAAAAGACCTTTGACATCTTTCATACATCCCTTTTTTGAGGGAGTGGAAGGAAAGTTTATTTTTAAGACATGTACTTATCTACTCTCCTCTGTCCCAGAGGTCATCTAATAATTCCATTTCAACACAATGCATTTTGCATGTTGGCATTATCTGATGTTTTTCCCATGTATTTTAAAGACCTGTTTTCTCTGGTTACAGAAGATTGGGAAATGTCACACGAGTGACTGAAGGAAGCAAGCAGTGCACAAAGTCAAGGGAGAGTGACATTCAGATGGGTCATGTACTATCTCCCTTTTAAGTTAGGCACCAAAAACACACACTCTTGGCAATTGTTTACTAATCTCATCTCCCTTAAGATCTGTTTCAAAAGCCCTAATAATAAAGAAATACAGTAGGTTCACATTTGCCCAAGTGGAGCATAAGACTATATGGTGTAATTTTCTCCTAATAGAAACTTTGGAAATTAATGTTACAGCCCAACAAAATGGTTTTGACAAAAAAATCATTAAATAAAATGTTATTTAATGACACTTTGAGTCTAGTTAGGGTAGATGTGTGGGATCCCAAGTGAAGTCACAAAGATCCCAAATTAAAAAAAAAAGTCTGACCTTGGAGATTTGAAAATGGATGTTTCAAAAGCTCTACTTCAGAAAGTAAAAGGTTTGATCTCATTCCAGTGGTGAATTTGAGAATCTTAGAGGCTGTTGCAAGACAGAATTTCTTGTTCTTCAGCCAGCTTTTGTTAGTATAGCCATAATAACCATAATCAGAGATTGATGTAGTCTTTTATCCCCACAGAACTTAAAGCACTTTGCAAGTGACTGTGATCACAAAAAGCACATAGGAAACAATCACATTCATACTCCTCACTAAGCAGAAGAGGTTAGTGTGCACTGAAGCATGACAGCTGTTGAAGAAAGCACAGAGTTGGGGTTTAAGAAAAAGTGTGAGGAAAATACAGCAACCAATTGAAGAGCAAAAGGGATTTAAGTAGGCAACTTATAATTATTATAACTGAATTTAGCTACAACATGAAAGCAAACAAGCAAGCACTTGACTGAGAGGATGTATAAAACATATGCATCATCTGCTGTCTCAAGAAAGACTCCTTGCAGCTGCACTTACCCCTGAAAGCCCAGTTTTAGTCTTTAAGCTAAGGATCATGTGCCTGGTTTCACCTGATGCAGCAAAACCTAAGTCAGACAGATTTGTGCAATATATAAGTGACTGGAGAAGTTACAACTTCATCTCAAACAGCTTCTCCAATATCACCAAACCAGAAGTGGAATGCAATCACAGATCATTTATATGTTACTGGATTTTTTTAGAAAAAAATATCATAAATACTGATCTGTGCAGTTATTTACACAAAATGTGAGGCATAGTTATCACATCTGTAAAGTGGAACAGCAGAGAAGATGATGCCAGCTGATGTGATTCCAAATAGGCCAAAAAGGCATTTCTCATTCACAGAGTTTTGAAGGCTGCACATGCCAATCTCGTATCATTTGGGGCTTAAATTCATTAAATCCTCCTAGGAGAGTATTATGCTTTAAAGATCACTGTGTCAAAGAGCAAGGCACAGTGCTCTGACAAGGATGAAATTTCCAAGAACTTCCTGAGACAAGCTTCAGCAGAAAATACAGCTGCTGAAGTAGAGCTTCTGCTGAGAGAAAATCAACTACCTCTGTTAAAAGCAAAGACAAGAAACTTGTGAACTGCTGCATAGGAGAAATACAGTGCTTACCAAAGTGGCAAAGTGTTGCAAAGATTGACAGGAGCTTTGCCATTGTCGTGGTTGTAGGATGTCATTATCATGGCAGTGAATGTTTGTGCACTAAAGGAAAAAGGGACAAAAATAATAGTATAAAAGATGACTCAATCAGTGAATTAGATGCTGTATCTTCTGAATCTCCTTGAATTTATCAGAAATAATGTTTTGGTTCAGTTTGGGTTTGTTTTTTATTTAACGGTTGGTAACTAGAATCCTTTCACATCAGGTTTACTTGCAATTTTGAAGTCACTTGTAAGCTAACAAATAAAAGCTACTAAAAAAAGCCTAATAACATTAACATTTTAGCCTTTTTTTGTTACTATACCAGAATAAAGGAGACAAACTAGTTAGATTGGACAACCTCCTCAGTATCCTCAACTAAAGAGGAATTTTTAAGAGATTTAAAAGCTTCTTAAATACAGAGACACAAAGCTACTCTTGTTCCCTAACTGAGGCTGTAAGGTGTATCTTGGTAGGAATTAAGGTCTGCTGCAGCCCCTGACACACACAGTCTGGGTACAATGGCCAGTCAGTCTGTCATGGGTTCCTTACAGCCCACTTTGCTCAAACCTAACCAGCAAAGTGTGCTTGGACTCACTCTAAACCCCATGTTAGAAGTCATCACACATCTGAAATGGAGCAAAAAAGAAAGAGTTTCAGCAAAGCTGAGTACTGATAGCACTGGTAATCTCTGAACCCAACCAGCTTCCAGAGAAGGGTTCCCAGGCAAGAAGGGAGCATCAGCAAATGGGCTTAAATGTACTTGATGCAAGTCAAACGAAAGGGGAAATGGAAAGAAGGCCCTGAGAAAAATTAAAAACACTATTTCTTTTTTCAGCAAAAGGCATCTCAGAGAAAGGAGCACAAGCATGTGTCTATTCATAAAAGAGCACTGTATTCTCCTGCACTGTGTTCTCATAGGAGGTTGGGAAGTTCCCAACAGCAACTGTGGAGGCTGCCTAGTGTTTCTCATTAGGCTCTTAAGAAGTCTTTACTAGAAATCTCCCAGGAAAAACTAATAAGGCTGGTTTTGGGTAGACAGAGAAATTAAGTTCTAAATGGATGCTAAATGGTGTGGAACCAGGCCTCCTTGACTGCAGTGAAGTTCTACTCATCATACACCCTGTAACCTACACCAAACTCTTTCCATACATCTTGGCAAAGATCAGCTTTGTCTGATCAAAAGAAGGCTTTGTATCACTAAGGAGCTGAAGACTGCTGGACTCCTAAGCCAGCTTCTTGGTGTTGGAGATGGACTTAATGCTGCCCAATTTAAGGCTGGAGTTAGTACTGATAATAATTTTCTCTTGCTTTGTCTTTTAATTTACAGTATCTTGTCTGCTCACACCTGGGAAAAAGTCTCTCCTCTTTGTCCTTTCTGTCATTCATGTTTTATTGCTTTTACACACATTTATCCACAAGAAGAGTGGGATTTCTCTGTTAGACAAGAAAGTGGTGTGTCTCCAGCTGGGTCCACAGGCCAGCTCAAAACCCTGTTTCATTGGCCTTCCATGGACACATAGTAATACCAGTAAGCACCCAGAATCCAGTGGCACATGGACTTGAGGCTTTACGGTTCTAGCATCTTGAATTCTAAACCTGACAAAGCTAAGAAAGCACTTTAAAAAGAGTTTGTTCAAGTTCCATTAATTCTTCAGCTTATATAAGTTAATTTCTACTGTATATTTTGCCCACAGAAAAACCTATAATCCAGGCACTGCTAAAGTTCCATCCAAAATACTTCTAAGGGTGATTTGTTATTCTTTTTCAACCAATAGGTATTAGATAAAGCTATATAGTAAGTCTTGAGAGCAGAAGAATGAGCATCAAAACAAATCCAATTCCTTTCTCTCAGCTATAGACAACTTAAACTAAATTTCAAATCCCTTCTGAGTCTGATGGAAATCTGATCTTCCAGTGCAAAAAGAAAATAAAACAAAAGCACCACTATTAAAGAAAGTCCTGTCATATCTAGTGATTTCTGAGGAGAAGCTGTGTTGTGATTAAACTTTCCTTTTAAGAATATGAAAGAGGAAAGCACTACCAAACTCCAGACACTCCTCCAGGGGCTTGGAAGAGATTAGAGTCCTCAAATGACACTGTGAAGCTAAAGGGCAGAAGCAGAGGAAGAAAAATGGATGTACAAGACAAATTAACAGTACAGATACCAAGATACAGAAGTAGCTCAGATGGCACAAAACTTTTGGAAGATGACAGCAACTCTGAATTGCCTGGCAGAAAAATAAAAGAGACATAGGAAAACGGCATAAAGTTAACCAGCAAGCAAAGGTGAGAGATGAGAAATCCAATTTACAGATTATGTGCTTGTTATGTTACCCTCACCAGCTAAAGCAAGTCCTGATAAAAAATTCCAGGCATCCAAGGGATGCCTCAGAATCTTTTAACAGAGAAGCAGGGACTGGATGTCTACCAGTATTTGCTTCTTAGCGTGAGCATTGGGGGTTTTGGTTTCTCCACCCTTTCCCCATGTTTTCCTTGTCTTCAAAATAGGAACGAATTTCTGAAGGTCAATCAAAAGTTTCACATATTTAGAATACAGACCCCTCCCTTTAGTACTTTCAATTACACATGCACCCCTTGGCTGCTGAGGGCTGGTTCTAGTGCTCTGCCTCCCTTGTGGCACACACTCCCAGCTCCTGTTGGTGCACTCCAGGTCCCTCAGGTGGGAGCCATTCTGGCAATCCAATAAAGGCAATCAGCCTTGAGACAAAGTGGGACATGAATGCCTTCACCTACAATTCATACACAGGTTGCCACAGTGCTATTTCTGATTTTACAGTTATTTGTTTTCAGATTAGTTTTTCCTGTTGCACTAGTTAATGCGGGGTGAGGGCGACTGTGGGTTTTACTTCCTTTGAGATTTTGCTCTTCTATCAAAAAAAAAAAAAAAAGGCAGTAAAAAGTAGTAACATCCCTCCTCCCCAATCTAATTCTGATTTTAAGACTGCCTTCAAACTTTTTTTACATGGGTTGTATGATGCAGCATTAAACTTCATTTGGACACGATCCCTACCCTTGCAACAATAAAGAACTGTGCACTAAACCCTTTGTGTTCTTCCCTGTGGATCATTCAGTTTTCTTTCTGTTTTCCAATGTACCAGCACACTGTGATTAGTACACAGCAATCTGCCTTCTTGCCAGTAGCTGAATGAATTATAATCACCCTTGACAAATAAAGCAGCCTAACTTCAGGGGCATAAACACAAACTTGCAGTGAAGTAATTTACTTGCTTGTCACACAAGATTCAACAATAAATAGAATACATGGAAACGACAATGATTCTTTAAAAGCTTAAAAAGGATTTGGGCTGAGTTGGAAACAACAGTGATTCTCATGTGAAGATCTTATTTATTTTGCAAAGTGTCCTTATTTTGACTTGCTATAACCCAAGAATTTTTCATTATGATTTTTTTAAACTAGAAACAATAAAGTGATAGTTTTTTTACAGTGGTGTAGAAGATTTAGATGACTGTTCTATATCTGCACACTCTTTGGCTGGATAAGTAGTTTTCCATCTCTGTAGGATTTTTTTTTTCCTTGCTTATAAAAAGACCTCTCCCCAGCTGAAACAGGGCAGATATAATACGTTTTCTGCAAGGCTAAATATTTAATTTTTTTAAGAGTTGCTTGTTTTGATAAGAATATATCAGAATTAGGAACCTATCATCAGACTGTTTTTTTATTTCTAGAGCTAAAAGTACTGAAAAAAGTATATGTATATGCAAGGCTTCTTTATCATTTTTCCATGGTAACTAGATTTAGAACAGATTAAAGTCTTAATCCTAAAATGAGGTAATTTGGAGAGTCCAGGTGAATCATAACTGAGGCAATTTGGAGAGTCCAGGTGAATCATAACTGATCTTTAGCTTGAAGGTTCGGGTGAGTCATTACTTTATACAAATTCCCTGAATACTGAGCTCCCCAAGATCTGTATCTGGATTATTTATCAATAACAGCAGAAGCACAGGAGAAAAATCACACACTTTTGTGTGAGCTAAAGAAAAAAAATAAGGTTCCTGCCAAAACCACCCCCAGGGCAATACAGAATGGCTGGCAGTTCTTTAAACATTATTGGATGTAATTTGAGTTCAGATGGAAGCAGGAGAAGGGGGAAAAAATCAAAATATTAAATACAAGCACTTTTCTTTACAGACTTATTCCATCTTCTGTATGTATATGGGTTTTTCCCTGCCAGCCTTTTATTACCATCCCGTTCCTCATGTTGTCTGGTTGGAATGACATTCAAAAGGCTTTGAATCAAATACTGTATAGGAGCCTAAGTTATTAAACCTTCTGTATTCTTGCTACTTACACTATGAATGAGCATCATGTGTCTGCTAAAATGAATAAAAATGTTTTTTCTTTGCGCACAGTAAGTTCTTTAGACAACCAAACATGTCAGTGATTCAGAGACAGGGCTTGGCTTGCCTAAACAATGACAAGCCCTGAATTTCACGTCACTGCTACACTTTAGCTGATATAGGCTGTAGTATTGTGTCAGATCTGCAGCTTGTTCATCTGAATCCCATGAAGTTAAACCAATTTATAAGCTCACAAATCTTGGCCCATGTTATTTTTTCCTTCGTGTTAATACTAGAGTATAGAAACATGAGATGCTTAACTTCCAGAGACGTAATTCTGAATTATATCCTTTTCTGATTAATATTATGTAGCAAGGGACTGGTCTTTCATTGCAACATTAACCACAATACCACACAAAAAGGATGTACAATGCTTACAGATGGTGCTTGCTGGTGCTGTAACCTGACGTGGCACTGAGGAGATGCAATACTTTTTGACCACCTTGTGTTAATAAATAAGTTAACCAAAAACTGCTAAAGAAAAATGCATACCTGGCCTAGCAAAAGAGAGAAGAAGGAGCACCGTGGTCTGAGCAGTTATAAGAAATCTAAATACAACAAGTAGAAAAGATCTGCCCTCTGGCTATGTTTGTTACAGGATGACAGATTCCCACCGAATGCCTCAGTCAGAAGCCTGACTGTCCTCAGTCCATGGGGAGAAAGGCAACTGTGCAGGGTGATGCAGATTGTCACACTCTGGAGACACTTGCTCTCTCAATTAACTGTGTCTGGGACCTAGAAACCTATGCTCCAAATTTCAGAACCTCCTTTAAGCCAACTGGGGGAGTTCTCCTTCCTCATATGCACTGAAATGAGCTTGTTCAGAGCCAGCTCAGAGGCAGCTTCACTGCAGCTCTGTTGGTGCAGTGCTCTGTCCTGCCCGATTCACTTTGCATTATGCAGATCCCAAAGATATCCCAAAAACCAAAATGCAAGGTTTTTAACACTTTCAACCTTTCTGCCCAGGAACCATATACACAGAAATATCCAACTCTGCACAGAGCAGTGTAGACAAACAGAACCATTATCAGACTCCTGCTATCACAGATCCCTCACCCTGAGTACAAGGTGTAGAGCACTATAAAGCAAAGCACCCCCAGGACTGCAGTACTGAGATCCTCATCTACTTCCTGCCCAAAGGAATATAGATGTGGTTGCAGAGGGTACAGATACTCTTATTAACCATGATAAGACCCCTCTCTAAATATATTAAAGCATCTCCTGTGCTTCAAGAAAGCACCTTTGAATTTCTAAGCCAGCTGCTGGACATACTCCAAGGAGTAGAGTCAGACATACATTTGCAATAACTGATTTCAGCACAGATTTTTGTCCAGGGAGACCAACCAGTTTAAGTGCAGTCAGGATGCAAAGTCCCACAGGGCAGTGTGGAAAGGAGTACTTGTCACCTGCAAGACATCTGATGGTACTAAGCAGTGCTCTCTGCATAAACACATTGGGATAATGGAGATGGGACACTGGGGAGGGAAAGAAAAAGCTACAGCTTGTGATCAAGTCTTTGTAAATCACTGCTTCATGCTGGGAAAATAACTGGATGTATTACAACATGCCCATATTTTTTTGTAAGTGATCAGGGCAGTGTAATATCAGAGCTCTACAGCAAAGAAACAGTCCTGTCTCTTTGAAATGCCTGTGTCTTCTCCCACTTCTCACTTCCTTCTGATGCTCTTTCCAGTGCATGAAACAAACCAGAGAGGAATCCATAGAGAGCCTGCTTGCTACACTGCTTATCTCAAAGCCTGACTATTTTCTGCACAGAAAGATACCAGAGCCCTACAGAAACCTCTGGGGCAGCTGTGGAACAGAATATCTAAAGACATCAGCACAGGGAGGTGAACTGAGGTTGTAGGGACCTAGTTATAAGAAATGAGATTATTCAGAATTCCTGAATACTGTCAATGATTTAAATGCCAATATTGAATAATAATTTTATTACCCAACTTTCATCCTACTTCTAAACTCATCACAATTTTCAGTGAAGAGAAATAGAAAAAGATCATGGAAAAAATTACAGAATCTTCTAAGTTAGAAGGGACCCACAAGGATCATCAAGTCCAGTTGAAGTGAATGGCCCATATATGGACCAAACTCACAACCTTGGTGCTGTTAGCACCACTCTCTAACCAACTGATACAGCATTAGTCCATTTTATCGTAGGGAAACTGAGAAACAAAGCAATGAAAAGACTTGTCCATAATAATCCAAAAGACGTATGACAGAACTGGGCATCATCCTGAATCCAGGCTGGCCCTTTGGACATGCAATCTAGATCAGACACCAGAATAATGCTCTGAATGTGAGTGTTAGACCCCAGCCAGTGAACCCCAGCTCTGTCAGTGTGAGGCCCCACAGCAGCCACCCTAGAGTTTTGGCATTGCCACCTGAGAAGGAGGAATGCAATTCCTCAGGAGCTGCAGGGCAACCGTGTGGTGAAGATCTCCAACACAACACACTGCAAGTAAGCAAATCTTGTCAATAATCCCCAATTAAAAGAATGCAACATACACCTTTTTCAGGGGGAAAGAAAGTGACAACTTCCCCCATGTGTTGCCAGCCAAGTGCTGTTGGTCACCCAGGTAAAAATATGACCCTTGTCTACAGGGTAGTAGAAATACACTTTATTATTACCAGCTGTTGAGAGGCAGCTGTGTAAACTTTCTCCTGATTACTGGTGGTGGGTTGAGCAACAACTTATTTTACAACATTCAAATTTCCTTTTGGTTGTTCACTCCATTGTATATACACATCAGAAAACACCACAGAAAAATTCTGGCCTGTCTTCAATTTAAACTATTAATGTAATACTTTGACTCATACATCTCTCACACTGTAAATATTTTGCTAATATGATACAGTGTTCAAGATGAGGATAAATCGTTGCTGTAAGAAGAATTTGCTTTCCACTTCTAGAACCACCCTTTGAGTACCCAAATAAGATATTGACCTACGACACAACAAAAGCCTAGTAAAAACTAATTCAATAAATGCAAATCTATTAATAAAAGCAGGCAAAATGTGGACTGAGGTTGTTCACCTTCTCCTCAGTTTTTATATTGTGCTAGGGACTGAAGAGAGGATTAAGGCCATGATTACTTTTCTACTGCTCTGTACAGCAGTTCATTTCACACATGGGACACTGGGACTTTGAACGCCCATGGAATAGTAATCATCAGCTGATCACTAGTGATTCAAATACAAAATTGAAGCAGTAGCAAACCACTGAAAAGCTCAAGCTACTAGTCAAAGCTCTTTGTCCGTTCTGATCTAAACCAAAAAAGACAGCTAGTTCTGGGACCAGTTCAGGATAATTTGGCCTAAAATGGTGCTGGAAGCAGGAACTACCTTGCTAGCAAACCCTTTTTTGCACAGAAAGAATAAAATGTAGTAAATTTTCCAGAACTTCATGCATTGCTAGACTACCTGGATTGCTTTAAACCATTCTACTATTAATGACTTTTCATTAATTTCAGAAAACAAGACATTTTCTGAAGAATTCAACAGTCGTAAATGTTTGGGGTTTTTTTTTGAAAGAGGCAAAAATATTTCTCCCTATCTAGATATTTACTATCCAATCATAAGCTTAATTTCCTTCCCCAAGTAATATAATTGGTCATCAAGACAGGAAAATACTGGTGACTGGTCACAAGTTGGGATCTTGATAACAGCAGAAATCAACATTAAGTCATCTGAAAGCAGTTCAACTGACCTAGGTTCAACATATTCAATAGAACATTTATATAACACCATCTGCATTCAAAACTTAAGCCAAAGGTTCCATTAAACTGCAGAAAAGCAATTTGAATGATTGCTTATGAACAATGGATGTGGCTCCTTTCAGACTCAAGGTAACCATCCTGAGCTAGGAGTACCTGCAGTGTTTGCAGCCTACAGAAAATAAAAATAACCTGGCTTGGATTACCATTTAGGCATCTTGGGTTGATTTTAAAAACATCTATATTAACACAAAAATATTACTATATCAATTTATCACAAAAATATTCACATATATATTTTTGCCTATAGTGTGCTGGATTTTTAAGAAATTTACAATGTTTGGCGCTCTCTTGGAAAAAAAAAAAAGTGTGCTTCTAACTGTGTTGTGCTTCAAGTCACTATAGGCTAGTAAAGCATGTCCTGCAAATTCCCAAACCCACAGTGAATATGCTGAATCACTATTTTCCAAACCTTCAAAGTATTCATCAGAAAGCCTTAGTCCTATAACAAGTTGATCTTACACACACCAGAGGTTTTGAGAGAACTTTATACCCCATAGATCAGCTAAAATTGTGCTTTCAATCAGAGATTGAGAAGGAGCCTTTCCTCTAAGTAAGACAAAAGTAGATTCAGTCCTACCCATGGACATTATTTTGGTAATATCGAGTTCCTTCTACTCCCTAAAAGACAAAAAAAACTTCATGTATGTTTATAGAGTGCAGAGTACAGAATTTTGGAACAGCCTCTTGAGAGAGGTGCAATTTCAGACACAATGAATATGTACAGATGTAGCCAAAGAGAAACCCCATCTTCTTGTCACCCTGCATTCTTCTGTCCCTCCCATGGCTTCATACTCCTCTAGGGAGGGTGTTTGCCAACAGGTTTTATTGTCACCATGGCTTGTAATACAATGTCTTTATTACCAAAGTTTAAAGAAGACATCCAACAATCAACTCAGTGATCTTTTAAGCCCAGAGCTTAAAGCTGAGTCACCTTCTTCGATGAACCCTGTGCTACAAATGCCAAGTCTCTTAGGAAATCTGAGCACTGATTTTTGGTGAAAATAACTTCTTTAAAATATACTCTATGTGATTTCTACGTAAGGAAAAAGTCAGATTTAGCTTTCTCAGCATACAATCTCCTAAGTAGATGAGTCTCCAGTTAGATAAATATATAAATCATTCCAAGTAGCTGTACTATACTTGTGATTGTCTACTGCAGCTCAAAACCAAAAGGTGTCATACGTTTTTTTTTCTTTTTTCAGTTTTCTCTTTTTTTTTTTTCCCTCTTTTTGGCACATATCAAATAAAGGGATTTTATCTTGCTGCCGATATTGCTCATTTTTTGGATGCATCCCTGACCCCATCACAATTAACTAGAGTGTTCCTCTGCCCACACAGCATAACAACAGGGCAGATCCAACAGGAAGGATACAGAGAAATAAAACAGCATTAAGCAATAAGCTATTCTAAGTGTGTGAAGGGATAAGGTCTTACCTCCTACAAAGTGTTGTCTCAAGGGACTGCTGGTTGGAGAAGGGACGAAATCTTGCACCTCTAGAAGTTGCACCCAGCAGACTTGCAACCAGCCATTAACTGCACTGACATTGAAACACATGGTTTCCAAGTGACAGAGCCTATGAATTCATAGATCAACTCACCCCAGTTCCAGTCTGCCTGCAATTTCATACTCCTCACATGCAGACCATGCCCCTTGCTGGGACATCTCCATTGCAGATGCAGCCTAAGGATCTCCTTTCACAGGATGACACAACTATCAGGTTGCACGGCCTCCTTTGCCTGCTGTAAGAATGACAGAACCAAGAGTTGTTATCTGAATTGCAACTTGTTTAAGTGATCAGGTTTTCCCTTCTCAATTTTATTCAGAGAGAGAACCTTCACAGATGAGGTTGTGCATGGAGCTCATCTGTCGACTTCAGCTGCTTAAGAAGAGATGCCAAAGCTCACTAAATCGCCCTTAACTTGCTACCTTACCTTAAGGCAAAAGGATTAGCTATGGTTTAGTCAAATTCTAGGTAAGCAGCTGACATGGATTGGGAAAAAAACCCCAAACCTGGGAAAATCCTGTAGTAACAGGGGTGTTCAAAACACTAAACTGTTAATCCAATAGTAAGGAAAGGATTATAATACTTACACATGCAATCAAACAATATAACTATGTTCATTTTAAGAGAATGACTAATTTGTGAAAGTAAGGATGAGCACGACAAGTGTGCAGTTGGCTTCCCCCAATTATTAGTCTGAACTAATGGCTTGTTTCACACCTACTGTGTCATAGAGCAAAGAAGGGCTGTATTTATTGCTACTCAAACATATACTGATTTATGACTCTACTTCTTCCAACAACTTGAGCTATGTTTTGGTCCAGGATAGATAGCCAGGAGAAACACAAACTCAAAATCTACCAAAGCCAAATATAAACATATATTCACAAGTGTCTGATCAAATTTATGATTTTCATTAATATGTGTCTAGATTTAAATCTCTTTTACAAGGAAATTGCAAAGCAAATACTGAATTGTTTATATTATTTTTATTTTCCATGACCTCTGATATAGCTGCACTGCAAAATAAGGTCTCAGAATTCACCATTTCACCACATAGGAATCTGAAAGAATTTTACCTCCCTTCCAGGTCCTATATTTAATGTCTATACACTGCATTTTTTCCAGAGGCAAAAATAGACATCCGCATTATAAATACCTTTAGTGATGATATTTAAATCTGTTTATTTTTTTAGTATACAGAGAAAGCAAGAAAGAGTAAAACTGCTTATAAGTACAGCTACAGAGAATAAATCCTTTTCTGGAGGGATTTTGCCACATGTTGAATCTTGGTTTCATTCTGACTGGAAATTCTCCAAAGGAATGTTTTTCCATAGGAAAATGCTGATTCATCAAAATCAAAGCATTTAGCAATTGAAAAGGCCAACTACAGTAGAAACCTATCTTCTGCTGGAAATATGCCCAGGCTTCTGCCAGCTTCCCTGAGGCTCTGTGCTGCCCAGATGGGAAACCAAAGCATCCTGAAACTAAAGATAAGAGGTTTGACATGGAGATACTATCTTGGAAGGCTCATTAGCTCCTGTTTCCAATGTCCTACATTCCCAAGGTTTCTCTTTTAAACACAATTCACCTGGAGAATTGCTGGGCTGGTAGAGAAGGATCCAGCATCCTGAAAGACCAGGAGATCCCACTGCTCCCTGCCTGCTCATCACCCATTTGCCAGCCAGGATGGCAAAGCTCAGGAACTTTGATTTATGAGAACACTGTAAAACCCACAAAGGTTGTATGGAGTACAAAACATCTTACCACTACTTCCGAAAAAAAAATTATCTAAACTTTCTTTCACCCTAAAACCACTTCCAGCTCTGCAAAGCCTCACATGAAAATAGAATGTCTTCTACAATACTACTGTTTGGATACTCAGACTCATTTCCCTTACCATCAAATAAAAAAGGGCCAGGGAGTGATCTTCTCGCCAAACTAGAATATTTGATTTTTTTTCAAGTAAGTAAATTTTATTAAATAATTAATAAGATTAATTTAGAGGCTCATTCAAATATATTGACATATAAGCATAGGTCAGCCTACCACAGAAATCCCCAGACTCACACATCTGGGAGATACAGGTGCTAGGACACCCTGAAATGGGTCTTGAACTTGCCACCCACAGTTCACCCAGATACTCAAAAGTATGATTATCCACCTCACTGCTCCTGGGAATGTCAGTGCACTCATTTACATCAACAGGAGCAAGAATGAGTTTCGGCTCATAGTTCCCACCTGAAGTTTGCAGTCTGAGTAACAGCAAGTTGTGAGATAAAATTTGCAGTGAAGTCCATCACAAGACAGCTCTTAAAATCCAGCTCACTTCATTAATGTAAGTACAGACCCATGGCAAAGAGCTTGCACTGAAGGATAACCTCTCCTTGCTAAGGAACACAGAAGCAGTGCCCATAATATGGGGATGGGTTTTGCCAGCCAGTACCCAGGTGAGAGAACACTTGCTCAGCAGATTATTAGAAACAACCTTCCTTTTGCCTCACCAAGTCTTCTGGTGTGTAAGCACTTCTCAGGGCACTGGGCCATCACAGGCTCCTCTGTGGTCACTGCTCTCTCCTCTGCACGGAAGGACTGAATATTTCTCAGTGTGTCAAGAAATCCAGCTCTATCTTCTAACTTTAATTAATTTGGACAATTCTCTTCAGAGCTGGAGCCAGCAGCAACAGGGGACTGACCACAGGAGCACCAAATGGCTGATGCTCAACCTAAACAAGCCAGAGAATGCAAACTCCTTCAGGAGCAGGATTGCTATGGTGGGCATAAGTGTTCTCAAATCAGTGGTGACTTCAGATGTCTCTAAGACAGGCATTCAGTGCAGCTTTTGCAAAGTGGAGTTGACTGCTTGCTAAGCAAGTCATCTTACAGGGAACATGTGATTCTGGTGCCCCAGAGTTCAAACCAGCTGCCCACTAGTCTTGGTGAGACAGGAGAAATTTAAACTTTCAAAATGAAAAAAATTCGAATACCAAGGATAATAATAAGGATGATACACTATTGACTTAAATAACTTACATTTACTACAAAAATTGCTGTTTCTGGCTTTGTTTTGCAATTAGATCATGTTTTACCATTTAGATGCATTAAAAGATGTAATAATAGGAATTACTGTAATAGAATTTTATGTAATCAATAATTCACTAGCCTGTATTTGGAAAAACATGCCACAAATGTGCAACTCAGCATGCAGCTGCAATGTCAGCTAGAAAATACTAGGAAGTCCATTATATATCTGAAAATTACCATATGCAGTATTAAACAACTTACTAGTTGCTTGCCCTAGCAGCAGGACCTACAGCTTCTAATGTGGCATTCAAATTACAGAGGCTTAATTGACAGTTCCTCCTTTCCTTTTGCATCTCTTTCTTGAGATAGGCTTTCATGCTTGCCCTTTTCCAGTGTTCTGGATCCTCTCCTTTCCTCCCAGACCTCAAAGATATTCTCTTATGGCTATCTCAAAGGAGCTAGAAAAAAATATTTTGGAGCTTTTAAGATGCTGTAAAACTTCAGATCCATAGAATGACCATTACATGAAGAATCACAGTCAGTCTGACTGTAACGAATAAAAGTACCACTGCAAAGGCATGAATCCCTTCAAATCAAATTAGACTCTCTCTGTGGCCACAAGGGATTCCTCCAGAAAAGCCTCCTCCTCTCCATTTTCGTCGTGCAGTGTAGAGAATGAGGAAACCTCTATATTTGCTCAGCTATAGTTATTCTTTGTCAAACTTATAGAGAAAATGAAAATTTCTAAGCTTCAGGGAATCTTCACAGAATTTTGTACAGTCAGAACCATACAGTGAAAACTAAGGATCTCCATTTTCAGAAAACTATAGGACCTTTCATGAGAGTTAATTTCCACTGAACTCCACTAAGAACACTGCTGAGCACTTCTGGGAGATGAAAGGGACAAGAATCTAATAAAACCATAATGTAGGATTTCCACTGCTCTCTTCTAAACTGGTCTTATATCAGAAAGTTTGACCTTTGGAGGATTGTTTCTTGGAACAACTCGTTCTGGAGCACACAGGGGAGAGGATGTTCTGACCCTTGTCCTGAAAACACACTAGCCTGGCTTGGCACAGCTCAAGAAGCAGCTCTAATGGAGCTGCTAGTGAGAGTTACCACCACAGAATCAAATGTAATGTCCTTGAGGAAGAAATAGCTTGAGAAGGGGGGGAATATATAAAAGGAATGTTCAATCTAGTATAGTTACACTAAACTTTAGAAAGAGGAATTTTTTAAGACACCCTGAAGTGTAAATATACAAATTGAGGTATTCAGCAAAGATATTGCGCTTGATTTGATTGAATCAAAAATTAGAAAAGAGAAAAATTAGAAAAGAGAAACCCAACCCAAATCACTCAGTAACCTTAAGTAAACTGGGAAGAAGAAATAAATTGACTGAAATTAAGTCTTTTTGGCACCACATAACTCATAGGCAGTGATCAGGAGGACGTGACTATGATAAAACTAAAGAATGAAATAAGTTTCCTCTTTTCCCATAAAGTCATAAGTGCTAATATCTCCTTTACTTGCTCAGCTATGTTGTCCAGGGTGTGGGAGACTGGAGCTCAGTTTTACCAGTTATAAAATGACACAGAAAAGAATGGTCTAACAGATAATTTAAGGCATACACGAACTTGAAAAGAACATAAAAATGAGATGATTATCAATAAATTTATGAACCTGACTCTCAGGTGTACAATTTGAAAATACTCAATCTAGTGTATAAGAAAACAGTTTATTCTCTAAAGCAAGGAAATTTTGTGCAAAAAGTAAAGGACAAGCAGAGAAATTACTCAGTAAATAAAACTGTATTGTAGCTATCTACTAGTGTCTAATGTGTCTCTTTGAACACATTCAGATGGCCCTACCATTTGAAACAGGGAGATAATGGGGTGTGACTACAACTACCTATGCATAGATGTGCATCTAACATGAGTACTTATAAGGACAGAAGAAGGCTAAAAAGCCACACTATCTTGCAAAATTATGCAGGATGTTATGGATTTCTCAAGTTCCAGATTTCTCAAAGCTTCAAGTATTTCTCTCTGTTGAGTACAAGATACACTGATGTCTTGAGATGCCTTCATAATCATCTTCCTATAGAATCTTTTTTTCCTATAGAATTTTTTCTACTTTTCTTCTTTACAAGTTCATTTGCTTATGTCCAGAGGCTGCTCTAATAGGGCACAGCTGTATCACCTTGAGCCCAAGTTCCATAAAAACAGGGAAGGTGTGACAAGTAGGGCCATGCTTTCCCATGTGTTTCACTCCATCACTCTCTGCCCTTTGGATTGGGAGATGCATTTGGTTCTGCTCTGAACTAAACAGTACATTCACTGCACCTGATTTAACTTTCACTTTGCCTTGACTTCAGACCTGTCTTGTCACCAGACTTGTCTGGTGATCGTTGAACTCTTCTCTGGACCTGCTGTGCCCTCATTGAGGTGCTGTTGGACTGAACCCTCATCAGAGAGCCTTCTGTCTTCTTGCCACACTGTCACTCCCAGCTCCCTGACACACATGACATTTCACCATGGACATTCCAAGCACCTGCTGAGCAGTGCCTGTGTACCAGCTCATGTGAACAGCCCAGCACTGAACAGCTAGGAGATCAATGTTTTAAATTAACTGCTTCAAGTGTCAATGCTGTGGTTGCCTCATCTTGGGAAAACTAAGGAGAGCTGGACTGATGTTCGTGTCGTGATGGAAAGTTCTTTGGCTGACTTTGTGGGGGGTGGTTTCCATCCCTTTGTGGAACCGTGGTTTATTTTGCTTCTTTTTTTGTTTCTTGATTGTTTGCCAGCATCCTTTGGAATAGATTATTCCTCAGCATTTTCTGAATCTCTGTCAGTACAGTCCAATTCTTCCTCCTCCCAGCTCTCATACATGCAATGACTCAGCCCTGGCTCTCACTTTCCCTTCGTTGAACTTTGTGACAATTTTTTCAGCTGCATTACTATGTGGCCAGAAGAAGTATGTATACACTGCGCCAAAAACGAATTTCAAACAACAGAAAGAAAAGGCAAGAAAACAATGTATTTGCTTTATATTAGAATATCTCGGCATTTTATATCTCAAATCTATGTGCATAGGGACACTTATATTTGTCTTTGGACAAATGGACTAGTAGAATACATAAGGTGCTCAAGAGTTGTTAAACCTGTAGAACAGTTTACTTGGGAAAAGTTTGGAATAATGCTTTCTTCTTTCATGGGCCTCATTTTACACTATCATCAGAGGGCACTAACAAGACATATCTGAGACTTTAAAAAGTTAAGTGATGGAATGATATGCAGAGATGGAGTCATGGACATATAAAGTAAGCTAAGACACAAAGTCTCTTGAATGGGTTGCGAGCAAAATAACCCATTATTGTTACTAAGTGCAGGGATGACTGAATTAATAACTACAACTTTGTAAAGAAATATCACAAGGAGCCAGTGATGTCCCCAATTAAAAGAAGAGGATAAGATAGCTGGAAAAATTGGAAGCCACTCTAAGGTAATTTTCAGTTTGAATTGGAATGGACAGAAGTGGATTATAAAGTTCTTGTACAGATAAGCTTGATCCTTTTTCTACAATTCAATTCCAATTAAAAAGGAATTTATTCCTTTTTTTAAAACAATATTAAGGAAAATATCAAGGAAAAATGTTAAGGAAGGAAAATTCTTAATGAACATGGCACTCTATGGGTCAGGGGAAGCAATAGAGACACTGAACAAAAGAAATGCCCAATCCCTGACACTAGTCACTCCCTAATCAAAATTCATATTTAAAAAAACCTGTGTACTGCACCCTGTCACTGCACAGTTATTGAAAGCTTGATGCACCAGCGTTTCCTAACTTATGGAACAATTAATTCCTCTGTGAAAGGGGCCTGGAGCACAATGAAATTCCAAACTGATGTCTCAAGCTTACTAGAGTACCCTGAATTTATTCCAAGTTTTAAATTTTAGGGAGAAACTTATCAATTAAGTAGAAGAATTTGATAAGCTGTGCACACATTTTCCCTTTTTCTTAAACTAGTTTTGTTACAGCTGTGCTCTGCTGCAATACTTTACTCCAGCTGTTGAATAGCAACAACTTGTATTGATCTCCCAAGCTGTCTCTTTCAATTCCGTGTGAACCCTCAAACACACAGACAGAGCCTTTGCCTCGGCATAAGAACTGGAGGGTTTTTGTTTGTTTAAGAATTGTTTGTACCATTGCTGATGGCCAAGGGATGCACAAGGCCCCCACCTCTGCTGGATTCTTCTGGACTTAGTTCTCTTGTAAAACTTCACCTGTGTTCAGACTCCTAATTCAAAGAAGACTTGTTGTAAACAACTCCCTCCATCACCATCTTTTGTAGGTCACAGGCTTTCACAGACATCTTCCCTGAGAGGGATGTGTTGTTGCCGTGGCCTTTCCTTGGGATATCACTTGTCTAACAGTGTGATCTCTGTGGTGACACAAGCCTCTCACATTCCTGGCCACAGCGGGACAGTGTGTGAAATGTGCACCCTCCAGGAAATAATGGCTCGAGTTATGATAATGCTCCACTTGGGATCTCAGTCTGGAGATGGGGCTGAGCTAAAACAGTGGTCAGATACACACGTTCTCTGAAGACTATACTTCTTTGTAGGTACATAAAGAATCGCCAAGGTTGCTACAATGGGTTATTTTCTACCTCCAAAAGTGTCTGTTCCCAGCTTGACAGAATTCATTTCTTAGGCTTCTCAGCCTAAAAAACAAGAACTTTTCCATTAGTACAAATCTGTCCTTCTGGTTGGCTGTGGGGAAGGGCTGGAACTGTAGAGGCAGAAGAGTCCCTCTAACATCATTTCACTGTCAAATTGTTTATAAACCAATAAATATGGATTCTGTTCCTGCCTGCTAACATTCAAAAATCTAAACTATTTAAAGTAAATGAACAAGGAGGAAAATAGAGGCAATTCCTTCCCATTCTTGCCTCTAGCTAACAAACAAGTTCACATTACTGTGACTAAATGGTATGGTTTCTGTCTCCTTCATATAAACATTAATAGTCTCTAGTGGAACAAAAAAAAAAGAGGTTCAAGAAACTATAATGTTTATACCAAAATGCTTTGCTCTTGGTAAAGCACGTTGATTTTGATAAACAGATTAATTTCAATAAACTTCAATGTTACATAGAAGCTTTTCTGATTTTTTTTAAAATTATGATTTACAGCACCCTATGAAGTCATATTACCAGACTGTAAGCTATGGTTTAATAACTCAAATTTAAGGAAGGTAAGTTCATGTTTGTTGAGCAATTCATGGGCTTATCCACATTAGGCAGGATTCTCTAAACCTTGTCTGATTTTAAGAGTTTAATAATGTCTGGCTGGGAGACTAAAAATCCTGAGTGTGCTATGCACAAGGGAAGCACATCAGCAGTTGGCAAACACAAGACCACAGGAGACAGATGAGCTGGTAAACTCTGCTCTGCCTCATTGCCAATCCTGAGCCAATGGAGGAGGAGGCAGGGGGAAGAGAAGGAAAACAGTAACTAAAGGAATGCGTTAATTACACAGGGTGCACAAAAATAGAGATGTTTGTGGTGTGACATCAGAGGTGCTGAAAGGATACTTAACACTCAGTGTGGGAACTTGACTTCACATGNTTTTACTTGATATTTTTGCAATAGTAATTTCTATTCTGCTTCACAGATTTCTGTAGGCAGTCAGTGAAACTGCAACAGGTTTTCTCCAGTACAATGGAGAACAGAAGCTATCCATGACTGGTTTTGCCATTCTGATCATTAAATTTGTACTAATTCTGTTTCATAAGTGGCAAAGAGCCTTTAAGACTTTCATATTGGCAATGAATCATTCTACTTTGTAATGGAGCAGCTCACATATTATATTTATATATTTGAGTCCGTCCTGCTCACACATAAGCATTAGAGTTTTGAACATAATTCTTATGACATACAGAAAAGGAGACCCTTTTCTGTGGTCTGCAATCTAGAGAAATTCAAAGAACATTTGAAAATCCAAATTGCTGTGTTTCTCTTCTGGTTCTGAAAGTGAGTTCTTAAAAACTGGTAGCAAAGAGAACTTTCAGGTGACTGGTTTTCTCAGCCCTTGCCAGATCACAAGAGGGAATGTGGTGCACCAAAGGAAACCTTTCTCAGATGCCTA